>OX388315.1:3176436-3741142 GCA_947579605.1 Athripsodes cinereus
TTGTTTACATTTACCACCCGACCCAGAACGGAATAATACAACTTCGAAACTATCGAAAATATTCAAACTATTTCAAATTGAGGATGCATGTTAAGCCAATGTATTTTTATTATTATTAATTATTTTATTCTTCACTGTACATTGTTTACAATAATACAAATTAACATAAAAAAATATCATTTATACAATTCAATGTACAGAAGGTGAGTTTATCGCTAAAATGCGATGTCTTCCAACAAACCCGGTTAAATAAAAATATCAAAATTAACTGATTAAAATGTAATACTTATTGCCGATAATAAATTGAAAATTTGACCAAATTTTATGAAACGATGCACTCTAATGAAATTAGTTTAGTACCAGCTTTGGCCGATTCGTCAAACTAGAGTAGAATTTATTTAAGAGTGCCCCGCTCATAGGTAAATGATTACTAACACATCCTTCAGTAATGAGTATACTACACACCACACAATGCACTAGCCAATCACAGTGATGCTACTCGGTTACTAATACAATCACGTGTTCTGTAATATCTGTAATACACATTATCTGTGAGTGTGTGCGTAGAGGTGCTAGGGCACTTTAAAAAAAATTCAAGTGTACTGAAGGATTCGAACCCATGGTCTCTGAATGCAAATTCTCTGACTTCACCATCAGACCATCCACCATTTATCAAGTAGGTACCTACCTTTATTAGATTTTGTTACCTCAATAAAAGCTTAATTTCTTGATTACAAAAAATATCAACAGACGAGAATTTGAACTCTGCACCTCTTCGATTTTCAAGACGGTCGAATGACCATTGCACTTTTGAAGTCGTTAGAAGCTCAAAGGGAAAAGGGCGTATTGCACAAAACGAAGTTCAGAAATTCCTCCCCGCTCGGCATATTGTGTTATATTGAGTGATCCAACTTGTCTTTTAGTAAAACATTCGCAAACTTTCTATATACACCTTGCTGTAGCAGTATGTAGTAGTAGTAGTATTATAGTAAATATATACATAATATATATATAAATATATATCCATCCATCCAACGCTCGCCCCCCCTTTCGTTTCACCCGCTCTGCCACCCCCTACATCAACCGTAGTCACGTGACTGTCGACCCATTCCATCTCGCCCGAGCCTCCACTCACCTTGTCGCCCACACGACCCAACTTTTCCCCGCTCACCCACACGTTTATTATAGATACAGGATGTAACGAGAAAAAAAAGATTTACAATATTGTTTTAAATATGCCATAATAATCATCTAGTGGTTTTGATATTTAATTCAGCGTCGGAGCGTATTATCCAATCTTAAATATATAATTAAAAATAATGAAGTCCCCATAAGTCTTAAGAGAAAACTTTACGATTCGTGTGTCCTGCCAGTGATTACATATGGGCTAGAAACTACGACGCTAACACTTGCGAGCAAACGAAAACTGAGGTGTGTACAGCGTGCCATGGAGAGGCAAATACTAGGTATCAGCTTGAGAGACAAAATAAGAAATGAAACTATCCGACAAAAGACAAAAGTCGTTGACATTGTTGATAAAGTCTCCAAGCTGAAATGGCAATGGGCTGGTCTTGAAATCTTGATTCAAATTGCGACTTGATCAAAAAACTTATTGCTTGAGTGAGGGTGTATTTGAAGAATGATATTATTTTAATCAACCATATGCAAAGAACATACTGGCCATCCTCTTTATGCCCTACAAAATAAAGAAATTCAGGATGGATAGCATACCTCATAGCTGAACTGAAAATTTTAAACGATTTACACGTGATAATACCAGCCTTTAAAGGGTAATCAAAAAATTGAGAGAATTTTTTTTACCGAAGACTTCATGAAAAATTCTTTGATCTTATACTATTGTAATAATAATTTTGAAGTTAAGCAGTTATATATGCCTTTATCACTCGTAAGCGAATGAAAAACCTTTAAAAAATAGAAAATAATGTCACACAAACTTTATTTTACACACCACATTATTCATAATCAATATTCTCACCATCAGCTTACGACACATAAAAAGTAACATTAAACTGGAAGGGGTACCCCATCGCAAAATATTTGACATTCACTGGGTATAAATATCCTTCCTTTTTTGTGTATATAATAATAGTAACGATAATAATAAAACGAAACAACAATAGTAATTCCTATGTTTGTCCTTGTCTGGCTCGCGTGGAAATGGGATATAAATCGTCCACAAATGAAATCAAACATATCCTAAGTTTGTCTGAAGCGTCACAACATAGGTTTGTATTGATGTTACTAACTATAATAAAGCTAAGTTTATATTCTAACTGTATATGTGGATGTTTATATGTATGTGTGTGTGTATAATAAAACACCAAGCAGGCATTGCCAAATATTCTTACATTGGTCACCCCTTACAAATTCGTCATATGAACAATTTTCTTTACTGTATTAATGAATAATCTTGTTGTCATGCGGAAATGAATAGAACAATAATAATTATATTATCGAAAATGGGTTAGTTGGAAGGAACACTGCAATAAGCTTTGAACACTGTGCGTTTTATATGATAAATTTTCACTATTGTTTGTACTGTGTTTGTATTTTTTTGTTGTTGCAATGTCCAGATAAGAATAAAAATAATGAAACAAAATCCTTGCTCGGAATCATACCTTCTCGACACTTTCATATTGCTACATACTGTGAGGACTTTGGGATTTGGTATTTGGGTTAATTTGACCTGGATTCGTCTTTAAAAGAAAGTATTCGCGATAAGCTGTGCCACCTATCCTGAATGTCTTAATTTGTATTATAATTTAAGTTTATACGTTTACTGAATACTACAATTATGTCACAATAAATACCAATATTGTTATTTTAAATGCTGGAAAATTATAAACATTGATGCCATCTAGCGGTAGAAGTACAAATCTATAATCATTTCGCTTGAATTGAGAGAACTGTTAGAACTTAATGGTGCTATAAAACAGTTGATTGTACTTAGATACTATATTTACTTGTGGTGTGGTAGTACAACAAGGATGGAAGTGGTGAATATTGTGAATGTGTATACATACATATTGTAATAGGTACATAAGTCGTTACTGTATGTGTATGGGAAAACCACCCTTAGTGAATATCAACTATGTAATACTTGTAGGTACACTACTACGCCTATATCTGTCCCACTTACATAATCGCAAAGTTGAAAAGCCAAGTATTATAGACACAGCTAACGCAAATCACGAAAAACATTGTAAGCTACAATTATTTTTTTAGTTAATAAAAGATGAATCAGTCAAAAATAGTCCAGCATCTGATGGAAGAGTGTCTAGGTAGTAGGTAAGAGAGAGACTGGATGGACAACCATGGATCAACCCCAGAGGCGGTGCAGTGGCTTTCAGAACGAGAATTTGATATGAAATAATTATCTATCTATTCCCTCACGCCGCATCCCAAGTGGGGCAGGCAGAAACAACGGAACGCCATATAGATCTGTCCCTACATACTTCTTTCACCTCCTCTACATTCATGCAACCTCTCATGCACGCACGTCTATTTCTCTTACTCAACACACGGCCGTCCTTGAGAATTTTATCTACGTGATCAAGCCGCGTAGTTCTCGGACGCGCGTGCTTCCTCACACCCCTTCTTTCAGACAAGTATATGGAATAATTATTATTAATCAAATTCATGGCCTTTCTTCTCCTTCAGTCGTTTTGGATCTATCTTTCTGGGAGTATTGGATCCACTTTCTTTGAGGGATTTTCTTCACATCATGCAATCATCTAATAATCCATTTATTGAATGTATTACTTAATGCACTGAGGCAGGAGCAGCTATTGCTGCATGCAGCAAAGAAAACAATTTGAAACTTTTTAGTAATCCGTTCTTACATCAATAAAATTCTAATTATACTCAAAAATTTATTTAGTTTTTCCACAGTGACTTAATTGATCGCTAGCCGGCTTTCAGGGGCTTTCGCTCTCATCATCAGCTCTGAAATATCCTGAAAGCGTTTTTTATTTAAATAATATCAGTTCTAGTATGTCGAAAAAAGGAACTAGTTTGTGAATTCACTCTTACTACCAACCTTCTTGATTTTCATGGTTTTTGCTTTCATTCGTTAAGATATTTTGTTTCATGAAAAATCTGGATATTTTTTGATAGAAACAAAAATACCGATGAAAATTTTCATTCAGTGTTCTCAGAATGAGTAGAATACTAAAAACACTGCACTAAGACCCTTTGTTTTTATTCTATTATTAAATTAATTAATAGATTTTTCTACGCTTACAATGTTTTACATTTCCACAGCCACCTTTCAGTAGGTGTGTTGTGTATAATGAAAATTATCCAGTTTGTAGGTAGCAACGCTGATAGCTACACTATATGTGCTACCTATTCTATATATAAATATAACTCAATAGGTAGCTATAAAGGTAGCCAACGTTGTTGTTGTTATAATATGTTCACCGATACTATAATAATAGGTAGCTATACATTGAAACTAAGCTACAATATAAACATCATAAGATGTAATTTTTTCTTTGTAGTTAATCGACTGTTTTTCAACGTGATGAATTTTTCTAATAACATGTTTATTATTAATTAATTTATTTATTGTATTAAATTCCTCTTTCACAATTCTACATCGTTTCTATGACAACGAATCAGAGCGCAGGGAACGTCGTGGGAAGAGGTGACGCGATTGACACAGAGACGCTCTGAATGGAGGAGGTTGGTTTCTGCCCTGTGCTCTTGAGAGGAGCGTTGAGGGCGATGATGATGATATTAAATTAATAATGAGTGATATGACAGTATAAATCTTTGCATCACATAAAGTTCATATTGTATACAATAGGAGAGTTACTCTTGACTCAATTTAAATACGATCTTAATCATGTCTTGATCTTAACTTTACGATGCGCGAAGTGACTATAGTCAAAAATACGTGCATACCAATCCCGCGGAAGCTAAGAATAGTCGTTTTCAACATTTACATGAGTATTATGGTTATATTATGTGATATAGTCCCAAGAATGTACCAGACATTGATGTATACATTAATATTTTTGTGATTTATGAATATTTAAGAATAAATTATCTTCTAATTTCGTCAAAAAAATATCAGACGTCGAATAGTTTTTAAATACTACTACTACTACTACTATACCATCACGGCATATCCCACAAGTGGGGTAGCCAGCAGACCAGCTGCATATAAAACATGCAAGCTGTCTTCTCCGTGCCAATATAAAATTAAGACATTCAGGATGGGTGGAAAACCTCATCGCCGAATTTGAGATGTAAAATGTCTTATTTTTTCGAACACCAGCACCTTTTCCAACACCTTTTACTGGACACTTGAAAACTTATGGAGAAGAGTGGGAGTCCAATTCTTTACCGGGTGCTCCACGGGATAAATAACTTAAATAAATATCACTAAATAATTATCTCCTTTTGATATTTTAAAACTAACAAAAAATTGACAAATATTGAAGAAAGGCGTCGAGGGAGAAGGGGGGGGGCGTTAATATTTTGAAATAGGAGACCTGATAAAAAGTAACTATAGGAAGGGGTTATTGTCAATGTTATTTTAGACCAATTCTTTACAGATAAATTAAAACAAAACATTCAGGAAGGGTAGCATACATCATCGCTGAATTGATTATATTAAATTATGTATAATACATGTTGAACGTACATCTGCTTTTTACAGGACACTAGAAAACTAAGAAAAAAGAGTGGATACTTATTCGTTACCAGGGGGCAAGTCCGCAATGAGTGAAATCGAACCCGGGTCTCTCGGTTGAAAATATGAGCTTCTAGCGACAAACTTTCGACCGCTTCAATTGAACTGTTGGTTTTGTTCCATACCGACAAACGTTTGTGAACTTTGATGATAACTTTCCTTCATCTCTCTCTCTCTCTCTCTCTCTCTCTCTCTCTCTCTCTCTCTCTCTCTCTCTTGTTGTATTCTTGTTTTATATATGTATAAACACTGTAATTGGCCTTATATTTTTTTTGTTATTATGATTTTTATTACATATTATGTGCTGTTGTGTTAATAAAGAAAAATAAAATAAAAATGATTTATAAAACAAAACAAAATATGCGTTCTTTGTTTATTATGTGTATAGATTAATTTATTATTACATAATAATATAATTCCTGTATCAAAGTTCTACCACAAACAAATACATGTATCGAAAGGTACTAACGTTTCATATGGACAACTACTTAGAATATAAGTACTCGTAGCAACAGTCGTAGCAAGTAATAGTATCATACTACGAAGCTACGCCACTACGACGCTACGGTTCTACGACAGACATAAATATTTCTAGTGAAGTTTCATTCTTTTTACTCCGTAGAGAGAAGGTAGCAGTAGTAATAGTATGTTGTTGTTGTTTCATAAAGACTGAAATACCCTGGAACAAAGGAAATACAAGGATGTTATTTTGTTGGTTGTTTTTTTTTCATACGTATACAGCTTTTAACTAATATGTATGTAAAACTATGTAAACATATTTTATTATTACAGATGTATCTGATTTTGCTCTTTGTAAATATTTTGAATTCATGATAAATAAAAATAAGGTAACACAAAGTTAAATAGTTTTTCAATTTTAATACCTAAAGCAAATAGACCTTATTTAGGGTAAAGAATTGAATACCTTCGATTCAGCGATGAAGTATAACACCGATCGTGTCTATTTTTTTTATTAAAATGGAGAGAATAATTTATATGTTGACATGCAATTAATCTGTTGACTACTCCACTTAAAATATATGCCGAGATTTATCAGGGAACTTATTCAATCTTATCGTGTGTTTTGGCTACGTTGCCCTGATTTTCAAAAACTAATGCGTGTTCCTAATTCCTGACATCTCTTCTGCTCTGCTGAACACACTAGAGGTGTGGCAGTGTATAATGGAGAACTTACTATGTCAATCTTCATCCTACTTCATCACGGCATCTCCTACAAGCGAAGAAGCCAGTAGACAAAGTAATAAATATACAAGCTATATTATCTGTGCCAATCGAAAATAAGATAAATGAGTAAAATATAGTTAAACTAAAAATCTTAATAATCTGTTCACAGTATTCAAAATCTTGTATGCCATGATTTGAATTGAAAATCTTGTAAGCCATGATTTGAATTGAAAATGTCTTATGCCATGATTTGAATTGAGTATCTTGGAAACCATGATTTGAATTTAAAATCTTATATGCTATGATTTGAATCCAAAATCTTGTATGCCATGATTTGAATTGAAAAACTTGTATGCCATGATTTGAATTGAAGATATTGTATGCCATGATTTGAATTAAATATCTCGTAAGCCATGATTTGAGTTGAATATCTTGGAAACCATGATTTGAATTGAAAATATTGTATGCCATGATTTTAATTGAAAATCTTGTATGCCATGATTTGAATTGAATATCTTGGAACCATTATTTGAATTGAAAATTTTGTATGCCATGATTTTAATTGAAAATCTTGTATGCCATGATTTGAATTTAAAATCTTATATGCTATGATTTGAATCCAAAATCTTGTATGCCATGATTTGAATTGAAAAACTTGTATGCCATGATTTGAATTGAAGATATTGTATGCCATGGTTTGAATTAAATATCTCGTAAGCCATGATTTGAGTTGAATATCTTGGAAACCATGATTTGAATTGAAAATATTGTATGCCATGATTTTAATTGAAAATCTTCTATGCCATGATTTGAATTGAAACTGTTGTACGCCATGATTTGATTTGAATATTTTGTATGCCATGATTTGAATTGAAAATCTTGTTAGCCATTATTAGAATTAAAAATCTTGTGTGTCATGATTTGAATTGAAAATCTTGTATGTCACAGTAGAGAATGGAAGTCTCTTACTGTCGACTTATCCAAGGAACGTAAAAGGATAAACTCCTTAAAATAACATGCTTTATGTCGTTGAACTTTGCGGTAAAAATATGTTAATACGCCTAAAATACGCCTACATAATTATTCATAAAAGCTTAGTTTAGAATTTCATTTCTTCTACGTTCATATAACATGATATAAATTATTATTCAAAGCTCATGTATATATTGGTTTACAAAAAATACCTACGTCTATTTTATTCCGTTAAAAATATTTTAATATTCTTGATTAAAACCACTAAGAATTTACACTATTTTTATAGCTTAAATGTTTCATTTGACACCATTTTATTAATTCAAAACTTAGAATTTATTTAAAACCTAGCGATGCAAACATCGGTACAGGGATAGAAAACAGTTTTTTTTAATTGATTATTCTATCTTTTCTGTAAACTGTTACATTATTTATATAATTATAATACTTACTTACTTACTTCAAGTCTTCTTCTCTCCACTGCTGGATATACATAGACCTCTTCAAAACTTTTTCACAGTTTCCTATCTCGAGCAACACGATACTAGTGTTTTCCCATCATCTTGATAATATCGTCAACCCAACTTTTTTGGAGTTTTCCTACACTTCTTTTGTCCTCCCACGGCCTCCAAGAATTCTGGAAGCCCATCTGGCATCCTTTCGTCTTACCACAAGATAAAAGTCGTCGACGTTGTTGATTAAGTCTCCAAGTTGAAGTGGCAATGGGCTGGTCTTGTGGTAAGACGAGAGTATAATAATATGAGCATGCGGAACAATGCACAGTGAGCAAATTGATCCCAATTTGTTTATGAAACGGATCAATATTTTTTATCGGAATTATCCCCTGAAAAAAACTTCAACTCGTTTCTTTTTTGCAGGTCTCCTGTAAAATGCATGTATTTGTAGAGCATCACGTATAAGACGTCAATCATTTTAAATGTTTTGTTTTTTTTACGTTAATTTTACGACTCATTTATTAAATGGAATATTGTCTACAGACTATCTCAATTGTAGGAATAGTCGACAGTCTATTTTATAATAACTGATAATTATCACAATATTACTGTGCACTTCAGTGGCTGGTACATTCTTGGGGTCATATCACAGAATACAACCATAATACTCATGTAAATGTTAAAAACGACTATTCTCAGCTATTGTGGCATTAACATGCACACACTTCACGCATCGTAGGGTTAAGATCAAGACAAGATTAAGATCGCATTTAGATCATGTCACGAGTGGCCCTGCTGTCCAACAGGGAGCAACACGAACAATAAATGAATTTTGTAAAAAAAAAATAACCATGAGCTGGTATCATCAGAATTCTACGTTGTATCAAAAGCCAATGGTTCTCCACACAAACCCTGAGGGAGTTTCCCTGTATAAATAAAATATACGTGTATAGAAATAATATATCTAATATTACTATTCAGTAAGTCAGGGGTAAGTATTAGGATAGTATAATACGATATGTATGATTATATTATTATATTTAACTTGTTATTGTGTATTTCCATAGAACTGAGTATTACTACTACCTATTACACATAACTCAACAATCACACGCAACCACATCACTATACGAGTACAACCGCCACATAATGTCGCAGGTTTATTGAAGTAATAAGTCACACCGTCATAATTCTAGAATCATTCGTATCTAGAGACAGTCGTTTTGGACAATCATAATTGACCTAGGACAATTATAGAATTTATTAACAAAACATATATTTTTGTGTGTAAGTATTTTATTTCTGAGTGACATAGTAAAACAGTTCTCAAACATTGTAGTAGGTTTACTGGAAGACATTGCTTCAAGGCAATATGTACGCCTTTTGTAAAATATTTGTTTATTTGACAATAAAGTGTTTATTATTGTTATCTCATATCTCATTTATTTAACAAAACAATATAAGATTCTACATTTTGAACACAATATAAGATTAACAATAAAATTTAAATATAACATTAAATAACAAAAACCATAAAATATTAAAATAAATTTATATTCAAAATGTAGAACCCCAACATTATTCGAGTTGATTCTTCCATGATGTTCTATGAAATAGTACAATCATGGGAGATCACTTACAGAGCTACAGGGACAAAAACCTTCTTACTATCCTGGTGGACGATAGAAGTACGGCCTTCTGCATGCTGTATTTGAGCCTGTCATCTACTCCCAGTTTTCTGAGATTGCTTGACAGACTCTTAGGTATTAAACCATTCACAGACAACACTATAGGCACGATGATTGTGGTAGGTGTTCTCCACATGATTTCATGAACAAGATCAAGATATTTTATTATCTTATCTTGCTCAGCTTTATTTAAATTTTCATCGTGCGGTATAGTGATGTCTATGATGTATGTTTTACGGCATCTGCGATCAACCAACACAATATCTGGTCGATTAGCTATAATTATTATTATTATTATCTTTCAGAAATGATCTTTCTAAGAGTATCACTTTATTGTTGTTTATTTCTTCCATCTAATTATTTCGGCCACATCTCCGAACACCATTCCTCTTAGCCATGTTTATCTTTTTTTGTCTTGTGCCTCTCTAATGGATTATATAATAAAAGCACACGTTTTAGGTGCACACAAAAAAATGTACATTATTTAAAATGTGCTGAGTTTTGACTTACAGAGTTTGACAAAGACTTTGTAAGTCAAAACATGGCCACCAAATTTTTAAAAAGTAGGAAAACTTTAACCATTTGTGTTGTCACTTAGACCAACCGTCAATAAGAATTACTATCAAGTAGCAGATATGAGTTGTTCACAACATTATTTTATCTTCAGGGAAACTTTTTTTTATTGTTTAACTGGATTTGGGCAAAACGTGCGGATGAAAAAACCAATTCGGTTGGAGAACCATGTTTACACAATGCAAGATTGTTCAAAATCTTACCGGGAGAAGTGATAAAGGTGTCCCAACGCTTACGAATGGGCTCTAGTCTTAAGTGATGTTTATGGACAAGGTAAGCGTTGGGACGATTTTCTCACTTCTTCCGATTAGATTATGCATAATGTTACAACATTTTAGTACACTTCTCGCTCTCTAGAAAGCAACTTTTCTGCCTAGTAATTGTACTTAGTATTTTTAACGAAAAGACTGATTCTCTCATATATTCTATAACATATTATAGTACAATGTATAGAAGCTCACCTCCAACAAACAACTGCTTGTAACTAACTGCTTCTATTTCTTATAAGTATTATTTATAGAATATTTGAACTATAATATGTACATAGTGTTACCTAAGTGATATAATATAGTACTACATAGATAATATGTTTTATTGTTTTATAAGCAAATTATATAACACAACAACTCTACTTAGTTACCAAGAAAATGTATATTTATATCTGACTAACTAGACATGATTAAATTAAACCCGGATTGAATGAAAAATTCTAGTCATATAATAATATTTTTCTGTGGTGTATCTTATTAATTTCAACATTGATATGATGCACCATAAAATATAAAATTATATTTTTGGTAAGGCATAAAAATAGAATAATGCTCATCTCCGTTTGTAAATGGGGCTGAATATGTTTTACCCTCCCTTACCCGTAGATTTGTCAGGAATGGTGGTTTCTGTGCCATCAACAATTTTGTTAAAAAAATAGTAATATTATAAAATAATCTTATCTATACTATAATGTTTTCTCGGTATAGATAAGATTTCCCAATATTTTCTTCATTTTTATTGTTTTATAAGAAGGCAGATGTTCATTAAACATAACGAGCAAGACATATTATATAATATATTTCGTGGAACAACCGGCAATGAATTGGTCTCCCTCTATTTTCCGTAAGCTTTCGAGTGTCCTGTAAAAGGTAGGTTTTCGAAAAAATTAAGACATTTTACATCTTCAATTCAGCGATGAAGCTTGCCACCCATCTCGAATGACTTAATTTTTTGTTGGCACGTACAGGACAACTTGCATGTTTATTTTTTTATTTATTTATTTTATTCTTCTTGCACATCATCATTCATATAACAAATAAAATAGGGCAATATACACAGTTTATTTTATTTTATTTTATTCTTCTTGCACATCATCATTCATATAACAAATAAAATAGGGCAATATAACATGTAACTAGTAAACAATAAAAAATAAGGCATTCAGGATGGGTGGCAAACCTCACCGCCGAATTTAAGATCTAAAACATCTTTATTGTTCTATTATTATCTCTCTCTCTCTTCTCCTTGGCCACTTATTAGTCTCACATGGTGATGGAGTCTACACGCCTATCTTGTTTTATTTCGCCACTTGGTTCTGCCGGGTACATCTTTGTGGGAAACAACGCTGTTCCACATGTCCTCACTACTTCACGCCATCTACGCTTTGATCTTCCTCTTGCTTTCTTACCGGTAACCTCGATATATTGTGCTTTATTGCCTTCATAATCAGGTAGTCTCCTGGGTACACGACTGTTTCATTATTTTCGTAATTCATTTTTAAAATGTAACTTGAATAGGGGTTGTATTGTATTTAAATTACAAGTAGGTTATTTTATCTAAAATCGCTGCTAGGGCTAATAAATAAGTATAGTGTAGCGTAATGAATAATTATTAACTTAAAAATAAACAGAATTTAAAATTACTCACATGAATATTACATTCTTTGTAAAAAAAAATATTGCGCAAAAATATTTTTCATAATAATGAATTATGATTGCTTACTTACCCTTCTAGTTAAAATTAACTCTTAAGGTACCTAGGTACCAATATTTACACAAAACATAACTTATTATATTTTACTGCTACTACTACTTTATCATCACGGGATATCCCTCAAGTGGGGTAATCAGCAGACAAGCTGTATGTTAAACCATGCAAACTGTCCTCTACGTGCCAACAAAAATTAAGACATTCAGGATATTTTTTATGTTTGACATATTATTGCTATTGGTAACAATGGGTCCAAGTGCACCGTTCACTCTGGCTTCGGTCTCTAGCCACAGAGGTTCGTTAATTATTACGTCGAGGACATTATTTAACATCTTCGATTCAGCAGTAGTGAAATATACTTGCTAAAGGGATCCCTAACGACTTCAGCGTCTCATGAAATGTAATTGTTTGATGCTCTTCGTCTCTACTTCCATTTTCAGCCCCGTTCCGTTCTTCTTATCTTGATTGGTAATGATATTGATTCTTATAATGTAAAGATTGAAAATGATTTTTAATGAATTCATCGTAAATATACATACTGTGTCAAACTGTACGTTTCTCAGGGATATACTACAAATTACACTTCACAATTATTTGCAAACTTGCTGGTCTCTTACTCTACGATTGGTTTGCTGTATACCTATATTCTTAATTATCTCATATCTGATTTTTGCGAAATAAAATAAAATACTGCTCCTAAATGAATTGTTTTTTACAGCACCAAGATAACAAATTTTCTGTTTATTATATAGGGTAATAGACAAATAAGTTGTTGAGTATCTATGTATGTTTGATTGGTAAATACCATGTACCCGAGCTAACTACAAATGTGTGCCTGTATGCATTTGTTGATAGAGTGCAATGTATGTTGGCATGTTTTTGTTTTTTATTGATTCAATTTTATTTTTTTGTGATTGAAGGCTGTATAATATTTTTCTTGTTTATGTTGATTGTAAAAAGGCGTAACCCGTATATTTGATGAATAAATAAAAAGATATGGCTATCCTAGATATGGTTGATTCCGCAATGGTATAGATGATAGCTGGATAAACAAAACTTTTTATTCAAAATAGAAGTAACCTTCTTACACATGTTAAATATTTGTTAAAACGTTACATCGTCAACACATTACAGTGTATATCCATAGTTCATAAAATCATTGACCTGTATAGTAAAGACTAGTAACGCGGTACTCATTTTCTCAGAAATCATGTTCTTGAGAGTCTCGGCTTTATGTATTCGGCTAACTAACACAACTTCACTTACACTCACTAATAATAATATTCTGCTGTTTCACTCCATAAAATTAAGATAATATTGTCGCTTTCCTACTCACGTTTAAGTATTGGACATTATATATACCTGACAAAGACATAAAATAACGTACAGTAAAAAAACAATCAATATCGTTCAAACCTTGTTACACCAATGTGTTTGATTGGTTGCATTACATTTTTTTCCTTTGAATTTCTATCTATCTATATCTTCACTACATATGTCACATTTAACAAACATGCAAGCTGTCTTTTCCGGGCCAACTAAATATTAGGCTTGGGTGGGTGGGTGGCAAACCTGAAGATGTAATTTATATTTATTTTATTTCCAATGTAATCCGTGTATTTTTGTGTATCCATATTAAATTAATTTAAATTCATTTATATTTATTTTTTCGAACACCGTACTTTTACAAGACTTTGGGGTTACTAGGTGCAAAAGTAACCAGCAGAGGTGGAGCTTTTTGGATGAGGAGGACACTAGCTGTGACTGCGGAAGGTGCAAATGATTCTCGCAATGCCCGCTGATGCGGAATGCATGTAATGAGAATGACCTAATGATGACAAATGACAAAATGATGTACGTCGCTGCATACTGGAGTGGCAAGGTATAAAATCTGGACCCGAAAATTAGTAGGTACAGGACACTCGGAAACTTATGGAAAAGAGCGGAAGACCAATTCTTTCCCGAGTGAATTTCTAGTCTATACAATAACGGTTGATGTATAATATAATCATATGTACCCGTATTGAAAAACAGCATTATGAAACTTTAAATATCTTCAGTCACGCAGATTTTTTTTCACTCCCTTATTATTATTATTAAAACTAAAAGTAGCGTAAGTAATTATTCGGTTCCTACCTAATGTTGTTTCGTCGTATCATGTGGAGATGGCGTGATATTACCATCAATATTCGCTCATTACGACACATAATATTATACATACATACATACACCTACACGTGCTGAATACATTTCATCCTGGTACCATATTTAATTAGATTGACAAGAAAATGTAATATAATACATATATGTAGACACGTGGATATTCTTTTCAAACACTTTCGTCAACATTGTTTTTTCTGTCAATGATCTATTTTATCATCATCGTCCTCAACGCTTCTCTCGGGAGCACAGGGCAGAAACCAGCCTCCTCCAGAGCGACTCTGCGCCAATTGGATCATCTCCGAGATGTACGAGTATTCTGTGCCCGTTACTTTTTCAAGCTACTCAACGGTATCATATTTTATCCAATTTTACTGGAAAATTACAATACATAATTATGTTCCTGATGCATATGGACGTTCTCGGCATCACGATTGTTTTTTACCAGCCTCAAAGCAGAACAAAAATAATATTGGCAAAGTCTCCAGTAGGAAGAGCTATTCAAATGTGGCTAGAGAAATTGATATCTTTAACGTGACGTATGCAGAATTTATAAGGCAAATTGAAGATATTATATTGTAGTTGTGTTGTCGTTTGGATATCATTTATGGTTTTCTTCTAGAATCGCATTGGCCTTCAGCTGTAATGATCCTTGTAAGTGTCAGTAATAATTATAATCTCTTCCCATGACATTCCCAGCGCTCTGATATCGTTGTAATTGAAACGGTGTATTGTGATTAAGGTATTTTTTATACCTTCATATTATATCACAAGTAGGTTAACCAGTTAACTACATAAATATAAACATATCGGTTGTCTTCTATGTGGCATGAAAAAATAAAACGTTCGAAATGGGTGGCAAACCTCATCCCTGAAACTAATGTGACATTCTACGAATACATGCCTTCTACAGGATATTGGTTAGCATAACTGCTTTTTCAACTAGATATCATTTTTATCTATGGAATCAAATTCAGGAAACATGGGAGACTTACTCTTCAAAATAATATTCTATACGTTCAGGCCATATCATGGGTGGAGTTGGAAGAGAGGGCGGAACGCTTTAGAGGTGTATCCATACATACTTCTTTCACTTAAGACAGTTTCTCATACACATACAATGATTTCTTTTACTTAGCACCCGACTTTCTTTGACAATTTGAATAACGCAATCAAGCACCTTGGTTATCGGAAGCCCATGCTTTCTTAGACCCCCTCTTTCAGATAAGTACATCCTCTTCGTCATCCTTTCATCATTCATTCGTCCCACATGTCCAAACCATCGTAACTTATTCCTTCTTTTCTTTTTGAGGCAAGACAACCGACATCAAATGAATTATGACGTAACTTATTTAAACGGATTCTACTTTGCAACACTCCTCTTGTATCCACTCAATATTCTCATTTCTTACTCTATCACGCAAAGTTTTACCAACCATTCCTCTCAGCTATCGCATCTCCACTGCATTTGTTCAACTTTTGTCACTCTTTAAATACGTCCATGTTTCGCTTACATATACATAAGTTTCGATACCAGAATGCTCAAGTTACCCATGTTTGACACATTACCATTACCAACTATTGAGCTAAGTGCACCGTTCACTCACTGTAGCACCAGTGAAAAACATAATTATTATGACGACTTAAGAATGTTAAAATAATAAAATGATTAAAAATTACAACGTGGTTTTTATTATCCTTGCACAGAATAAATCTTAACCATTTAACAATTAATTTATGTGAAAGATATTATAATTTAAAACAAAACTCTTACTGCAAATTAATGAGTTTTAACAACATTTCTATGGTTTTTATATATAATTTTATCCCTATCCCAACAATGACCATTATTTCTAGCGAAGTGTATGTAAATCAATTTGCTTGGTGATTTATTAAATTTTATTGCAAACTAGTTAAATGTAATCTGAGCTGTACAAACTCAATATTGATATAAGATTTTAAATATTAATTGTTCGTCCACAGCATAACAGCTAGGGGCTTATCTGCGGCATAACAACTTAGCAATTTGGTGTCTTTAAAAATACAAATAAACTGTTTGTCATCATTATTTTATAAATCTTTCTTATTGTCACTCATAAAAGCTTCTTAAACTTTTTTCAGATATTTCAGCAGTCCAAGGACACTAATTTATCCGTTTGAGTTGATGACAACTGTCAGTTTTTTTAAAACTGATACTAACATTATCCTTGCGGTAATTTTCACAAAACGTCGTTAATAAAATAAGTTGTCAAGAACAGTGGACCCCAACCTTTTTATCGTCACCCGGTCTGGTCAATGTTAGATAATTATGCAAAGACTCGCTGAGAGGAGGCATTGATTGTTTACAATGAAAAAGTGAAAGTGACAACCTTTTTTTAGGTCTCAGATGATTTCAGAGTTTGATCATTTTCTTTACATTCTAAATTTCTACACCTTCGTTGCCAGGTAAATAAATTTGATACATTTGATGATTTCCACCTTTTTATTAAGGAATATTGCACAAGTTTGCTTAACTTGGTTTAAAATATTGAAAAAGACGACACGAAAAAAAGATTAACCTTCTTCTGCCTTCTGCGGCCCGATATTACTTAATACACACGCGTACCAGGGGTTGCGGACCACTGGTTCTAGTATATTATTATTATTAAAATGAAAATAAGATCAACTCAATTGTGATCTGTGACTCGAAAGTTAATCTATAGCGTTAATACCCAAACATAAGGTCGACGAAACGTTAGGTGATGGTGATCTCAGAAAATCTCACATTGGAATTTAATGTTACCTAAACCTATTGTATCGCTCAAAATGAAGGAGGCTCGTTTTCACCTTGTGCTCCAGAACGAACGCTATAGGGCTAAATAGAATAAGCGATAGATTATTTTTTTATATACCATCGAATTTTGAACAAAAAATGTGAAAGTTTTAAATGAATTTAAAAAATCTAGATATTTCAGAATCACACACAAACATTTCGATTTATTTTAAAAACAAGCATTAATTTATTTTACACATTCTCGAGTCAAATAATAATTGTGTTTCCATGTACACTCCTAAGCAAGTGAAAATCCACTTTAAGACGCAGTGAGTTTTATAAATTCATAACAATTAATTATGTTTTATGACATCAAAAAGTCGTTTATTGTTTTTTTTATTCTGGCATAGTTTTAGTGCAGATTTTCATTCCCATTAATATGATTTACATTCATGAATAGTTGTCTTAGAATAATCCCTCAAGACACAAGAATTATTTGTGTACATGAAATTCTGTTGTATGCCAGATTATGATTATATTTTTGAAATAACCTCTTTTTTCCTGGATATTTCCGGAGTTCAAGGACTTCTATTTATCCATTTGGCTGACAATTTCTGACAATTTTTATTTTTAACTCTCTCCAGTCAATCAGTTCCGCTTTACATACAAGGTAGCTTATGCCCCAACGTTCCACCCACGACTGTAGCGGGCATCTTCAAGGGCAGGTGTGCACGAGCTGTCTTGAAAAAAATGTTTGATCATTTGAATGAATTCGTCAGTTGCTCAAACATTCTTCAGATACTGCTTTATGTTATTTCTGCCAACCCTGAAAGGGACAAGCATAATGATATTATTACATAAAGTACATGTGATAGAAATACCCAGGTAGAGAACATGAATATCCGGCCACATGGTGCAACGGATATCGCAGTCGACTTGCATCATCAAGGTCCTGGGTTCGATTCCCAGCTGGGTCGCGGAGTTTCGAAAGGAATTTGCAAAACCAGGGTTTGGAAAAAAACTGTCTCACCAAATTGAGACAGCACTGGTTTTCTGGAAGAAATTACATAAGTGATAAATACGCCAAGCCATACTGACATCTGTGTATAGCAAAGTGTTTATTTATTTTATATTTTCACAATATTATAAAAATAATAATAAAACACTTACCCTTCTAAACCTCATTGACTTTTCAGTTCTATCAACATGCTTATTTCTGTTTGCTCCAAGGTAAACTTTGTCACGCGAACAAATTAACATTTTTAAAAAAAATCTGGTTAATTTTGTACGAGGAATATATCGAGTTCCACAACACAAGTTGAAATTTCGTAAATTTTGATTTAATTGAAAATACATACAATCAACGCTACTCCAATTCCGCAAACAAATAATTGTATAAAAAATATTTGATTTCCTTTGTATATCAAAAATTTTGTTACAGGGAAAAAAATAATCTACCTTTTTTCGATCTCACAAATAAATATTTCAAATTATTATATAGTTATGTGCTTTAAAATAAATATATATTATATATTTATTTTAAAGCACAATAATATAAATATACCAAAATAACAAAAATGGCGATTTTTCGAATATATTTTATTTTTATTTCTAAGTATAAAAGATGGTCGGATCATGTGAGAGATGCTGCAGGTATGTTTATGAGGTGTTTAGGCCGGCGGAGGACAGGGCACAGTGGAGGAGCTTGTCGCTTGGTTGGGGTCATGGTGGTCACGATCCTCAGCATTAAGGAACCGGCTTGGAAGAAGAAGTATAAATATCTTAATTATTGTTAAGTATATCAGACTCATTTATTATATTTTTTTGTTTGTCTAGTCATTTATAATCTTTTTAAATTTATTTATTTTTTGTACCTACATATTAAATTTTATTCCAAAATAAAGATATCTTTTTTCATCAATTTATTTGCGTGAAATTGTAACTGTAAATTAATGCCTTCGTCGGTCAAATTGTTATAATTGTTACTATTTTTTTTTGTTCAACATGTTAAAGGCTTTGCCGTGTATAAATGAATAATTAAATAAATAAATAAATAAGACATTTCTACTTCTTTTTTCAAACCACTTTCCTTTTACAGGACATTCGAAAACAAACGAAAAAAAAGTGTAAGACCAATTTTTACCGGGTGCTGCACGGAACTATTGAGCGCAAATAATATTGTGAAAATAACCAGTCAGTATGGAAATTTTCAAACATAGAACATTTATTTTTAACCCAGATAATCCTGAAATTTTTTTTTCATCCGAAATTCATAATTTTTGGATATGTTGTTGAATTTGGTAAAAAAATAATGTTGTAGAAGAAGAAATAAAAAAATATATTTTTAAAAGAGTTTTATTGAAAAAAATAAAGTGTCCTTTTAAAAGGACAATAGTAATATCCACTACCTAAAAAACATTGTATGAGAAACATAAAGTATTGAGGTGGGATTCATTTTATAATGTAGTTTTTGTGTTTATATATCTAATTATCTGTTGGATTATGTGGATTTACATGATGATGTGTAAAGTGGACATTAAGAAAGTAGTTTTTTTTATTATTTTTCGTGATATGGAATGAAACAATCGATGTGCAGTGTAATATTGCATTTTTTAGAATATATATTATGCGCTGGTATTTTCTGTGACACTCTCTTCAACGGGTTTGTTTTTCTTGATTCATTATAAAATTATCAAGTCTGTCAGAGCGGGAATCAATATTTTTCAAATTGGAAGATCTGGGACTTTCCTTTGTTTGAAAGATTGCAATATACTGAGAACAACACGTCTTCTAAATGTTAATTGATCAAGTTTTTCACCTTCGTATCGATGTAGTTGCCAGGAATTTTGCATTGCAACGTCATTGAAGGAGACCCACCGTCCATCCGGATACCGCAGAAGTCTGAGGACTTCCATTTATCTGAATTCTACACTTAACAAATCTTGTCCACACCGAAGGTGCCATTGTGGGCAGCCTGAAAGGCTGGCCGACCGAAAACAATCCCGTGTGTGGAATCTTTTGACTACAATCCTTTGATGTCCCTTTAGCCGAGAGAAGCAAACAAAATCATAAAATGTTTACATATATATAAATAAAAGAAAACAATAATAATAAAACAAACAAAAAAAATATATCGCCAACTGTATCACCTTCTCTCTCAGATTTTTCCGCTTCCAAGGATTGTTAATATGTCGTTTAGTGATAACGAAGCTCTAAAATAGAAAAAAAAAAAACAATTATAAAGTATATAATATATTAAATAAGATTTTTACAAATGTCTTTAGTAATTTTTAATGCTAATCGATGTGAAGTGTAAACATATTTTGTGACAAAAAGTTGAAGAAATATAACTTGTCTTTATTACGTACACCTATAAAAAAGCATACGTATGTTACTATTGTCCTTTTAAAAGGACACTTAAATTTAACATTACGAAATTATCACATATTTTCAAATATTTTTTTTTTTATAATTCAATCGTATTTTAACAACATTTAAGTACATAAAAATAAAGCATGCATGTATTTTTTAATTATTATAAAAAAGTTATTTACCGTTTTTTATCCAAAGGTGGCGGCGACATCAACCCAAAATCTGTAGCACTATTTTAAATTCCAAAAACTTGACCCCTCGTCACAAAACAATGCTCAAAACTGTTTCATGATGCAAGTTGATTCATTAGCTATGCAAATAGACTAGCACGACTGCTAAGGAACAAAATAAATTAAAGATATATCCATTTATATCGAGGTACTACTACTGTCCTTTTAAAAGGACAATAGTATTATCTGGGTTAATGTTTTAATATTCATGAACAAGTACCTACAATTATATTTTAATAAGTAAAAAATATATTTTTATTAAGTTGATATCATCTTTGTTGTAACATCTTCCAAGAAGCTTTATATTATAATTGTGAAGTTAAGTTATGTTGGTACTATGGAGTGTATGAAGTAGGTAGTATCTTGTGTGTATCTAAGTACATTTGTTTCTCATAAGTTTATTTTATTGAAATCTATAGTAATACAAAACTTTACCATCAACAAACTTAAACCTCAAGTTCCCATAAGCAAATCTTTGACTTTGCAGTATTCTCAGTTGAGAAAACAATTATATCAAACATTACACAAAATATAAAAAGATGTTTTTTTAATAAAAAAATATATTTATTTATTTTTTATATTTGAGTAGATACTTATCATACACCAATATGTCCATCATAAGTGAAAATGAGATAATGTACATTTTTTGTTATTGTGAAATGTGGTATGGACATATTGGATTTAGAAGTACATCGACGGACATAATATCTTAATTTTTTTGCTGGCTTTTTATTTTACTTCTTTTCCTTGCTTTGTCAGGATCAACAATTTTAATAATTGTATCCATTTTAACTGCTATAAGTATTATTTTTTTAATAAAATGGCGGAACAACACAGCACACGCGACATTTGAATTTGATTTTTTAGACAGTATTTTCCTAATAAATCTGTGGACATACGTGAGCAAGATCAAAACTAAACCAAAATAAAAACGATTCTCTATGTGCCCATATAATAAAGTGAATTTTTGTACCTGGTGTACATACCGGAGATTGATAAGTATCTACTCATTTTATTTTATTCTTCACTGTACATTGGTTACAATATTACAAAACAAATTGGTAACAATGTTACAAAAAAACAGTGTCACTCTATTTATACATAAACTGTACTATACTATTACGATGTATTCTACAAAAGAGATAGCCATCAGATAAGCCTATGTATCTATCTATCCTCACGCCGTATCTTAAGTGGGGTAGGCAGAGAGAACGGAACGCCAATCAGATCTTTCCTTACATACTTCTTCCGGTTCTTCAACAGTCATACAATTTCTCATGCACGCACGTCGATTTCTCTTCCTCAAAACACGACCGTCCTTGAAAATTTGATCTACGTGGTCAAGCCATGTAGTTCTCTTTGTCATTCATTCCACATGACCAAATCATCTCAATTAATTTACACGCATTCTATCTACAATACTCCTCTTGCATCCAATCATTCTTCTAATACCCTTATTCCTCACGAGCCGTATGTAATAAACATTTGCTGTCCTCACAACAAAAAATAAAATAGGTATGCCACCCATCCTGAAGGTGTTAATTTTCATACGCACGGTGATGACATCTTGCATATTTATTAAATGCAGCTGGTCTATTGGCTACCCTATTTATGTGATATGCTGTGATTATTATTATTATTTGGATGATTTGTAAAGCGCCGTTTTGTGAAAAAAATCCACCTCAAGGGCGCTCTTTGCTAACTAAGGTTGTGCTTGAATTATTCCGTGAGATTTCTTGAATGAAATCCAATAGATAGATTTATATTTTAATTGTATCGTGAAGCACCCGGCAAAGAATTGGTCGGCAAAGAATTTTGTTGGTAAGGAAGGTTTGCATATTTAGTACGTGCAGCTGGTCTGCTGGCTACCCCACTTTTGGAATAGTAGCAATAGTAGTAGTAATCCACTGGCTACCTGATTGTTATAGATAGAATGTCAGAAATCCTTACATGAATATGTTCGCAAACAAAGAAAGATATTCGCACGGTGTTTTCAGAAACTGTTCAAAAAGTATTAAATTATAGGTATCCCCCATCTGCCGACTATACAATGTACATATAATACAATTCTGAACAATGTTTGTAGTAGCTACGAGTATATATAATATGTACAATAATACATCAACAGTGTCTACGTGTATAGAACCATACGTAAAATGCAACAGGGCTCTTAGAAGTATGCGCCTGAAATGCCGCAAACTGTTGTGCAGTAATCTGCAAACCTGAGATGCTACAACTTTTTTATTTGTTTTTCGTGTATTTAAGTTAGTAATAAAACATAAATTTATATTCCAACTCTAAAGTTTTCATTTATATTATTTGATCAAAGATATTTATATTGTATCAATAAAAAAAATTTGAAATGTAAGTCAAAAAGTAAAAAATCAGATGATATTTAAATTATTAAATTTATGAAAAACATCGAGACAAAATTAATATGACATGTTATGACAGCAGTCGGCGCCTAAAAGTGTATACTGTAATACCAGCTGATGATAACCAATATTAAATAAATAAAATAAATACATAAATACAAACCATCACGCCGCTTCCCTCAAGGGATAGGCAGAAAGGATCGAGCGCCACTCCTTTTACAGGACACATGAAAATTTCAAGTTAATCTATTCTGAATTTGAAATAATTTAATGAAATTTCCAAGTTGTCCGGACAAAATATGTAATCCTATGTACATGTGTAAAATACTGAAAATCGATTTATGTTTAATAAAGTTTACCCTTACCAACAACATTACCTGTTAAAAATCTTCCGAAACCTTATTTAATATAATAATCTAACCTCATTTGTTTAATTCTGAAACATTTCCAAACAAATGCTTTCGTGGTACGTATCCGATTTCAAAAAACAAAAACAAAATGTACTCGAATCGATGCGAAATCCGTTTATATTTCAAATCAAAACGCACCTTGTAGTTCCTGGTAGTAAAAGGTTTGCTGCTCTTCAGTAAGTTTTCGAGTGTCTTGTAAAAGGCGAATATTTGTGAAAGATCTCCAATAAGACATAAGTTTGTTTGATATCTTCAATTCAACAATGATGACTTATGCCATCAATCCTGATTGTTATTTTTTTGGCACGTAGAGGACGACTATACTTCGTATCGCTTACTTCATGCAGTAAAATAACTATTTCGCGACTTGCCGCGGACGGTTAATTGTGACGGTGGATTGTAATCGAGCGCTATCTTGCAGTTGTCGCTGCTTGACGTTACGACGCGGCGAGGCGCCGAAACACACCTTTAATCAACTGGCTACCTCACTTGCGAGAAAATCTGCTGTCGTATAGAAAAGAAGACAGAGAAAGAGATAAGTAATAAAGAACTGATTTAAAATTTGTTTTTCTCATATTCTTATTAATATATTATGTATATGTAATACAAGTATTTACAGTAATGATAGGGTGTTTCCAGTCTCCATTTTCCAGTTTCATTCCCTTCCCAAATTTCAATTTTCCAGTAAAAGTATTTCTGTAAATAATATTATCATCACAATACTTTATTCCGTGTCGGAGCAATTCTGAGTACAGACATACATACTTACTGCTATAAAATTATAAGCCGATCTAACAAGCAAAAACAACACAAAACCCAGCTTTGATAAATCAAGAACAACGCACAAAAAGGAGAAAAGAAAAATCTTGAAACAATTTTCAGGATTATGTTCAATACTTTCCTTTTTGATAAAGTCTCTTCAGTGCTGAAAATATTTTTTGTTTTATTCGAGTAGAATCTGTGGAATTGTGAATATGGTAAGAAGTGGTGTACCTACAGTAGTAGTATCAGTACTACTACTACTACAATGCTACAGATGATGGAAAAAGGTCTTTATTTTAAGTTTACATAAGGTCGAAAATGTAGGTGGAAAATTGTGATTTATTTATCAACAGTCTAGCCTGCTTTTCTTTCGTGTTTGTATTAGTGTAATATTATTCTATATTATATTTGTACATCGTTTGAATGTGTTGGTCGTGGAGTTTTCGGGTGAGGGAGACGAAAAATATTGTTGGGTGTTTTTTTTTAGTACTATGTACCATCTCCTTCAGCTTCTGCGTAGAATTTCGCGCATCTTTTTTTATATCAAAGTAGATAAACCTGAAAAAGCCTTCGGTTTTTTTTATTCTTCTTTTTTTGTTACTGAATATATGTATACCTATATTACATACATCTAGTACTTAGTACTGTATAATATCTTTATACAGTGTGTAATATTGTACCGTAAAGTATCTCGATAGATGGATATTTTTTTTATTATTTCTTATTGTAACTTTGATATTTTTTACTTATTTTCCTTTTATTCCACCTGATGAAAATTATCCACTAACGATATATTATCATCGTTGCATATTCAAAAAGGTGTATGTGAATTTATAAATGTTTTGACATTTCTAGAATAAACTGCTTATAATGACATCATAACCATTTTATAAAGTGATTCTTAGTATCAAATATTATTCAAATGCAATACATAAAGAACTATATCATATGCAAATAAAAAAAAAAAAAAACTACAATATATCAATGCCGTCATGAACAGTTTTTAAATTTTTTACACCCTGACCCACACGACTTTGTTGGTCATATTTTAAAAATTATTTTGCGTTTGTATGTACATTAATTTATTAGCTCCGAAGGGTATGCATTGATCACGTTGGTCGTACAAGTGTATGTAATGTTCGCACATACCTCTTTTTGAATATGCAACGATACATATTTTTTTTAATTAAACTGTTTTATTTAAACTGTTTATAAATAGTGGTGTACCTACCTACCTATGTATTAGTTATGTACTTATGTTTTGTTATATTAATGCTTGTTCCTATTCATCAATAAATGTGTGTATGAGTTTTTTAAATGATGTATAAATCAAACACCAACGTATAAATTGTATGTATTTGTATATATTTTGTAAATGGCAATTTAGCCGTAAATTGAATGATGAATAAATAAATAATTTTTATGATGTATAAATCAAACACCAACGTATAAATTGTATGTATTTGTATATATTTTGTAAATGGCAATTTAGCCGTAAATTGAATGATGAATAAATAAATAATTTTTAGTCTATTCACAGTATTACAAGGAGTCCACAACATATTATACCCCAATCCCTTCTGTACTTCTTCCAGCGTCCTATTATACTATATACAATGAGAGATCTCCCACTCTTTTCTGTAAGTTTTCAGGTGTTTTGTAAAAGGCAGATATTCGTAAAACATCAGGAACAAGACATTTGACGTATTGATGTCAGCGATGAGGTATGCCACTCACCAGGGGCCGTAGACAAACCATACTTAGCGATCGACTACTGGCGAACTTTTCGACAATCTACCTACATGTAACGTATAATTATGCGTTATTGTCAAAAATTCGTTTGTAGTCGATCGCCAAGTGCATGTTTGACTAGGGGGTCTGGAGTGCCTTATTTTATAATGGCACGTAGAGTGTCAGCAGTATGTTTACATACTGGCTTTCTTCTTGCTGTTGGAGATGCTATATGATTTTATTGATAGTTAAATACTTCCATGTCATGGGAAGAGGTGACGCGATTGGAACAAAGACGCTCTGAATGAAGGAGGCTGGTTTCTGCCCTGTGCTCCTGAGAGGAGCGTTGAGGGCGATGATGATGATGGAATACTTCCAATATTTTTTTTCCCAAATACAATAATTGAAACTTATGTAAAAAAACTATTACTACTACTATCTGAATAAATGATACTATTACTACTACTATCCCTTCGCGGCATATCCCTCAAGTGGGGTAGCCAGCAGACTTGCAGAACATGCTAGATATAAAGTTAAATATATTTTTTTGCATTTTATTGGATTTTTCACACCTGCGTGAGTGAAGATATTAAGAACATTACTTAACAGACATCTCATCTACACAATCAGTTTTCCTTCTAGAAGGGAACAGGAAAGGTGTTCGAATGCTTACGAATCGGCTAAAGTACTCTTTAACCATGGTTCATTCACCAATCTCACTAATTCTTTTTTTAAACTATGTTACAAAACGGCAGAGTTTTTCAACCTTTTTTTACTTCGTGCGATCAGTATAATATGCAGAGGTACATATCTTTTGTGTAAAGTCCTTTTCATCCATAAATAATTAACAGTAACTAAATCAGTACGTCCAGACCACCTTGTCTAGACAGAAATAATAATATTAACCGGATAAAAACATTTTTACTTATTGGGACATTTCGAGAATAAAACAAAATTAATAACTAAGTTTATTGTTTTAAGCAAGTAGGTACATTACGAAAATTATTTAGTTAAATTTTGGAAGACAATATCAGATCTGTGTCATTTGTTTTGAGGACTAAAAGTAACAAATGAAAAACAAAAGAACGAGGTTACGGTTTTTAAATATCGAACGCTACACGTGGCACATTAAGTAAATATCTACCAACATAATAAATTATGATATAATAATTTTATCTACATATATTGTTCCGTGGAGCACCCGACAAAGAATTCTTTTCCCACTCTTTTCTGTAAGTTTTCGAGTGTCCTGTAAAAGGCGGGTGTTCGAAAAATAAAGACATTTTACAATTCAGTGATGAACAATCCTGAGTAACTTAATTTTTTGTTGGCACGGAGAGGACAACTTGCATGTTTGTTACATGCAGCTGATCTGCTGGCTAATCTACATGTGAAGTATGCCGTCATTGTATAGATAGATAGAAGTTCTAAAAAATGTAATGCAACCAATCAAATACATTGGTGTTGCAAGGACATAAAATTCAGAAATGAGGTTTGCCACCATTCCACCGCGTTTATTAAATGCAGCTGGTCTGCTGGCTACCCCACTTGTGGGATATGTCGTGATGATATAATAGTAGTAAAATGTATTTCATTTTATCTTAACATTTATTTCAATTATATAATTAATGACTTTTTTTCTTTTTTTTTAGAAAAGATATATCTGGGTTTTGTTATAAACCCAAATACAACCTTATACACCTTTCACAGTAAGCTAAAAGCTTGTGTCGTGAAAGGGGAGTTTGCCGGTGACTTTGATTAACATATTATTTTTAATTGCTATTTTGAATGATTTTAGTCTTGTAAATTTAACACATGAAACTACCATATAAGGCTTAGAAAAAACAACGACACCTTATTCGGTAGTGCCCCGAACGGAAGTTTAACCTGCATCCCTACCTTGTCGCGAGGAGCTGTTGTTTCATTGTTTTGTTTCATTCTCAGAACATGACCCAGCCAGGACCATCGTCTCTCCTGTATCATTGAGATTACAGATCTCTGCCGAGTGCTCCCTTTTAGACTGTAAATAAATTACTAAATACCTCATAGCTCAATTGCGAATGTTATCATTATGTCTTTTTCGCTTAATGAATGATTGTATTTTACAGAACACTCGAAACTTCCCTGAAAAGAGTGGTATACCCATTCGTTACAGAAAACTCCACAGAATATAGTATTACTATAGAGATAACAATAAAAACACTTCATATTAAAGTGTGTAGTGAGGACATCATAAATACTTGTTGAATCGGAGAATTTATTCACGTTTTATGTAACTAAGGAAGAAATGGATAATGACCCGACCGGATAACATTATCCGGCGAGATTCAAAACATTTTAATATAATATAGGTAATCCAATCTTTTCGACTTTTTTTATAAGTTTACGACTATTCTGATAAAGACAGGTGGACATTTGTAAAATATTAGATATTATAAAACATTTTTAGCATCTTCAATTCAATGATGAAGTATGCCTCCCATCCTGAATATCTTAATTTTCTTTATGAAAATAAACATTAACTGTTTGAGTTAATTTAACTCATAATACGTGATTAACACCTTACTTTGCAGCTAGCTCGACCTGTCTTCATTGTCTATGCCTGTTATGTTATTAAATAAATAACCTTCACCAATTTTTACTTTGTTGAGTTTTCAATTTCAACGTCAGTTGCAAATATTTTTATTCAGTTAAAAATTGTATACCTCTAAATCTTGGGTGGCCAACCTTTTTAGATCCGGGCCAATTCAGAATTAGATTTCCTACCGGGCAGCACAACAATATACATAGGTAGGCCTACTCTGTATGTGGAACAAATTCAATTTTTTTTCATATTTTCAAATTAAAATAATTTTATTTAAATAAAATTTACAATTAAATAAAATTACATACACATCTTATTACTAAAAAAAACACACTGCCATTTATTACATATTTGACCCTCAAAATTGAGCAGTGCTCGTGCTTTGAGGGTTTAAATATATTTCATATAATTTACGCAAAACAATGGCGCTTACCAAATAATAATAAAAACAAACACATATCTACAATACAAATAGCAACCAAATACAGTTGATAATTTTACTTCACCTTAAAATTTCTACCCCCGTCCCAAATTTTCAAAATAGGAATTTGAAATGTTTCAAAACTCCTCGGTTTTCTTTAAGAATATTTTCTCAAAAGACCTCTTTCAAAAAAGTAATGGGTACCCGGTACTTGTACCGACTTTTATTAATAAAAAGTGTTCATATGCTTTGCGGGCCGAACGCACACTCAACGGGCCGCGGGTTGGCCACACTTGCTCTAAATACAGCATTTGATTAACTGATTTGTAGCCATAATACCTAATGCAAATAATATTGAAGGAAACATAATTGAAAACTATAAATAACCGTACCTATCTTAAAACTTCATTTCGAATTATGCGCTCTTGTTCTAGAAACAGCGTCAAAACCGTAATTGAAAAACCGTTCCAGGAGAACTTTCATACAATATACTTTAAAATTGGTGGCAGCAACCGTAGGTATGTACTTATTACTAAGACAAACTTAATTAATTATTATTTTAAATTCAAATTCCACACACATTAACTCATTGTTAGACATTAGACAATCATTATTTACATAAATTAAAATCTTCCATAAATAAATTTAGTCTGTTTGATAATAATATGTATGTATCTTATGGTATCTTTTACTAGGCAATTAATAGAGAAACTAATGCCTTCTCTGAAAACTTGCATCCTTTAAACGTGTCCGTGTAACATACGAAAAAGATTTTTCGCCACTCTTTTCCATAAGTTTTCGAGTGTCCTGTAAAAAGCAGGTTTTCGAAAAATAAAGACATTTTAAATTTTAAACTCAGCAATGAGATTTTCCACCCATACTGATGTTTTATTTTTTATTCTTACGGAGAAGACGGCTTGCATGTCTATTACATGTAGCTAGTTTACTGGCTACCCCACTTGTGAAATATGCCGTGATTGTGTAGTAGTAGTAGCACCTGGGGAGACCTCTTCTAACTGGAGGCGTACAGGATAGGAGATCTATAAGAAAGAGGCCGGTAAAATGCTGAAGGAGACAATTGCATGAGGCACAAAGGAAGATGGAGAACCAATGTCGCTAGAAGACGATAAATTACACCTACACAAATTGTGGTCACGATCCTTATCCCTGATGAAACGGCGAAAAAGAAAATAATGTCTTTACTTTGCGAGACGATTGCCTACCATGATTTCCTCATTAGCTTTTTTCAATTTTAAATTTACTACCCGGTATCGTTGAAGTTTATAGCTAGTATTGATGATTACAATACACTTACCCGGTACAGTAGATATACAAAACGTAATAAATACGTATATAATAGTAACGAAATCACAAACAAAGAGATACACCAAATGAGCAAAGTAGGGTAGTTTGTATCGGGTACTAAATACTAACATACCTATACTTACTTTGAAATACCCGTTTTAGCTAGCAATATGAGTACTATGTAGATATATTAATAACAACATCGGTTAGATAATGTCGTTCCCTACATTCATTGTGGCGAAAAGCAACGTAAGTCGACTAAAATAATAATAATAATCACGTTTCCACGAGTACAGTGGTTCTTAAACTGTTTTGTGGTAATGCTCCTCCCCTACTCTTCCAGTTGATAACCACTTACTTATTTCGAAGAATTTGTCAATTCGTACCATTTGTATTTATATTTTCAATATTTAAGAGCGTTAGTTGTAAGATATCACAATCTAGCGATAAACTTGCACTCTGTTAATTGAATTGTAATATTGATTATTTAATGTTTCTCTGAATGATGGATGTTGTAACTTATGTACAATAATATATTAAATAAATAAATAATTAAATATAGACAAATATTATATTTAATGATAGCCAGTCTTCTGACAAACTCACTTGTAGTAGATTAGTAAATAACAACTGATATTTTTTTTAAAAATAATGTTGATGTCTATAAAATCTAAAGCTGACCTTGCTTTGAGCATGCTGAAAAAAATTTGTGCAGCAATAAGTCCGCCAGCTAAAATAAGGTGTTGTTGATTTGCATACAACAGCTTTTAACATTTAAATTCAGTCATTCTTATTTTGAGAAAATTATATCGTATTTCACTATTTTTTACACCAATTTGAACGTTTGAAATTATTTACATAGAAGAAATTTGTAGGTATTTCTTATAATTTAGAATAATATTTTTAAAATAATATGCGATCATATATTATGTATAATGCATTGTAACTTTGTTGGAAATAAAAATAAAAGAAACAAGCTACAGTTACTCGTAACAATGATTATTTTTGACAGTTGACAATCAAACTCCTTTCCATATCAGCGCTCCTAGCGAAAAAATATTTAACTAATCTGTATCATGACCAAGTAAGTAGTGGTGAAGAATTACGCAATTGTATTCATTTGATACCCCGTGTATACGGACAGGGTGGGTAAAAAGCTATGACCTTTTCCATACTTTGGTTTCATAAGGATCTAATAATTTTATTACGCACCCCAGGGAGAAAGATGTTATTATAAAAATGATTTGTGTCGTATATTCTCTTACTGTCTTTTTGTAATACATATTATTATTCGTATTATTATATTTTCTTTACTATAGGCCGTACACGGAATAATTTTTATTCCAAATCTTAAATCTGCTTAAGCGACACGTCATACAGAAACAAAGATTAGCGTTGCTGCAAATTTATCTACTTCTTTTTCAGTCATTTTGGGTTCATCTTTGAAGAAAGTCCTTTTCTATGGAAGGTATATTCAGCCTGAGGTATTTTAATACTTATTTATTTTTATTAGTATTGTCGATTTGATAGAAGTTTATTTATTTATTTATTTACAAACATTTACGGCCTAAGCTTTTTACATGTTAAAACTCTGTATTCATACAATACATGTATAGGAAAAAAAAAATGTTTTTTTTTTGAAAAAGGCACAAAACAATTAGACTTATACAAAACAGGACTAGAACAAACAGTCTAACATTAATCAGGTATAAAAATATAAAATAAAGAATAAAATTGTCAAAAAAAGTTGTCGAGATATGAATAAAAGAAATCGAAGTGGTATAAAAGATGTCAAATATTAGAGGTCAGTTAGTTAAAATTCATAAGTTAATATAAAAATTGATACAATAAATGACAAATATTTGAGGTCAGTTATTTCAAATTCATAAGTTAATATAAAAATTGATACAATAAATGACAAATATTTGAGGTCAGTTATTTCAATTAATAAGCTAAGGTCAAATGTTGAAAGACCAATTAATAAAAATAAAACATTATATTTTTAGTACTTCCACATTAACTTTATTAATCGCAAGCCGGCTTTCAAGAGCTTCCGCTCTCATCATCAGGTTAACTTAAAATGACATTTATAATTATTCCCAAATAGGTGTGTAATTTTTTTAATTTTCTTTATAATTATAAGTAATTGCACCACTTGAAAAAGTTTTGTAGCAAATTATTTTTGAGTTATATTTTGGTTTAATCAGGGCTAAGTTTAGACATTTAAGTCAGGTCTAAGTACGAATTTCCTCAGCGAGTACTGCTCAATTTATTTTTCTCCAATATACTTGTATTCTGTTGTTGTATTAGATATTTTATTCTGACTGCCTTGCGAAAACATAAAATAATATATTGTCTTGTATTATTATTATTATTTCTTTCTTATTTTTTCTTTAACCTATTTATTACATTCTCGAATCTTCTCTCTTCAAAAATGCTTATTCTCATTCCTTCTTTCAAATTTATTTCTTCTACACGTCACATTTTCCAGATGGCGTTCCTGTCGTTTGAGAAATAAATAAGTAAGATAAATCTTTGTACGTCGTAAAAAGTTTTAATTATAATTTTCAATTTGATTACCTTGATTTTTAATAAAGTGAAAATTTGTTTAATATAAATATGGACGATTTTATTCAATTTTTAGAAAAACCGATATGTTTTTTTTTTTCACGTCAAAAAAGTGACAAATTCTATTTTAATTTCGTTTCCAATATTGATATCAAAATAGCAGTATTGGCAATCAGTCGTTGCTATCAACATACTTATTAATACTTTATACTTTTTGACAAAATGGTGTCACCAAACGTTCCGCATTCAAAATGCCAAAAACTATATAGGTACCTAATGCTAAGATTGAAAACAAACCTGATTATTTATTTTCCATCTCTTTTCATTATACGTTATAATTTAAATACGGGAGGTCAAAAGCTAGATTTAACCAGCTCGGTTTCATGGCATTGTTAGTATGGTTGTCTCTTTCAGACGACGTGAACCCAATTTTCCCGCAGAGCGTCTGTGTCCCCCCTCATGGCGTCTCCCTGCCTCCTATTTATTTCTCCCGCCACCCTCGCCCGCTAACCGCCTTCATTCAACTCCCAATTAGGGGTGAGAAAGGTAAACACCTTTATTTTGGAAGTAACGATTAGATCTTCATAATAACATAATGACCCGAGATTTGCCTCATGCGAAGTACGCAACGGGGATTTGTTAATAATTAATTTATTTCATCCGTGCATTTTTTAATCTCGTACCAGAATAAACAGTTTTTTTTTTAAGAACACGTTGTTAATGAAAAAATGTGGTCTTACTCTGAAGCGCTATACCACATCAGATTTTCAATTTATATAAAAGTTCAAATAATTTCTTCCAATCGTCGAGTCAACTAAAACGTTAATTGAAAACAGCTACTACTATTACTACTACACCATCACGGCATATCCCTCAAATGAGGTTACCAGCAGACTCGGTGCATATAATAAACATACAAGTCGTTTTCTCCGGGCCAACAAAAAAATAAGACGACATTCAAGATGGGTGCCAAATCTCATCGCTGATTATAAGATGTAAAATGTCTTTATTTTTCCAAAAACCCCATTCTTACAGGATGCTTGAAAACTTACGAAAAAGAGTAGGAGACCAATTCTTTATCTCTACTCAACGGAACAGAAAAAATATTTAATTCGCCTTGGAATAAAATACTTTATTATTCTTTATTTATTTACAATTTCAAATTTATACTTTAATATGTTTAATATAAGTAATTTTGATAATCATGAATTAATTTATTTATTTATTATATATATATTATCAATTTATCTCTTTCTGTTGGGTAGCCAGGGGATAAATATCTAAGAAGAACCGCATGGGTCACAAAATAATTATTTAACAAAAAAAAAATATTCCAATATTCTCACATCGCTTTGCAATTCTTGAGAGACTTAATTAAGGTTTTAAAGAATTATATTCAAAATTTTCAAACTGTGTTCCAAAGAAAATATGGTATCAAAATGGCGTCAAGATATCCCAACAACAATTTCGCTACTCGATTAGTCATTTGACCGTGTCGAAATATAATATTGTATATGTGTTAGTAAATGAATATACATAGTAACATGGTATTACATTATATGTGAATGTGCATGGGATACTCACCAATACAATTTTATATGAAGATATGTTTGTAATATACTTACGGACAAAGTTGGGAACCGTTAATCAAAAATTTAACATTATTAATCGTTAACAAAATTAACTTACTTTCTCGTTAGTTCGCAACTTTCTGCGAAATGTAATCCAATAATAATAATGAGGCGAAGAAAAAGAACTCAGCTGGAAACGTTCTAAATAATGTTAAATCAATAATTTAACATTATTAATCGTTAATGAAAATTTAACTTACTTTCTCATTAATTCGTTATTTTCTGTATAATATAATCCAGTTAAGAGTTAATCCGTTAGAGTTAAATTTATCAAAAAATATTTATTACAGAGGATTAGAATGCCGTTTAATCCAACATAAATTCTTCCCAAATACATTACATATTTTATGACGGCGGAGTAAAATTTTCTGAAAATCACAACTTAACGATAGTTAATAAGTTCGTTTAAATTAAGAGTTATTAATTTTACCATTTTTTTTTTAATTTCGTTAATTAACGATAAACAGATCAAAGTGTTAATACCCAGCTCAGCCTACGAGAATGTTGTATTCGTGTGAGTGTAAAGGGGGGAGGGTGGGGGCAAATTGACGTTTCCACTCGTATCCGCGCCGAGTTTTGGCAAACAGTGGATCTCAAAATAGTAGGTACCTACCCAATGATATTCTGTAGGTACATACATATATGTAGTAGTGATGGTAGTAGTACTGTAGTGGTAATAGATATAATACCGGGTAGTAGTATCCGAATAACTACTGTTACTACTACCTATTAGGTTATATTATGTACCAGATACTCTGGATAATAATAATAATAATACCGAAATTCGGTAAGATATTGTCATCGGATACTTTACATACGGTGAAAAGCGGTTGACATTTGCAAGATTGATTCAAATGATGATAATTATTATTATTATTATTACTTTATAGACATATTGAATTTTGATTACAATCTATTTAAAAATGGATTAACTTTTTGATTTAACTAAAATTTTACCAGTGGGGTCTCCGGTAAACAATTGGTCACCCAGTATTTTCTGTAAGTTTTCGAGTGTCCTGTAAAGCGCATGTATTCGTAGAATATCACGTTTTAAGATACGAGTATTTCACATCTTCATCTCAGCAATGTCTTCACTTTTATCAGAACGAAGAGGATGATTTTCATGTTATCTACAGTTATTCCGCTGGCTACCCCATTAGTGGGAAATGCCATGATGGTGTGTATATATGTATGCACGCTAAATTCCTTCTGATACAAAGTATAGATTAATTTTATTCTTTCATCATTTAGGTTTTCTTTAGTTTTGAATTCCACTTGTTTTTTTTATTAGACTTTTCTAACACTATTAATTATAAAAATATATACCTATGGTAAATTTATTTTTCGTTGAAAAAATTTAATTAAAAACCTACATAGATTGAAATAATAACTTCATTAAAATATGATATCAATCTAGATACTATGGTTTTAAATATGCGGAAAAATAATTTGTCTGAAAATATACGCTTGTCCAAAAAGTTACACCTGTATCGAATTTTGTAGACAACTTTTTCATTTCCTCTTAGGTTACCCGTTTTTCTAAATTATTCTACGACGAGTCTGGTTTTGTCTCGCGGTATTCAAGTCATTCTGCCAGTCCCCCGAGAAATAGCAAATAAATAAATCAAAAGGAAAAATGGTACTAAGAGAACGCATATTATCATCTTAAATAGAAAAGAAAAATTATAATTTCTTTGTCTACTGTTGTATAACATTTTTTAAAAACTGTAATTATTTAGAATAATTAAGCATAATTTTACCTTAGTATCTTGTCAGGGCGATTCAAAAAGAAAAATCAGTATTTTAGAATAATTTCAAATTACAGAGATACCCACAAGTACTGCCATCTGATGGCAAAGTGTCACATCGCGATACAATTTTAACTAAATGATACTGTGTGGTTCTTTAGTACTAAGGTATGTTATATTTGTAGTAGTAGTAGTAGAATATTCTAAGTGAGAAGAGTGGGAGAAAGCGAGAGAGAGAAATGGAGAACTCTGATGGTGTGGGAGTGAATGTGAATTACGGGTAGAATCTGTAGGGGTGCTACAAATACCTACTGTTGAGAGAGATTGAGTGAGAAGGAATGAGAATATAGGGTGTTTGTTTGAGTCAATGTGTGTGTATTTGTGTGTATGAGGATGGGTGGGTGTTTTGTTGGTTGTATAGCTGGAGTTAGGGTGTGATTCACGGACCCAGTATATATATGTATAGTTATACGTCCCGGTAATATAGCGACTAAATCTATTTGTACGCGAGGCTGATGTTCTGGAAATAGGGTTGTCAGTTTCGAAATCACTTTTTTACAATATTTATTTATAACCCAATTAATTGTAATGTTATTGTGCTCAAATGTAAATTAAACATATGAAACTATCACAATTTTTCGAGTGTCCTGTAAAAGGCAGGTGCTAAAAAAATATAGACATTTTACATCTTAAATTCAGCGATGAGGTTTACCACCCATCCTGAATGTAGGCACAGGCTGAATAAAAAATATTTGCTCGAAAAATATAATATATTATCATATTTTTTTATTTTTTTTTAAAAAGATATATCTGGGTTTTGTTATAAACCCAAACCCAAATACAAACCCATATACTCCTTTCACAGTAAGCTAAAAGCTTGTGTCGTGAAAGGGGAGTTTGCCGGCACCTGGGATCGAACCACGGACCCCTTGTTCACGAGGCCGAGACTCTACCTCCAGGCTACCGACGAACTCACGAAAAATATGATGCAGTTTTTTATTTTGGCGCCAAAAACATCAAAATATTGTTATACTTACTATTATTAACATTTTAACTAATTACATGTCCTATTATATTGTGCGAGAAAGCATGGATGTCCGAGACAGTATGGCTTGATCACATAGATCAAATTTTTAAGCACGACCACGTGAAATCAACATGCGTGTGTGAGAAACTGTATGAATGTAAAAAAAATGAAAAAAGTATGCAGGAACAAAGCTGTGTGGCGTTCATTCTCTCTGCTTACCCCACTCGTGTTACGGTGTGAGGGCTAAGTACTTTATTCTAATAATTATTGTGTAATGAGTCCTTTTATGGACCCAGGAAAATGTTTTTCAAGTACATTTTATCCAAAACCACAACTATATTTTGTGTTACTTCGTTGTATTTTTTTAGTTAAAATTCTTCCATTTTGAATTTGTAATTACTTGTGGAAACTTTACGATCCTGAAAAGGTTAAATAATGTAGCCAAACTAATGAACGCATGGTCGCTCTTCGTACTATAAAAAAAAATTGGTCGAATGCTTATGGGCCCCGTTCAGCAAAAACGGTAAAATTTTCTATTTTCAACAAATTCGATAGAAAAACTACCAAAACTTATTGACGCTTGTGAACATATTGATTTGATAAAATAAAAAATCAAATATTTATTACCAATATTAGTTTTTTAATAAAAAATAAATAAATCGCAGACTGACGAGATTTATTTAGGTACTCTTTGTTATATCAAAATACAAATAATTTGTTAAAAATATATATTTTTTTTATTCATCCTATCAAGCATATAAATACCATAGATTTTAGCAAACTTTTTTTAGTAATCAATAAATTGAGTTCATGTGGTGATTTTTGGTTTCAAAATATGAGAAATTTTATCAAAAAAAAAAATTTTAAGTCGGTAAATATCCATGAAAAAAACAAAAAAATATTTTTTTTGTTCTATAATTGTAATAGCTATCTAAATATTCTCAATATTTAAATAAATATATTGAAATTTGTAGGATTCTCGTGCATGTATGTACCAAACACACCCCCGAATTCGATTTTTAGAAATATGCTTTTTTATAAACGACTATGAAGCTAAAATCATTTTTTTTTTAAAGTTTAAGTTTGATATTGGTAATTAATATTTGTTTTCATATTTTATCAAATCAAAATGTTCGTAGGGTCAACAAGTTTTGAGAGTTTGTGTACCAAACTTGTTGAAAATTGAATGTTTTATCGTTTTTGCTAAAGGGGCCCCTTAAAACATGAAAGATGTTTAGTGTCTTAGAGATACGTATTAATAAACGAATACTAGACTTATATAGGACACTTAAAAACTTGCAGAAAAATCGGGAAATCTATTATCCACGGTTGGTATGAATGTCTTTAGGTGTCGATATAATTATATTTGAACTTATAACAATTGTACTGACATTGACTTTCTGATTGACTTCAAGAAAAATAATTTTGCACAGCCCTGTCATTAGACGTCTGGTGTGAGGTGGACGAAGATGCCTAATCAAAGTGGCGGCGCTGGTTACTTGGAGGAAATACGCTTTTCTATTATCTATCTATCTATACCTACACCCACATATTATTTTATGCATAAACCAAGTAATTATAATAACTTTGAGGATAAAAATAGTAAGATAGACAATAGTTTCAAACGAGACCCATTGAAATAAACTTTTCGTCTCAATATTCTCACTTTACGTTTTCGTATTAAAGTATAGAACCGGCCGTGTGGTAGAGCGACTATTGCAAACGGCTTGCTTCATTGAAGCTTCGGGTTCAATACCCAGCTTGGATACAAAAATTTTAATGGCAATTTCGCATCCAGGGTTTGATGATGCAATGTTTCAAATGAATTTTAATGGTACAAGTATTAATTATCTAAAAGAAATTAAAAAAGTGATAAATCCGTATGTGCACTGCGTCAGTGTATAGGTAGTAGAATTACAAAAAAAATTAAAAACAAATGTTTTCTTCTAGTTATGTTTTATTGTAGAGAGAGACGTCTTTTGTCTTGTTAAGACGTTGTCAATGTGAGCAGAAATCGACCTTTGTCTTGAAAAAATATGATGTGTTGAAAAAATCATACATTTTATTAATTTCATCATCACATCATATCCCACAAGTGGTGTAACCATTGGACTAACTAATGTGTGTAATAAATATACCAATCATACTCTCCGTACCAATAAAAAACAAGACTTACAAAATAGGTAACGTAACATATGTAGCTCATCATTGAATTGAAGATGAAAAATGGCAATGGTGTGGTACGGACGTAACGTTCTTGCCATTAAGTCACAAGGTCCCAGGTTCGATTCTCGGCCAGAGCAAAATAAGAGATACCCTTTTTAATATGATTATCATGAGTCTAAGTACAACATTATTATAATTATTATAATAATAAAAATGTCACCCTCCTTTGAGACCTTAACAGCTTTGGGCCAAGGCGATCTTAACAGGAAAAAAAAAACAGCAAAATCCAAAAATAAAGCAAGATAGAAAAAATAACAAAAAAGACATCATCAAAAGAAACAACAGAATCAAAATTATGTACATCGTGACTTAAGCAGGTACCTACCCATAATATAAGCTTCATATCTCAATTTGGGACTAGCTCGATCTGCGTGAATTTTTCATAATTATACCTACCTATATGTTTCGTTAAAATCATCAAATAGGTATCTATCTATAAATATTTTTCTCAATAATTTGATAATGTTACTGAACACAACAAACAATACAGATATAACAAAACATAGACTAATAACTTAAATCGAGATGAGAACTTATTAGAGACGAGTCTCGTATAAAGGAGGGTTTTATCAATGTTTGTAAAAAGAACACATAATTATAGAATTATGCATATTCATAATATATATAATACAAAATTGATATAGCATGTGAAAAGAAACCTTAATCATTATTAGACCAGTACCTACCCTAACATCCTACGCAGTCTATTAATAGTTATTAGTAGCAACGGTCACGCTCCTGAAAGGAGGCGTTTCACAGAAATGTCGCGAGACAGTCAATTGTAAAACTTTTACAATCGTAGAAGTATTTTTCCCATTCTTATTCGTGTGTTAAGTTTTATAGAGATTTTTTTTTTGATAGTTTATTTTTTATTCTCATACGTCAACGCAATTTTTGTACCTATGTGTGTAACCGAACGTTCCGTGGAAAATCTGGGAAAGAAATTGTTCGCCCACACTTTTCCGTAAGTATTCGAGTGTAAGTAAAAGGCAGGTGTTCAAAAAAATAAAGACATTTCAGATGAGGTTTGCTACACATCCTCAATGTTTTATTTTTTTGTTGGCATGTAGACGACAGCTTGCGCGCTTATTGCGTTCAGCTGGTCTGCTGGCTACCCACTTGTAGGATGTGCCGTGATGGTATTATAAGTATGATCTACTGTGAAATGATGCCAAAATCAAGTCATCCATCATCATCATCATGTATGGTTAGTTGGAAGATATTGCTTCTGTGATAAACTTGTCCATTGCCACATATCATTTATTTGTATCACATTATTTAATGACTTTGTAATTATGTATGCTCTTGATTGAGCAATAAAATTTATTATTTTTATTATGTATGCAAGCGAAACTTGGACGTGGTTGAAAAAAGATGAGAGTGGAATAAATGCTGTGGAGATGCGTTCACTGAGAAGAATGGTTGGTAAAACGTTGCGAGATAGAGTGAAGAATGAGGATATCAGGAGAATGAGCGGATGTGAGAGGAGTGTTGTGGACAGAATGCGTGTAAACAAGTTGAGATGGTTTGGACATGTTGAGCGAATGCAAGATGAAAGGATGACGAAGAGGATGTATTTATCTGAAAGAAGGGGTGTGAGGAAGCGCGGACGTCCAAGGACGTGGCTTGATCACGTGGATCAAATTCTTAAGGACGGACGCGTGCTGAGTAAGAGAAATCGGCGTGCATGTATGAGAAACTGGATGAATGTAGAGGAAGCGAAAGAAGTATGTAAGGATAGATCTATATGGCGTTCCGTTCTCTCTGCCTACCCCTCCTGGGACATGGCGTAAGGGTATAGTATAGTATAGTAGTTTATTATTATTTTTATTATTGTCCCGTAAAAATGAGGAATCCGTGAAACATCAAATACATGATTTATTAAATATATTTACCAGCGATAAGTAAAGTATATATTATCACCAATTCTTAATTTCATATGATTTAGAATTAAGTTGTTAAATGCCTAAATGTCTCTGCTTTTTACGGGACACTCAAAAACTTACAGAAAAGAGCAGGAGACATGTTCTTGTTTAATGTTTTAAACAAACTTTTACATAGTAAATTAAACAATTATTACCTACATCTCTGTGTAAACAAAAGGGGTGTATAGAGCCTTAAGTATTATTTTAACAGTAGTGGTAGTACATAGAATGTTGTTCACTTTCACGCGCCCATCTTGTTCTGAAGCGCTTTATTCCAAAGATGTCTCTACATTACTTAACCTACCCCTCACTTGCTACTTGCTGCTACACATAAACTACCCTTCACGGTACACACATACAAACACACACACTAACAAACACATAGCCTCCCCCCTATCCCTCCTCCACTTTGCCTCTCTTTTACACAAAGATGTTTTTCAGATAATGGGATAATGGACCTTTAATGCTGCCGCCAGGACCATTCACAGAGAGAACAAGCGCTCTCACATCACACCGCTATTTAAAAGAGATCTACACTGGCTGAGTGTTCCAGAAAAAGTGGCGTTCAACCTGTGCCTCACGGTCCACAAGACCTTAAGCGGTACAGGGCCTCTATGCCTCGCTGATCTCTGTGCCGTCGACGAAATTCTGAGGTAAAAACTGCGCTCAGCTTCCACCACTGTCAACAAACTTGTAGAGCACAACAGGGCAAATACAGGGCCAACTGCCTGGAACCGATTATCAGCGAATCTAAGATAAAACAATACAGTTTAATTTATCGACCGACGGTTCTTGGTGGAAGTTTATATTAATAATTGTATTAATACCGCCACATTCAGAAACAATTTGAAAACATTATTCTTCAAGAGTAGTCACGGCGCCCTTGAGGTGATCATGGATAAATGAATGTATATTTTTTCGTCAAATCTATCTACGAGTATTTATTATGTGTAGAAAAGCTGCATACATGCAAAGTAAATGATCTTAAAATTTCATGGCCTACGTGATATGAACTACATAACTATGGGCTCATGCCCAGATACATAGGTAATTTTTTATGACATGTTATGTTTTATATCTTCTTCTTCTTCTCGTACCGTATCAGATCCCCCCGACGTTGGCAATCACTCTGGCGAAAGCCTTCCTATCCTGCGCGACCCGGAACAGTTCTCCCACATGTCTCATCCCGGTCCAGATGTTTTATATACCTACTGTTAAATAAATAAATTCAAATATTTTTTATTTAAGTAAAATTTACAACTTAATAATATTATTTACACACCTTATTACTAAAAAAATTTATTACATAAATAAAATAAACAACTTGTTCTTGTGTAACCGTGGTCTGATGGGTAGAAAGTATCCGACGTTTCGTCTACAGCTGTAGTAGGAATCTTCAGGGAGGGTGGGAGGGTTTGACGTAGATGTTTAGTTGAGCTGCATTCAGTTTTTGACATCCAGGATGGGTCTTATCGCTGAATCGAAGATATAAAACGTACTATACCTACCTTTTACAGGGCACTTAAATCATGAACAAATAAGCTAACTATTTTTGTAGATATCGAATCGTAAGTATGTAAGTTCCCTAACACGATATGAAAAGAACTCGGAGACATAATACTTCTCCGATATATTTCCGATTAATATCCCACCGTCTGATTGGTTCTCTAGTCTACTGTAGTATCTTCATAATATCGCCGCTGTTTCTAAATTCTACGACTCCTTGTTCTTCTTCTTCTTCTTCTTCTGCATCATCTTCGTCTTCTTGGCTGGTTGGTAGTGGTGGTTGTATATTCTCTCTCACCCTCACTTTTCCACCCCGTGAGATTCTACCTCTCTACCTACCCCACAAGGTCTCCCATCTACGGAGTTGTACTACCACTAACAAAGATGCTTTTGCTACTACTTAATACAGGGTGACTAAAAAAGCGATACTGACTTGTATCTCTACCATCACGGTAAACCCCACAAATGTAGTAGCCGGTAAACAATGCCATGTAATAGGCATACATGTTGTCCCCACCGTGGCAATAAAAGCCAAGATTTTCAGGATGCTGGCACACCTCATCATTGAATTGAAGATGTTAAATATCTTAAACGATATTTTTTCACAAATAAATAAATAAAACTTTATTGGCATCAATATATAATGTGTACAAGTTTTTGATCCAATAAATAACCAAAAGGCGGGCTAATCGCATGTGCGATTTCTTCCAGCCAACCCGAAAAAATAAAATAATAAATAAATAAAAATAAAACAATAGAAAATACATATAGATAAAAGTATATAAAAACAATATGCTAAAAAAAACTACAAATGAAATATATAATATAAATAAGATAAAATATAAAAAGCACACATACAACAAGAATAGGAAGGGAAAGGGAAAGGGGAAAAATACCTACCTTTTTTTAGAATACAACATCGATAATCATATCTGTCAACCCTCCTACTCAGAGAAAAAAACTTTTGTGATACTAGCAACACCTAGGTTTGTAACCAGCAGACTAAGCAATGATTCGAACCCCTAAATTATTGATATACATATTATATAAATGTCGATAGAAAAATATCTAGTAGTGGTTAGGTAATGATAGGTGCAATTCTATCTAGCTACACTTGGAAGTATCCAGCATGCGTTACCCATACTAGGTACTAGGTATCCCAGAACAATACCTACCTTTACATGAAGCTATCATTGTGGTTTATTTGAGAGAATTTCGATGCTTTCGATGAAGTGGCTAGATGGCGCTCTTTTAGCTGCCTGAACCCATAACTTCTCCTTCTTTCAAATTCAACATAATAGTTAAAACATCAATTGATTTTTTATATTTTTGCATTCAGAATAAATACAGTATAGTTTATTTAATATAATTGTTTTAATGTTTGCTGCGCTAAAGTTAAAATGATAAATTGTAAAAATAGAAGCATACAAATTAAATCTAATCAAAATGTGTGACAATCATAATATTTAACCAAATTTTTGTGTTGTAAAAATAGTAAAGAATAAATTATAATGTGAAACAATAGTGTAAATATGCCCTTGAGATGATTTGAATCCTGAAAACGGCACGATATAAATGATTCAATAATAATAATAAAGCACACCTCATGAAAAGGATGGGTTGCAGGTTCTAGTCCCGTCCAGGACACTACCAAATAAAGTGACGTTTACTTTTCTAAGCCCTATATGATAGTTTAATGTGTTAAATTTACATAATAAGTACTTAAAGCCCGAAAAGGTTGTATATATAAATTTGAAGTTGGCCACCCTGTATATAATATATTAGCATGTTTCTATATATGTACGTATTATATACTAGCATTGCGCTAAATTCCCAACAGATTCTCTGTAAGTGTGTACAGACCTTACATTACATGTACATATTATTATTATATCTAGGCACATAAGTAATACCTTTTATAAAATGATACTATGTTTGTTTGTGCGTCGGTATAACTAAACAAATGTGATGCGGAAAGGCTAAGAGCGCTAGTAGTAGGTATTTATTTATTTATTTATTTTATTTACAAAACAGATTTTAAAAGATAAGTCACTAATGTCTACCTAACTGGGCATGAGCCCGTACCAAGGTAGACTGAGCCAGTTTTCACCTTACATTGTCTCAGCGCTCAATTTTCTTTACTTCAGTTACTAAGGTTATTTTCCCTACTTTATTTAATCATAACATAACACACGCTCACGCACGCACACATACATCCACACACACAAACACACTCATCCACATACACCCACACCCACATACATGCATACATACATACACACCCATACATACATATATATATATATATACACTAATGTCTAGTTTGTAAATATTATTGTAAAACTTCACAAAATAAGTACTAACGTGTATTTAGTTTTATATTCATTATTATTATAGATAATTATTACACCATTTCAAAGTTCTTTATTATATATCTAGTTATTTAATCAACAGAGGGCGACCTTATTAAAAGATATGGAGTTTTAACAAAAAAAAATGCCGATAAAATGCTCAACAAAGCTCTAATGCGTTGAGCAAAATTTGTGATTTAATTTTATTTATTTTAAAACAGACTCTGGTAGGGACTGATTTGTATACCTGACAAAGAATGCTACCTTGATAAAAAAAATTACACTTCACAAATAATACAAAGAAGATTAATACTATTTCCACTAATAGGACCTATGCACATTTTTCTTATCTTATTAAATCATAATTTAAGTAATCTATTATATTTACGAATAGGTATTATACATTTTTTTCAAGTCTGCATCATATATGTAATAATTTGCGAGATATTGATTTTACTGAATTGATTTTATTATTCAAACGCTTGCGTCAAGTTGCATTTGAATTAAAAAAATATATAAACTCCAGAGAAAGCAGTGATCTGATGGAAACTCAGTCGTGTGACGTCACATCTTCCTACTCTTTGCAGCGTTGTTGTAATCCTGCTATAGATCACTATCGCAAGAAACGTCACGATGACGTCACAGAGTCCGTGATCAATCATGTCGCGTTCTGATGAAATTAATTGATTTTCGAATACTACTAGCATCTAAAAATATTAAAATATTTAATCAAATTAAGTTTTAAACTACTATAGATGACTCGTACACATTGAATTAGCTCAGAAAATGTACATTAATATTTTTTTGCCTAGTCTGAGGATCGAACCCACGACCCCTCGCTTGCAAGGCGAGTGTGTTAACCACTAGTCCAACCTAATGAATTAGGTACATACTAGTTAGGTATATTATATATACCGTGTGTACGTGGTAGATACATCAATGTGAACTTCCTTAAGGATAGCATGATACAGAGTCTCGATGCTTACGAATCGACACAAGGCTGGTTAAGAGTACTCTTTAAACCCGGGTAACGTTCCCAATTCCTCTATATCATGCATGTCACATGTTTCCGAATTTTTTGAAAGTTATATATATACTATAAGTAGTTTAAAACTTAATTTGATTGACATCCACACTTCTGAGCAAGTGAAATCCAGTTTTCAACACAACAGACTGTGTTACATACAATAATCGTTAAAATATTTGACAAACTATGGCAAATAATCTAGATAAAAAAAGATTTTATTGAATTCAAGTAATAATTTTTTTATTAAATTCTAAGATTTATCCATGTATGAAACACATGAATATGCCTATTTTTAAGGTCATTTTGAACACAAGATATTATATATATATTTCATCTCTCACACTTTTCAGTAAGTTTTCAAGTGTCCTGAAAATGCAGGAATTCGCAAAACATTACGTTTAAAGATATTTCAAATCTTCAGTTCAGCGATGAAGTATACCAACTATCCTGGATGACTTTACTTTTATTGGCACGGAAAGGACAATCTGCACAATTATTAGTTGCAGTTCGCTGGCTACCCCGCTTGTGGAATATGCCGTGATGGTGTTGTGGTAGTATAGTAGCAGTATATAAATATATTTAATATTCTCCTTTGTTTAATACCTTACATTGCATGAGTTTGTCCATTGTGAATGATTGAATGTTAAATTTAAGTTCCAATTTTTTCCGTCTTCTAGAAATGTTTTCCGTATATTCTTTATGTTCATTTTCCTTTTACAACTACATAAGCTTGTTCATCGCGGCCCATTTTAAACCATATGTAAACATACCTATGTAAATATGTGATATATATCATGTATGTACATAATGTGTATACATATGTGAAAATCATTTAGAATAGAAATGTAACGTATAAAAAAAAACGAGACGTTTCCATATATAGGACTGAGTGTCCTGTAAATGGCAAAGAAACAGGACGAATGAACGAGTCATTTATTATATTTATTTATACATACATCCACGGCGTGAGCCTTTTACATGTTATATTATACATAAAAAAAAATCATAGTTCTCATTCACAATACAGTTGGAGCAAGATGAGAACATCAATTGGCGAAGAACACAGCACAATTCGGAATCAAATCACAACGTTATAAAATAAATCAAATCGTTTAGAAAATTAATCAAATCAAATCATAAAAAATGAAAATATGTATTGGAGTGAGAGTATAAAATGTCAAAAAAAAATTTTGGTAATATATACTATACTATACTATACCATCACGGCATATCCCACAAGTGGGGTAGCCAGCAGATCAGCTGCATGTAAGAAACATGCAAACTGTCCTCTTCGTGCCAATATAAAATCAAGACATTCAGGTAATATGTCAAGAATAAAAATTGTAATAAGTAAAGAGATGTCAAGTAAATAGAAGAAAAAAAAAATATATATATAAGACTTGTAATAGATTATTGAAATGTCATGTAAGAACTCGTTTATTAAGATGTCAATAAATAAAATAGATATATGTCAATATTAAATTATAAATTGTCATTTATATTAATTGATGGATAGATGAGGAAATAATATTACACAAATTAAAATTTAATAGACAAAATAATAAAAAAAATTCAAACATACTTCAAAATGACCATTATTAATTTATACATTAAAACAGTGCTTTTGTAATAATTTTTAAATAAATTAATTACAAAAGCACTGTTTCATTTTCACTATAATTTTAATTGCCTCAAAATTGTAAAATAAAGAGTCGGTGGACATTAACGGTTGTATTTAATTTCAAGAAAGATTTTGTCAGGGGGAGTCCTTCAGGCGAACCTTTAGCCCTTCCTTAGAAAGAATTTGCTTGAAGAGTAGGGATGACATAGGAACTGACATTCCTGTAACATTCATGGGTGAGGGAGGGTGCAACCCTTAATGTAATAGAAGAAAACATTTGTTTTTTTTATTTCGTTTAATTCATCGTCAATGTAATAAACTTTTGATGCAAGTAAAATGAGCTTTTTTATAAATAAAGATACTACCGAAAAATTATATTTAATAATTTATTATATTATCTTTAATTCGGGAGTAATGAGTAATGTCACCTCTGACGTCTCATTTTTCATAATAAAATATTATTATCTTATCTTCTTCTTCTTTTCTGCTTGCAGTAGATCATTGACCTGTTTGCTCGGAATTTGTTTCCTCTTGCGACGCTGAAGACCAATACTATCCTTCCATCTTTTAGGTATCTTATAATAAAATTGTTCAAATTAACAAAATTTTAATGCATTTTTTTAGTTTGAATAGTTTTATAAAGTTAAATTTTTAGGTGTTATTATTTTTGGACTAGTAAAAAATTTCAAATTTAATAATGTGAATTAGTGAATAATATTTGTGACAAGTAATAATACGTTCTATTGGAACTCACATAAAATTCTCGCATTTTAATCAAATTTGTGACAATCACAAGTGTTTTTAAAATGTTATAATAGTTAAATAAAAATAATAGGCGCCCTTGAGACGGTCTAGGGACTGTTAAACGGCGTCAAAACAAAATCATCCATAATCATCATCATCATCAATGTCACAAATCCCAAAACCATTATTTTATTATCACACGGAGAGAATATTTCAATATGTCCCTTTTTTATTTATTTTCGGCTATCCACCCGTTGTCGAGTGATTAGAGATGTCTCTAAATTAATAAAAATATAATTTGTAACATCTACACCAAAAGGTAAGAATTGAAAAAGATTTTAATGAAAGTTAAGTAAGCCACGTATAGAAATGTATACAGCAGTTAATTCGACATAAAAAAAACATAATAGATATCAAGTCACCCCTTTCTACTCCTCACACTACTATGATTTATCTACTGATGGTTTTTCCACTTCTGATTATTACCATTATTACAACAAACTCAGCACCCTGCCCCCCCCCCCCCAATTCCTTATTCTTCTTCTTTAAATTTCCTCACGCCGCCTCACCCTAGACCGTATGCCCACCCACCCCTCACCCATATATATTTTATCCTTAGCTGGGAATCTCTCAAACTTTCTTATTGTTATTTACTTGGTACATAGGTACGAACTTATTTCAGTTGTACGTTTATATATTCTTTAAGAACTAAGGTGATTATTTTGAATAATAAATTAAGGATATTATATTGTTTTTGTTCATTTATTTATTTGTGATATCTTTACAGTTCCCTGGAGTATGAAAAGAATTGGTCTCCAAATTATTTTCAGTAATTTTTCGAGAGTGCTGAAAAAGGCAGAAAAATCACTGAGACCTTAACAGATTTTGGTCAAGGCGATCTCAGCAGAAAAAAATAAAGCAAAATCCGAAATAAACCATAATACAAAAGATACATCATCAAAAAGAAACAACAAAATCAAAGAATCTTGACGATAAAGTCATAGTAAAAATTTGCTGAAAAGCCAATGCAGCATTATGCAAATTATAATCGGAAGAAGTGAGAAAGGTATTCCATTCCAACGTTTACGAATTGGCTCTAGGCTGGCTCAAGCGATCATTTACGGTATTTCCAAGTTATTTTATGTACATTTTTATATACCCAGAGAATGTATGTCAGTATCCAACATATTTTTAAGTACCTTCTTATTTATTACAAACCAACAATTTGTTACACGAAGTCATATTTGAAGATATCTGCAAGAGATGTACATACACTTGTAGCGAGTACAATGGTTTGGATGCACTTTTAAACATGTACACCTAAAACAAATCTATACTTAAATATTTTAATTCGTTCGTTGATATGTACATATGTCTGTGTGATGCGTGAATAAAAAATTGCACGAGTTGAACGAAATGAGTGTGTAAAGATTGACTGAATTGGTGGTATTCCATACTATCAACCTTCCATTTAAAGAATGTGTCGTGAGGGGATAGAATATGATGTTTATCATTCGTTCTGTTTTACAAGACAAGTAACCACTTTCAAAAGAAAACTTGAAACATTGTTATCCAAGAACAATCATGTTCCCCGCTATGGGGTGTTCACATTTGGCGAATATCGCCAGGCGAATTTCAAAATATAACGTCAGGCGAAAAAACAAAATTCGCCGTACGCCCATTGATCGTCACACCTATTCACACAGTCCACCGATATAGAAACGATCTGTCAGATGCGCTTTGATTTTGACATTGTTTTCAAAATGACGGACTTCGAGATGGAGATCGCGAAGTGTTTATTTTTAGTCGAAAATGTTATAGTAGAGCTTAAAGGTGCCTTTTAATTAAGGTAACAAACGCCACAAACCAACAACAAAGATAATAGCTGTCACGAAACGGGAAACATTATTTTATTTTTATTTTTTATTTTTTTTTATATATTATAATTTATAGGTTAGAAAGTTTTTACGGACCCCCGCACATCTACGCATGCGCAAATCGTTCAACCAGAGAAAAAAGTTGGAAGGTGGTCAACTCGAGACGATATCGTTTCTACTGGTTTTTATCGTTTCAGATTAGCTGTCATTTTGTTCACACGGTTCAAATGGCTGGCGATATTTAGGTGCCCTGGCGATATTCGCCAAAGTGAAAACACCACATTAGGTGGTCATGGACAATCCAAACTATACGTATCAACCTATCTTAATTTTATTATTAACGGAAAATTTTAGTACAGTTAAAGCCAGGTATTCAGACATTTTTGAAAATCTTAAATCGAAAATCCTCGTCCTGTTATATTTTATACTATACTATACTAGGACAAACTCTAGGGGAAGCCCACGCCGAGAGTACCTGGAGGACCTGTTGGTGGACATGCGCTGCTCATCATATGCAGAATTCAAAAGAACCGCACAAGACAGGGAGGAGTGGAGGAGAAGAATTAAAGAGATAATTGCTGCAAACCAATCCCAGGATTGAAACCAGAGAGAGAGATACTATACTATACTATAACTTCACGCCGTGTCCCAAGTGGTGTAGGCAGAGAGAACGGAACGCCAAACAGATCTATCTTTACACACTTCCTTCGCTTCCTCCACGTTCATACAGTTTCTCATACACGCACGTCGGTTCCTCTTACTCAACACGCGGCCGTCCTTGAGAATTTGATCCACGTGATCAAGCCACGTGGTTCTCGGACGCCCTGTTATATTTTAAGTACTAAAAATCAAAGCTTTTGTAAATCGAAAATCATTTTATGATGAGAGTTCTTTTTCACGTAAATGTGTTAAAAATTACACTGTGTTGCTATTTCAACTTTTATTTGTCAACTTTGCAAAAAGTTTACTTTCAATATCACACTTCCGTTTTTCAATTTAATATTTAGTCCTTGATCAAAACCTGATTTCAAGCTAGTTCTATATATTATGTAAGTTCGCATTGAATTGACCACAGTGATTCTCAAAGTGTATACACCAAACTACATACTGCATTCAGGGCCCGTTCTAGTAATTTAGCCGGTAAGGACAAAAATATTTTTTATTTAAAAATATTTTTTAGTATACTCTATTAGTTATGAGCATGTTATTGGATGATTTCCTTGACTCTCGAAATTCCTAACTCCTCCCCCGTTACCAGATTTTTAAAAAGATATAAGATTTTTTTTGGAATATTTCGTTTATTTTATTTTATTCTATTTCAATAGAATGACCACTGCCAGCTTGACAGTTGTTAAATCTTATTGCTGGACAGTGGACAAAATATAACATATTATGAACAAAGAAAAAGAAACTACTTTTAAAATAACTTTTTGGTAAAAACTTATTGGTTTTTCCTTTAAAACCTTTTTCACGATCTCCTCATTTTTCTTATAGATCTTATGATATTTTTTTAGTGGCATTATCAAAACTGAGGACTTTGTTTTAGGTATCGATTTTCAAAATGTAATCATTTTCATTCAAAATTTTCAAAAAAATAAAGGAATTTAACTTATTTGAAAAATCTCTTCGATTTTATTAAATAACGTTTTCACGGCATCTCAGGCATAAATTTTGTAACTTTAAGCATTTGCCCAGCTCGCACCCCCCTACATCAAGCCCTGATTGCAGTGATATTATACAAGAGAAAAGTTATAGAAATGTGCAACATCTGTACTGAAGTAAAGACCATCTCATAATCTCGACATTCGATTTTTTTTAATGCCGACAAAACGAAAGGATGTTTTTTTTTAAGTTGAATTGCTCAACTTAAATCATTACCTTAATGCAACAGTTCGAAATCCTGCAATATACATACCTACATGTTTAGAGATTAAAATGTTATTTTCATTATAAATACAAATTAAGGTGACATTGTCTTACCTATACTTACTTTAATTTACAAAATATTGTCCCACTGTATGTAGGTATGTTGAGATTTTAGCACAAAAACATGAAAATGTTATTGTCGAGATGTCGATATTGCAGTGTTTTTCTAAGGAATTTGTACATATATTTGTATGAAGCAGTATGTATTTAGTTGGTTCACATTACTGTAAGTTGCGATATAGGTACTCCAAGATTGTATCTTGTACACTTGGCTTTATTCCAATACACACAACTTACTCTTTATACATACACAGAATTTATTTTTTGAACAACTTAATATATAATAATTATTGTAAGTTGAAGGTAAGTATACAGAAAACAAGAAAGACATTTTACAGCAAGGATACAAAATAATATGATTAGAGTGACTTTACTATACCCTCCGCCGTATCCCAAGTGGGGTAGGTAGAAAGGACGGAACACCACACAGCTCTATCACTTCATACTTCAATCTCTTCTTCCTCATTCATACAATTTCTCATACACCCACGCTTATTTCTCTTACTCAACACACGGCCCTCTTTGAGAATTTGATCCAAGTTGCGATTGAGCCACTTAATTCTCGAATGCCCGCACTTTATCACAGTCACCTCTTCGTTCAAATAGACAGAGCCATCACAATTCTACTGAAACAAACTGTATAGGAAAATTCTTAATGATAGATAACCTTGCAGCCCAATCGGAAAACAAATCCAAGACCTCCATAATACGCAACGACTGTGATATCTGTTGTTTTAAAACAAAAACCCGGGATCAAAAGCTATCATAATTTATTCATATTTAAGAGGCGAATCGTAATTACTAATTATAAAACATATTTTTCAGCATGTTTGCGTACTAATTATCTGCACTGATTTAAATTATCGCATATTTTCGAGACTCGCTAACTGCCCGGCTAGCTCAGTCGGTAGAGCATGAGACTCTTAATCTCAGGGTCGTGGGTTCGAGCCCCACGTTGGGCGCACTGTTTTTATTTTATTTTTTAATTATTAAATTAGATAAACAATATTATGTATGTGTGACAATGACGTAGTCCTAATCGAATAGGTTCCACATTTTTCTGTTAGTTTTCGAGTGACATGTTTAAGACAGGTATTCTTAATACATAACGTAGTACTACTACTACTAGGTATACCATGATGGTTTACAGATTTGGGTTTACAGATGGTATATCCCATAAGTGAGGCAGCCAGCGGATCAACTACAAATATTAAACAAGTAGACTGCCTCTCAGTTCCACTGAAAAATAAGACATTCAGGATGGGTGTCGAGCTTCGTCGCTGAATTGTATAATACCTCCTGGTAATGTAGTGACTAAATCTATTAGGAAATAGTTTTATCAGTTTCAAAATCACTCTATTATAATTTTGCTTCCATGGTGGTCAATAGCCTGATGGTAAAGTCTCAGACTTTCAGCTGAAAGACTCGATTTCGATTCCACCCGCTGCCGATTTACTCCACTTTCACGACACAAGCGTATTGTTTACTGTGAGGGCGTCTGGGGTTTATTTGGATTTATTCCAAATCTAGATTATTTAAATATAATTGTAAAGCTATTTTCAAATGTTAATTTAAAACCTGAAATTATCACAACTTTTCATTTGTCCTGTAAAAGGCAGGTGTTCGATTTTTCTGTGACATGGGGAGGACGGCTTGCATGTTTATAACATGCAACTTGCCTGCTAGTTACCTCGCTTGTGGGACATGCCGTGATGATATAATAGTAGAATTGTTAATTGTACAATAATTAGGTTAGGTATATAAGTAAATTTAACACAGGAACACCTTACCTTACAAGGCCTAGAAAAGATGACGTCACCTTTTTTGGTAGTTTCATATGTTAAATTTATGGAAGTAAGAGTACGAATTCAATTCGTACAGGTATGTCTGTTTATATAAAATATACCTTCACTCACAAAAGGTATCTGTAATAATTATATGGGGCAGGACTGTTATACAATACATTATTATTATTTTTATAATACTGTATAGTTACTGTATATTAGGTATATGGGACAATATGTATGTATATATATTATTATTGTGTAACGCAAATCCCAGAAGAGATACGGCTTTTCAATTTACCGAGGCGGGTCGTGGAATGGATTTTTTTTCCTAGGATTCAACAACGGACAGCGCCGCAGCATATCAAGTTATACAGAGTGTATTTATTATGATAACTGTTGTTTTTATCTTAAATTTTAGTATAATTAAAACATATTTGAAACTCTTGTTTTACTTGATGAATTCGTCTCGCAACTACGTTAACAATATGAAAACCACCATCGCACCACATATTTAGGAACCTAATTGATACACAATGCTGGCCAAGACGGAATTATAAATAAGGTTTATCGATGAAAAAAAAATTATAAAGGAAGGACCAAAAACTATTAAAAATACATCAATTTTTTAAAATATATTATATAATATTTCTATAGTAATAATTTTGTAAAACTCTATATTCATGAATGTTTGACACCTTATTTTTATTCACAAACAAATATATTATGTTATTCTTTACTACGTGCCGTAAGCTATTCTTCGTACAAAAAATTGCTGATGTTAATGAATTTTTTGACAATATTGTGTATTAGATATCGGGTAATTTGTTGAAGGCAAATAAATGTTATACATTTTTTTTTATTTTTTTTTTTAGAAAGATATATCTGGGTTTTTGTTATAAACCCAAATACAACCTTATACACCTTTCACAGTAAGCTAAAAGCTTGTGTCGTGTTATTATAGATCCTTTATTTAGAGCTTCACGTTTAAGTTCGACGAATAAATCTTAAAAGACGTTTTTATGACACAAAAGTACAATCAATGTCAGAGTAGGTACATAAAATAATTACACTCTGTATGAAAAACATTTTCCGTACATGACGGAAACAGACGAGCAAATACGAATGCCTCCGAATCCCGGTTGTATTGATTAGGTGCGGTAAGCTTCCTTCTGAATCAAGCGCCTCTATATCATCCACATGCAGGCGAATCTAATCTCAAAGATATCATTTACTTGTACCACACATAAGTGTCATTTTTGCTTGGCAGACATTAAGAGTTATAACTTCATTTTGCCTTTATGGCGGTACAATATCTAATACGTAGTACGAAATTGAAGTTTCGCCGTCGTATTCAAGTAGAATTTTAATCGGAATTGTTTTATAACCCTTAAGAAGTAAATCTTTGCCTTGGCAAGCATCAGGTAGTAGGTAGATTCTACTCTGACAGAAAAAAAGTCGCCATTTTAGACGCAAAACATACACAGCACGGATGAATTTTAAAAAAAGAACTCTTTTACTACGAACAGATTCTAATATTTCGCAACGTTATCTGAGCGAGGTTCAAATTTTGTATTTCGCGGGAAATGTTTGAATTTATTTCATTCGATTAATAAGTAGTCTGATTTGTTTACACATTCTCGTTAAATCAGAGGGATACAAATTATTCTCTTTGATAGATTATAATAATTCTAATTTAGAAATGATATGTTTTTAGTATCATAGTTTTAAATTTTAAGCGATGTATAGGATTAGGTATTTATTTACTTTACTTGTTGCTTTTCTACCGTTTTCACTAAATTTGGAAGTAAATGTGTAACAAATGTTAATAGACCTCGAATCAATCTCACAGTATTTTGATTTTTCGAAACTTATTATAGTAAAACTTTAAATGAAAACTTTCCAAGCTCCAATCACGTTAATGTAATATAAATACTATATAATCTACTGTTTGATTTCTCTTAAATGACTTTACTTATTCCGTGAAGTCTCCGGTAAATAATAATTATATCTCACATTCTTCTCTGTAATATTTCGAATGTTCCGTGAAAGAAAAAATCATGTTGTAATCTTATTGTTTTTGTCTAAATACTTTTTCAATAAAGTTAATTATTATTATGACAAGGACATCAGAGCGCAAGGAATGTCGTGGAAAGAGGTGACGCAATTGGCGCAGAGACGCTCTGAATGGAGGAGGCTGGTTTCTGCTCTGTGCTCCCGAGAGGAGCGTTGAGGGCGATGATTGATTGATTGATTGATTATTATAAATATTATATTATTTTATTTTGGGGAGTTTGGTACGCGATAAAGTTTGGTGATAGTGTGTCAATACAATGTATATGTTTATGTGATGACATCTCCAAAACAAAAGACAAGCTGAACCGTTCTGTTGTCTTGGCAATACATAGGTACATGTAATCCAGTGTTGTTTAGTCCACTCTTATTTAGTCTATGCATACAGACACAAACAAACAAACAACAATAATAATTCTGTTGAGTCATAGTGTTATAATAATATTATGATTATTCACTTATGTACCGTATAGGTACCTACGTAGATTAGATACTATATTATGACGTCATGATTTCAATTCAAATAGTATTCTATCGCGCCAACTGATCGCAGGTCCGTTAGCTCAATAGGTCAGAGCGTCGTACTTATTTGAATTCGAAGGTTGAAGGTTCAAGTCCTTCACGGACCGAACTTTTTATATATTTTTTTATTTTAATTTCATAAAATAAAAAATAAAGAAATTATATACCATAATTCGGCGATAAGGTCTGCTATCCATCCTGAGTGTCTTAATTTTTTGTTGTTATGGAGAGGACAGCTTGCATATTTATTACATGCGGCTGATCTGCTGGCTACACCACTTGTGGGGTATACCTACCATGGCGGTATAATAATATGTATCTTATAATTTCATGTAAATTCAAATAAATTGCTACAAATTCGTTATCAATACTCCTTTAAATGAGGGCTTGCAAGAACTCAGCTAATGTTTAATGTTATATTTATCAAAATATCTCAAGGTTTTGCGATCCCATAATAAAAAAAACAATATAAAACTTATAATAACTGAACCTACCTATGTAAAATAAGAGATTCAGAATGGATGCTCTATCTATTGCTGAAATTAAGATTTTTGGAGTCTGGAAGGAAAGATGCGAGATTTTGTTGCAAACAATCCACAGAATTAAAACCAAAAAGCGTGCGTCTAATAGATAGGTAAGTATAGCTACTTGGATAATGGTATATCTGCCTTTTCACCTCGAATATTCGAAAAATTTGGAAATGAATAAGAGCGGCTTATTTTATTCCTAGAACTCCACGGAGAAGTCGCCCGGTAGCTTAATTGGACAAAGCACATCTCGCGACAAGAAGAACTCCACGGAGGAAAAAGATGGAAGATAGGATGCTTTATTATAAAAGTTTTAAATAATTACGTTTTGCGCTATGGGACAGAATATCGCGACAGATATACTTATTATTACATTTCACCATGTTCGCGGATACTAATCCTCATGCAAGCAAACTAAATGATTTCTTACTCGAGACTAATAAATTAAATAAATTGTATTTACATACTTCAATATACGGCTCCTTCGCCCTTAAAATGTAGCAAGTCCTGAGAAAAGAGAGAAGTTTAGACCAATAGTGAAATATAAAAAAGTCTGGTCCATGAAGGACTTGAACCTCCAACCTTCGTGTTCTAAGGGGGACGATACTCTGACCTATTGAGCTAACGGACCTTGCCGGAAATCTTCACTAAAATTCAACAAACATGGTAAAATTGTGAATCACCTTTTGTTCAATGTCTATAATTATTGCTGACATACAGGATGTTTGTTTTGTATAGTTTTGTGTTTTCAATAAATACAACAGCTTGAACAATGAATAATACATTAATATAGTTTATGATTTACATCGCCAATTCATTCCTTCGTTCTTCTTAAGATCGCTCACAGCTTGACCCCCAAATTTCGCAACTCTTGAATCGTATAAGTCCTAAAAGTCTCTATGGAAAGTGTATTAAAGGAGACCCACCGGCCACCCGTATACCGCAGAAGTCTGGGGACTTCCATTTATCCGAAATTATTGAAAGCTTATGTGGGAAGCTCGTGTATTAGATCTGCTGGTGAATCAAACCATCCATCGTCAACTATAGTATCCAAAATCTAAATAATCAAATTAGACCATTAATAATAAAATTAAACTAATAAGTATTGTATATATATATGTTTTGTAGTGTATATCTTATAATTAAACATGTAAAAGGCTTGCGCCGTATACAACTGTATGAAGAAATAAAAAATAAATAAATTATTAATAAAAATATATATAAAGAAAAGAAGGGAAGGACGGGAGAAGTAAATATAGTACAAAAAATGTTATCTTACTGTCCCATTCTCTCTGTATTTTCTGGCATTGATTTTTTTTTATTCTTGTATTATTATTATTTTGACATTTAGAATACAATGATAATCATTATTGCACAAAAATAGTATACAACAGAATAAAAAAAAACATGACAACATTACTACTGAACACATAATTTTGTGCAATGGGTATATTTTGTGCAGAAGAGCGATATCTTCCAACTAACCCATCAAACACTAAAAGTTTTTAGCAATATTTCTATTTCATACAATATGTAACCTAATAGCAGGTACAAATATTTTCAAAATTTGTAAATAGTTAGGTATATGTAGATATTACTTTATTTTATAACTAGATTGCTAGACTAACTAGCGAGATTACTACTACAATTTTAAACGAAAATCTCTTTACACAAATAAAAAAAAGGGATTTAAAAAAAAAAGGCAGACCCCACCACCATGTGGGACTAATAATTGTCCAAGGAGAAGAAGGAGAAGAAGGGATTTAAAAAAAATATTTTCGATGCATACAGTCATATTTAGGTGCACTTACAACATCACCCTATTTCAAGTGGTTCATGGTGTTGCGCGAACACTCTGTATAACTGGATATTATTATCCGAGTTTCCATGACTCATAGTTTTATTATTTGATGGCATAATCGAGTACTACTACACTATACTGGAAACTCATTGAGATATCAACAGATGGAGCCATAGGTATTCCCAAAGGCTATATCCAGTGTCAGAGCCGGTGTCGTGAAAGAGGCAGATCTTAAAATTTCTCCTAAAAAGCATTATGAATAATTAGGCATACCACTTACTCTAAATGACTTCTTTATGGCATAGAAAGGACATTATTTATAAAACTGGTACAAATAAAAATAAACACCTTTATATAGTGGCTCCTTCCATAGGACTTTATTGGTCCTGCGCTGGATTTCAGGTGCAAAGGTTAGCCCATCACCCTGGAAATACTTTACCAAACTCTTTATTTTTACTTATTTATCCTTCTTCCACCAAATATCTACAGTCAGGCGACAATATTCACGACATCTAAAAAAAGATGTATCTGGGTTATTGTTACAACTTTATGCTCAAATGCAACTTGATACAATTACATTAACGTCATTTGAATGTAATTTTAAATAACTCACTGCGAAAGTGCTAAATAAAAGTGTTTAATTTTTATTGGTTTAAGGTGAACTTCCACTACGTACCGTTGGTCGACAGTATTGACTAGATTATTTATATTTATTATGTAGAGACAGTGAATGAGTATGTGTATTTGGGAAGTATGTTTGCGAGGGATGGAAGATACGACAAGGACATCGAAAGAAGAAAAATCGCCGGTGCTAAAGTGAATGAACTTCGACCCATTGTTAGCAACAGCAATGTATCGAACATGGCTAAAATGCTGGTGCACAGTACCATTCTGGTACCGACACTTATGTATGCAAGTGAAACTTGGACCTGGTTGAAGAAGGACGAGAGTGGAATAAACGCCGTGGAAATGCGTTCACTAAGAAGAATGGTTGGTAAAACTTTGCGGGATAGAGTGAAGAATGAGGATATTAGGAGAATGAGCGGATGCGAGAAGAGTGTTGTGGATAGAATGCGTGTAAATAAGTTACGATGGTTTGGACATGTTGAGCGAATGCAAGATGAAAGAATGACGAAGAGGATGTATTTGTCTGAAAGAGGAGGTGTGAGGAAGCGCGGACGGCCAAGAACCACGTGGCTTGAGCACGTGGATCAAATCCTTAAGGACGGCCGCGTGTTGAGTAAGAGAAATCGGCGAACATGTATGAGAAACTGGATGAATGTCGAGGAAGCGAAAGAAGTTTGTAAGGATAGATCTATATGGCGTTCCGTTCTCTCTGCCTTCCCCTCCTGGGACACGGCGTGACGATATAGATTGATAGATAGATAGATAGAGACAGTCCGATGGCTACTCTATACTCTGTTTAAACGCCATAATAGTAAATATAGAAAAAGAGATAAGAATAAAAATGTAAAAAAATATGAAGGCATTGAAATATTTAAATTCAAGCAACTGTCATAATATTATTTTATTTATTTATTTAAACAATAAACGACTTTCACATTTTACACTGTTTAAAACAATAATTTAAATCACTTTTATATAATTATGTAGGTACCTATGCTATCTTATAAATAAAAATGGATTGACCATGTATATATGTCACTCCATAACTTGAGAACAGTTGAACCAACTTGGCTAATTCTTCTTTTGTTGTGTTCGTAATTATCAGGAGACTGTTTATATAAAAGAAAATTTTTGGAAAATCTAACGGAATAGTCGAAATTTGGATTGTATTTTTGTATGAAAATGCCGTTTGTATGACAGTTCCGCTGTCACACAAACAATATGGATAATTATACAAAATCAACGATGAAGTTTTTTCATAGATTGGCCTATTTATAGAACAATTTTTGTATACATTTACAAATTAGAATCGTTATCCATAAAATGTAATATCCGTGGTTCTGAAAATTCAATATTGAAAAAATCATGGAAAGAATTTTTATAAATTTAAAATGAATGAGTAGGTATCAACTTAAAAAAATAAATTAGTACCTACATATTATATTACGTACAGCAGATAATTTCTAAACAAATCCGAGTTAAATATAATTGTTCAACATAAATGAATTTTATTTTTTTACACTATACCAGTGATTCCCAAAGTGGTTCAGGTGGATCCCTAGAGATCCACGGGAGACTCGACGGGGGTCTACGATGGCGTGACTAAAAATAGGGGTGCAAGAGTCGTAAGTGGGGGACCACGAATCCATAGTTATAGTATCTGATATTCGGTAAAAAAAAAAACAGATATTGACATAAACAATATTCGGTACAAATACCCGGTACATTGCAGAAAAAAGGTACTGTGAGAAAACAATCTTTAAGAAAACCGAGGAGTTTTTGTATTATTTCAAATTCCTATAGGTACTATTTTTAAATTCGGCGACGGGGGGGGGGTATAGAAATTTAAATGCGTAATATTTTTAAAGTAAACAATATTCGGTACAAATACCCGTTAGGTACATAGCAGAAAAAGGTAGGTACTGTGAGAAAATGCACTAAATATAATGTAAGAAAACCGAGGAATTTTTGGATTATTTCAAATTCCTATACCATTTCGAAAATTAAGCGACGAGGGGAGGGTAGAAATACAGGGGGTCCACCGGAACCAGCAAATTTTTGAAAGTAGTCTATGAGAAAAAATGTTTAGGAACCTCGGGAGCTTGTAAAGAGATTAAAAATAATATTAACCACTCATTGATTGTTAGGCGGTACGAAGTTCGCTGGGTCAACTAGTATATTATAAATATTGTCTGCACTCGAAACCGGAACAGAATAAAAACTGAGAAAAGTAAATAAAAGATCAAAAGAGACAGAGTAGGTAGGTATATATTTCATTCACAAAGCTCAAGGATACGATTTTAATAATTGGTGAGAGGATTGAAGTTACTATTATATTTAAGTTGGTACTTATGTATATCCGTCCTCCCCATACTATCTTAAAGTCATATTCGAGTATCTAGCGAGTCCTGGTTAACCTTTGCGATCTAACAGAGAGCGTCTTCTGGCAATACCAGCACACAGTACAAGCTTTTTGTCTAACTCAAGGGTGGCCAACATGCGGCCCGTTGGGTGTCTACGTGCGGCCCGCGAAGCATATACATATTTTTTTAATAATAGTCGGTACAAGTACCCGTTACTTTTTTTAAAGAGGTATTTTGAGAAAATATTCTTAAAGAAAACCGAGAAGTTTTGAAACATTTCAAATTCCTATACCATTTTGAATATTTGGCGACGGGGGGGGGGAGAAATTTTAAGGTGAAGTAAAATTATCAATTGTTCCATATGTGAAGTATATTGTTGTGCGGCCCGGCAGCAAATCTCATTCTGAAATTTGGCCCGGTTGCTGAAAAGGTTGGCCACCCATGGTCTAACTCATTCCTTGTTCATGGTGCTCGCTGTTGGAACAATCTTCCTTCGAAAATCAGGATGATAACAACCTTTCATTCTTTTAGACAAGCTGTCAAAAATCATTTCCTTACATTGAATTTAGCATCTGATTCCTAATTCCTTTTCCCTTTCCCTTATGCATGTGCACGCTGCAATATAATGAACTATTTTTTATTATAATACATATGTGTCCATAAGTATATTGTTGCTTGCATGTGTTGTTTTTTTTATTATTTTTTTACTATTACTGTAGATATATATTTTTTTTTACTATTACTGTTGATATATATGGGTTTTTATATTAATTTTAATAACCGGGTTAGTTGGAAGACATCGCATCTTAGCGATAAACTCGCCCTCTGTACATTGAATTGTATAACTGATATTTATATGACATTGTTTTATTTTGTAATATTGTAACCAATGTACAGTGAAGAATAAAATAAATTTAAAAAAATATATATTGTCTGAAAAAAGTCTGGCCCGTGAAGGACTTGAACCTTCAACCTTCGAGTTCGAATTAAGTACGATGCTCTGACCTATTGAGCTAACGGACCTCGTGGCGAGCGTATCATAAAACAGTATTTAATAACGAATTTTATGACTAATGCACTTTGTAGTACATAAGCTGTAGTCATCATTTTATAGGGTGACAGGAAAATTATTCGAATCACAATATTATTCGAATGGACAATTCTTCGAAAAAACATTTGTACGAACTAACTTTTTTTCGAATGACAATTATTCGAATGGTAGTTATTCGAATCCACAATTATCAGAAAACACAATTGTTCGAATTTTTATACGTTATATTGATAACAACAATTATCCGAAACACAATTCTTCGAATTTTTATTATCAAGACAGATAATATTGCTCCTATTTTCGGCGAAAAGTGACGTACTTAGCGAAGTTATATTATATAATTCGACTCAGTTTGAAATCGATTTATCTAAATAGTGACAAACGTTTGGAAAAATAATTTAAATACATTTATAATTAGGTATGAACGCAATTGCCTCATTTTCGTAAGAAACTAAAATAACGTTAAAGTTGGATGAGGTATGGCTGGAGTTTTATATGAAACGTAATATAATTGCGTCAATATGACCTGCTTCTGAAGATCAAAATAAAATGAATTAAGATTAATATAAAATAATTCGAATAATAGGATTTTCTAACAAATGTTAGTCGAACAATTCACTTTCCATTAATTGTAATTCGAATAATTGATAGTCGAACAAATGTTATTCGAAGATTTGTTAATTCGAATAATTATTTTTTCGAACAATTGTGAATTCGAACAATTGTATTTCGAAGAATTTTCATGTAATCACATATTTTATAGTACATATACAATACATAATATTATTATGTATTTAGAATGAAATAACAGGTATTGTTAACGGTTCGAATCTTCACTGGGATTGGAAGCTTATAAGAATGATCAATAGATGGCAGAAAGTTAATGAAAACTGAAAAGTGCTGATATCGTTACTTGGCAACACAGCACACGATATAAGCTTGACAATACTTGACATGCACAATTGCACATACTATCAAATGAGATGGAGGTATACAAGTTAGCATCGAATATTTTTTTTCTCTCTTACACGTACATCGTCAACACTGTTTGGTGTTGTATGCGCACATTTCAAAGAATTTTACTGTCAAGCATTACGTTCTGCCAGGTGATACGTTTGTTTTGTATTGTTATTGTAAAATATAATACTGTAATTCATTATAAAATTATATTGAAAAATGGATTTAGCTGGATTTAATCGTGAATTTACTCGTGATTTTATTGTTTTATACAAAAGTTTACCATGTTTATGGGATACAAAGTCTACAGACTATCAAAATAAGCGTGTCAAACATCAGGCATACTATAAACTTGCCCTTTTTATGAAACAGATCGTTCCAGAAGCGAACATATGTTCTGTAAAGAGGAAAATTAATTCACTGCGTACAATATTTATGAGAGAAAGAAGAAAAGTTTTATCAAAACAAAATCAAGGACGGCCTCAATACATTCCTACATTGTGGTATTATGATTTGATACATTTCATAGTTGATGGCAGTGAAGAAAATCAAAAGAATGAGACGTTGGAACTGGAAAATGGGTCGCCTGAAGATAGCTACGAAATAGAAACATTGGTAAGATTTTTTGCTGACTTATAAAATTATACTGTTGTGATTGTTATTTATTATAAAATATAGAAAATATTCAGCGACTCCAGAAGTCCTGCAAATTGAGAAATATATTTTTTTTTTCTTTGAATAATTTACAAAATATATTTCTGTACAAAAGACATACTTACCTACCCTTTTATAGCCAATCATTCTGGGTAATTAAAGTTTTCAGAGGGCGAAGAAAATTATAATGCGATGATTTTTTTTTCAAACATCAGGTTGGTTGGCAGAAATTGCCATTTGGCAATAAACCCGCCTTTTGTACAATGTACTTGTCTATTGTCACAATAAAGTTTATTTTATTTTATTTTATTTTATTTATGATATACTGGCTACCCCGAATTTGTAACTAAAAGGCCCGACTTAACTTTAATTTTGCCATGGCTTTTTTAGGAAAAAACTTGAACTCTTTTAAAACTTGTTTTGGTTGATGGAGATATAACTAGAACATTGAAGTATATTATGTTAGCTATTATGTTATTATGTAGCTAGTATGTTATTTTTTTATTGTTCTTTTTTTCATCTCTCAGGATGAAGATAGTGCACAAGCATTTGTCCTGGAAAATATAAAATCTGATCCTTTGGATGTATCAGATGAAGATCGAGAAGTGGAACGACACTTTACACCCAAAAAGAATAAAACAAGTAAAACTAAACAATCACTCAAAATACAAAAAACAAATAAACGTAAAGGAGAGACCAGCACTGGAACAGAATATTACGCTAATGAAACTGTAGATGTCCAAGAATTACTAAACAAACTTGAAAGCAAAAATTCAGAAAACGATGTGTTTCATATTTTTGGAAAATATGTTGCAATGGAGCTCGGTAAAATGGATGATGTGACTGCTAAATTATGTCGTAAAGTAATCAGCGAAGCAATATTTGAGGCGCAAATGGGAAAATTAAATTATTATTCAAAAATAGTAACTCCACAAGATTAGCAAAATAACAACACATAGGAAACTAGCGTAATATTTCGTTGTCTACTTTTAGCATAATTATGATTGAGTTGGTAGACATTTTTTTTTAATATACACGGTGCGTAATATGTCTAACTTAAACGTTATGTTTATTTTTATGAGAAATATAATCTTATTTGCTTATTATTATATTTAAGCTAGATAATTCGTTAAGTAAATATAAAGAAAATGTCAATAAAATAATTGTATGTAAATAATTGTATTCGTGTACTTTGTGAAATAAATATATTTATTATTAGAATCTTTCGAAATGACATGATTTATAAAAACTGTACGTTTTTACCGTAAAAATAATTATGTCATATGTAGTTACTAAAATAAAATTGTCTTGATAGTCTCTAGGTCTAGAAGAACCATGAAAAATATGGGAAAAGAGCATCTAGTCACACTTGATTCAAGTGATGGCAACGTTGTTAATATTATTGTCGGCTTGCGCGTCTCATTTTATTGACCGGATTGAACTCAATGTTGTGTCAAACTGTGAGCGACTGTGGTCATTCCTATTTTCTTGTGGTTAAATACCAGTGAATATTGATTGATTTATTGTCAGTGTTTAGCGTCAATCTATGTGATATTATTTGATAGTGAAATCTATTGAGAATAATTGGAAGCTATATTTACGTACGTAAACACTGTGAAGAATACCTATTTTTTATCAATATCAAGGTAAAAGTGCACAAGTATAAATAATTTATTCATAACAATGAGTAACGATGATAATTTCTTTACAAACAAATATGAAAGAAGAGATTTTGTTCGTGATTTCATTGCACTGTACAAAATACAACCAGTTTTATGGAATTCAAAATCACTAGAGTACAATGACAAAAGGAAAAAGGATATGGGCTATCAAATCTTACTTCATAAATATAGGGAGTTTGATCCCAATGCAAGTATTTACACAGTCAAGAAAAAAATAAATGTTCTCAGGACAAACTATCGTAAACAAGTAAAGAGGCTTATAAAACGTAAACGGGATGGAATGAGTGATCTACAACCCACTCTTTGGTACTATGAAGATATGGAATTTCTCCATGATATTATTGAACAAGGGCAAGATGAACAGTTTAATAATGAATATGATGCAACCAAAAGTTCTTCAAATTCTAGAAGGAAGGAGGAATTGAAACATAAAAGACATCGAAAGGTAAAGAGCTTGTATTGTTTTATTTTGAACTAGAAAATACTTACACATACCTAGGTGCTTGATGAATTGGAAATTCAACGAATAAATATTTGGTAGGTACCTACCTAAATCAAATATTATTTTTTCAGTCTGTATGCAGATACAGAATTCAGGAATTTATTTTTGTATTACGTAAATAAGTATAAAAATGCATCACATTTGTATTTTTAGACACGAAAAAACATTCTTATCAATTCTCTGCAGTATTTTATGTAAGCGCGCGAAAATTACCCTTGAACCGGTAATGAAATCAATATCATTGATGCACATCATTGTCAATCAAAGATAATAATAATTATTATTGTCAATCTCTCTGTTGTAGTTTGTGATAGGTAGTCACTTTGTAGTGAAGTCGTATTAAATTGCAACAATGCGCCGCATGGCAATCGTCGCATTGATGATCCCCTCGCGCAGTCGCACTGTTGCCAGTTCTGTTCAATCGCCTGACTGAACATATCAGCCGACACGGTTATACGATACGCAAACAAGTTGTAAAGACAGTTGCAATAGTAATATTTATAGCAATGGATCTTCATACGTTCAATCGCGAGTTTACAGAAGATTTCATTGCTTTATACAAAAGTTTACCGTGTTTGTGGAATACGAATTTAAAAGATTATTTGTGTAGGAAGAAAAAGAATAAAGCTTACGAACAGTTGGCCATATTACAAAGGCAAGTTAATCCAAACGCTTGTAAAGACACTGTTGTCAAAAAGATCAATTCGTTGCGTACAACATATCGCCGGGAAAGGAAGAAAGTAGAAGCACAGAGAGAAAATAATGAAATATACGTCCCGAATCTGTGGTATTACGATATGATGACATTTCTGGATGAAGGAGAAGAGAATGAAGATGATGGAGAGTATAATGACAATGAGCAATATGAGGAGGAAGTTTTGGATGAAGAGTTCCTAGAGGAAGATTTCAAACCACTGGTACCAACGCTTTGATTTATCGTACCTACCTAACTATATTTATACCCATCAAGGGTCAACTTAAATTTGTTGCAAAAATAAACATACAAAAACATTACAAATAAGTATTATTTAGCTTAGTAGATTTTCGGCATTAATTGAAAACCATAGACATACTTTAAAACGTTCATACAACGTATTTTGACATTTGAATATTCAAATATGTTCGTAATAGTGTAACCTTTATTTTTCCCAATATTCCTAAGTATTTATTCTCTAGTCTAGTATATAAATTGATCACTTTTGATTGCATTATTCCGCCACTATCTGCAGAAGCAGAACAATATTATTTTCCATTCAACATGTTTTAATACAAATTGAACGCTCGCTCTGTGATTTGTTCAGAGTAAGCAAAATCAGCTGATGGTTCGGATCTCCACTAATCGTACCGAACGATACAAACATAATAATATTATTATTCAATACATATACGCAGTTTTTCTATTTTCCTGAATTCCAGCACCTGAATATTAAAAATAATAATGACTTCATTAATTGTATAGTACTGATAAAATGAATTTATTGAAAAGTATCTACGACTACTACTCTACAATCACAGCGTCTGTCAGCGTAGTCATGATCTTGCAGTAAGTCCGTATTCGTTTCTGCCTTAAAAAAATAAGACATCCAGAATGGGTGCCATATCATCACTGAATTAATTTAAATAATTGTGTATAAAATTTCAAATAGGTTGAACGCATCAAAATAAAATTTAAAACTGGTACTTTTATTCGCTATGTTATCAGTTTTACACCAGAGTAATGATAATCCGTCTTAATTTGGTCGAGTTCATGAGCACAACAATAATTATTTGCATTTTTCGTTCAATATGTACCTACTAGCGTACAATAACGCCAGATCTAACTTAACCCATCCAGTTGTGTTATTTCGAGCGCGTACGAAAAATGTAAAGAATTTATTTTGTGCTTACAAAATCAACAAAACTCCACCGGGTTCTTATTCTCTAGGTGAAATACTCAAACAGAATTAATATAATCGACGTTTAGATATGTACTTTCAGAAGATCTGAAAAAAAAAACAATTGTGTTTTCTTTCTTTTCAGAGCACAACTATCACCAAAGTTAAACCAGAGCCAGTCAATTCATCAATATCATCGGAGGAACATCCCAAGAAGATCTTCAAGAAGGATGCGAGTTTATCAAGTGCTTACAATGACAGGAATTCTTCAATGACAGACGAGGATAATGTCAAAGGATCTGGAAGCGGAAGATTTACACATTTTGGAAAATATATAGCTCAAGAATTGGAAAGATTACCAGACGGAATGGCAGTATTTTGTCAGAAATTAATAAATGATACTATTTTCGAAGCCCAAATGGGTGCGCTAAATTCCAAATCTAGGATTGTAAATAATTTTCTTACCATAGAACAAAATACATTTGAGGAAGATTAAAAAAATGTTGAATAAATTTTATTTATTTTTATTTCGATTCCTATTTTCTCCTATCTGACTGTTTTTTTTTTATCAAGAAATTTGCAATGAATGTATTAGATTTGAAATGAACTCAAAACTCGCCCTCATAGAAAGCGATATGTAATAATCGAAAAGAAAGAATGGAAAATTGCAAAATATGTTTATTTTTTACACTTAAGTATGGCAAGGATGATTTGTGTCAATTGCAAAATATTACGTAACTTTATTCATTTCTAGAGTGAATCTCTTTATTTATGCCTCGATTGGTACATGGATTATCTCATCGAGTGCATTTATTTATTTTTATTTCTTTATGTTGTTTTTTTTGAGTTGGAACATAGTGTTGATAATGTAATGTAAAATAATTTAACAAACTTCACTGTCTTGTAAAACTTACAATATATAAGTTATACCTACTAATATGTACATAATATTAGCTATTTGTTTGTATTATATTAATAAAATAAAATATACATCCATGTAAATTTGGATGATTCAATTTTGTAATTATAAGATCTGAACTGGATATTTGGGTGTGAAAGAGCGCGGATGTCCGAGAATCGGCTTGATCACGTGGATCGAATTCTCCTTGAGTTTTCCTTCAAGTTCCTTCCTCCTTGAGAATTTGATCCACGTGGTCAAGCCACGAAGTTCTCGGATGCCCGCGCTTCCTCACACCCTTTCTATAAAAACGTATTTTTGGTTAAAATCCTTGGTATGGAGTGTCAAAATGTCCTGAAAGCAGAAATAGTAGAGCCGTCTGGAAGATGTATCCGGGCGTGTTGGACTCCTGTCCCAATTAAGACATGGGGGAAAGATGTAAGTATGTATTGTACAAGTGTAAAAAAAGTTAAACAGGGTGGACGACTGATTTTTCATTAACTTCTCTCAGCTTACCCCACAAAGGACTATAGAATGAGAGGGGAGATATTATATATTTATATTATCATGTGTAGGTATACATCTTTTCACTTTCCAATTACAAATTATATAGAAATAGGTACATTTTTCGTGTACATCTCGAGGTTCTAAGAAAACATCTTTATAACATTTTGATATTCTATAGTATCTATGCCTACAACGGATTGTTTATAGGGTAATTACTTTAGTTATTGGGATATGTTTTATAATATTTTAAAGGTTTTTTTTATTTGTTAAAACAATGTAACAATACATTGATTGAATTAAAACACAAATATATCTTACATCATAATATAAGGTTCCTACAAATCAAAACAAAGATATTAAATTACTTATAATGTTAAGGATCAGCGATGAGATTTGCCACCCATCTTGAATGTCTTATTTTTTGGTATTTTATTAGTACCTATTCATTTTGTTAAATACTATTTTATCACGAAATGAAAAATGGTTATTTAGTTTTATACGTGCGTTATTAGAGTGACTCGAGTTTCGACATGTAATGTCTTTTTCAAACACATTTTGTATGTGTATTTTTATTTTCATAAAAATACACATACAGTAAAACAACAACAAAACACAACATCATCTAGAGATCCCACCAGGCAGAGCATGAATGAGATTATTTATCAATAATATCCTTTCTTAATAATATTTTTTTCCAAATCCACTTATTAGTTTTAATGCATCCAAGTTTGTATAGGGGTCTTGATTATCCTCTTGCTTGTCTACGACAGTGTCCATAGAGGACACAAATAATCGTACATGAACGGAATTGTTTATTAGTTTATAAAGATTTTCAACAATTTTTTTATTCCAGTCATTTACTCAACTATTAACCCTATCTATAGGTACATATTTTTTATAAGAGTATTGTGCTATATACAATACATATAAATGTGTAGGTGTAGTTGTGTTAATATTGTTATTATTATTGTTTACATCTCACTCTAACGTATTGAGTAAAATGGTGGGAAATTTATTACATCTCTCCCTTACTCACTACCCCTCTCAGGGGGATACAACTACCCTTCGCATCACTCCCACAAAAACACATTTTGATAGAAGAGTACGTAGCAGAAGAGAAATGAAACGAAAGATATTATACTCTTTGAATCTGAATTTCGTTTAATTTAACCCTCAACATTTCTCTCGTGAGATTGGTGAGGAAACTAGTCTCTTACTCACAGATACATGGTCGTCAAAGTTATGTATTTATTTGTTATTATACTTGAGATCGGAATATTATACGGAATATCAGAAGGATCAATAGGTAGAGGACGAGTCTCTGCAAGGTGGAAAGAGAAGATATGGGTAATTTTTTGCGGTAGTGATTTATTCACGAATCTTTTTCAATTTTACTAATATTTTTCTCTCGTAGGTATCTACAAGTAATTACAAAAATTTTTCAAACAAAAATCTATAATAAATAATAGCGTAACATCAGCGACGCAATTTGAAAAGTTATAAAGTCAATTTGTCGAAAAATTGAGTTTTTATGTCAGCAGCAAGATTCTAACACTGAACATTTCATTTCGAAAGTCATAAAGTTGTCATCAAGCTGTCCACCACCCCTGTTTAACTACCCACTTGTGGGAAATGATTTCAACCCCCTTAAAATTTTATCACAATACCTACTATTACTTTTTTTCTGTGTAAGTAATAAAGCTGTATCAATGTGCGAATGAGACAGAACTACGCAGTTGGGTAGGTACATTGCAAACCCTCCCGCTAAACCACCCTCTATAGGGGCGGATTCAGTTATTATTTTGAGTATTATTCGCTCACTAAGTTATCATTCCAGTTTATTATACAATGTACATGAGCGTAACTAAGGGAGAGCAAACTGAGACAGTTGCCCCCCCCCCTCCCCTAGGATCTCGTAAATAGAAGGAAAGTATAGACAAATTTAGTATTAAAGTATGGGAAAAGTGTGGAAATTGGCATTGAAATGGAAAGGTGCACCCTTCCAGAAATCAAATTAAATAGATTTGATATGGTGGCTCTAAAATTGACGTAGGTACAAAAACGAAGAGATCGTCAAACATTAAAAACTCCTATATCTACCAAAATAAAAATTTGGAACATGTGTAAAAACTTTACGCGTAAGTATACCAAATTAACAAATCGTGAAAACTAAAAAGAATAAAAAGTCCACGTAGTGACAATGAAAAACATTTGTAACAATAAAAAAAATCTAATCTGCTGCCCCCTCTCCCTCTAGAGAAAATCCTGGTTACGCCAATGCATATTATTATTCATCCATACAATGAAGGTAAATAGATATACAGTATAAACATTGTACCATAATTATTTCACTAACTGTATGACAGTGTAGACAATTTATTATACCTACCCACCATATTGACTATGGTGAATTTCCCAAGTAAAACGTACATACTTACATAATAATATTATTGTCATTAGGTACATTCATTCATTCATTTTGATATGCGATATGTGTATAATTGAAAATCAAATTATGGTGTTTAGTGCCATCTATGCAACAAAAAAATAAGCGCGACTGAAACCATGATTCGAATATCAGTATAGCTGTTACGCTATATCATTCTATCCATCTATACCATAGCTTACGGTAGCCAGCAGATCAGCTACTACTACTACTACTACACCATCACGGCATATCCCACAAGTGGGGCAGCCAGCAGACCAGCTGCATGTAAGAAACATGGAAGCTGTCCTCCCCGTGCCAATACAAAATCAAGACATTCAGGATGGGTGGCAAATCTCATCGCTGAATTTAAGGTGTACAATGTCTTAATTTTTTCGAACACCTGCCTTTTACAGGACACTCGAAAACTTACGGAGAAGCCAGCAGATCAGCTGCATGTAATAAACACACAAGCTGCCCTCTTCGTGCCAACAAAAATAAGATATTCAGTATGGATGGCAAACCTCAACCCTAAATTTAAGGTGTAAATGTCATTATTTTTCAAACACGTCCTTTCTTTTACAGGACACTCGAAAAATTACGGAATCAAGTAGGTATTATTGTTTGTGTTTTCTTCTATAACGTATCAATAGGGTTGATTAGAAGATATCATTTGTTCTTGAGTAACACACAATTTGTTCTCTGTCTTATAAATTATCGCGTAGGTATGTAGATAATGGAATAACTTTTTTTTGTATTATGTATATACATACTTTTACTTTACTTACAAATAAGCTGTAATGGTATAATAATAGAAGTAGTAGGTAGGTAATAATCATAAATGTTGAAATAACAACCTCTTTTTTCCCGTATATTTCAGCAGTCCAAGAACTCCTATTTATCCGTTTGAACTAATAACAAGTGACAATTTTTAAACACTATCAAGTCCATCAGTATCAATAATAGTAATAAATATTATTATAAGTAATAGTATGTTTTAATTGAGCAGAAGTTTCAGCAACATTTCAATGAATAAAAATTAAAATCATTCCTGAAACAGACTATTACCGCCATCCAGAGGAAAAAATGATAAACATTATTATACTTTCTACAATTTAACCCAGATGTCTCTTTATGAGGATTATATATTAATATCTTAATTTCAACGCGAAAAAGTACATAACATGTTAATTAAAATAAAGGATTCTATTTTATCATTATGTTAAATAAATTAAGTTTTATTTTGTCTTGTTGTTTTATTAATTTTAAGCTTGTTCAAAAGACCTGTTTGACGGTTAACTACATTACCTGAAAGCTTTATAAATTTATCAACAGATGTCACTGTACATCATCCAGACACTCTTAGTTCTGAATAAAATACTTTTTATTGTTGCATTTTATGATTGTTTACAACAATCGTAATGCTTTTTTTACACTAGCAAGCGATAACTATAAGATTTAACTCGCTTTTAAGTGTGAAAATATTTGCAAAAAGCACTGTCAGAAGTGGGATTCGAACCCACGCCCACAGAGTGGACTGCGACCTGAACGCAGCGCCTTAGACCGCTCGGCCATCCTGACTACATGGCAAGGCGGCGAAAAGGCTAATAAATACTTAGGAAAATTTAATTTATATTTTCATCATCGTACATTTTATTACGGATACTTTTCCGTACGTTTTCTAGTTCTTTAAAAAGCAGACATTCCAAAAACGTTTTATATCTTAATTTCATCAATGATAAGTCCATCTTAAATGTCTTAATTTTTTATTGTCACTGAGAGGTCAGCTTGCATATTTATTACAATGTATTATGGTATAAATTTACCATATAATAAAGAAGATTGCTGGTTTATGATAAATCATAATAAAACTCACTTACAGTATACAAAGTCAGCAACAGGATTTGAACTCAGAACCTGTCAAATAAATCTCCAATATCAGCCAATCGACCTCCTTGTTTCTTCGTCATTATTTTATTACAGAACACTCTGGATAATTGAATGAGTTATTGAATATTTTACTGAACACCAATTAACCTCTCAACACTTTCAGACGCAATTAATGATAGACTACTAGGTGTTCAACAGTGCACAAATCAAAAAATCATCATTACCATCAATGAATGTCATCAAGTTCCATAATTTCCCAAATTTTGTATTCTATCCATAATATAAAAAAAATGTGTCTCTAGTTAACAAAAAGATACAAAACAGATGCTTGACTAGAGAGCTAGAACAGGATGCTGAGGCGAGGGTAGGCCCCAGTCAAGATGGTCCAATCTGACATGCACTGGAAGAGAGTCATGTCCAACAGAAAACTGTAGAAATCTAAGAGGGAGGTTTTCATCCTCTACTGGACGTAAGAGAAAGCCGAAGATAAGGTAAGGAAGGTATCCTTTAAACTGAATGATCTTGATTTCATCAACTACATATGTAACTTTTTGATATTCATTTTCCAAACATCCCAATACTGCATACACATGACACTTTTCAAACTTTTTCTCTGTTGCCTTTCCTCTCTTTCCCTTTTGGTGCACTCATAGATGTTGACCTTATAATATTCTCACTGTATATCTGAAAAAATTATGTAATATGTATATATATTTTGATAAACTTTACTGGTTTTGACTTCAGTAATATTGTTTTCTCTTGTCACTTGTCACATAATATGTATTGTAAAACTATATACAGTAGAACCTCTCATAACGAGTTTAATTCGTTCCAGATTCTTACTCGTACTCTAGAGTATTTAATGATTTTTTTTTATTAACGTTTATTCAAATAAAATTACTTGTAAAAGAGTGTAACAACTTGTAATACAATTTAGATAAAAAAAATGAATTTATGACAAATAATTAACCATTTTTAACTAGAAAACTAACCGTAAACGTAACCGTTTCGTAGACATTCTTGACACTCCCTTTGAAGCATCCATCTTCTTAATTTTATCTTTGTTCTTGAGAATAGTGCAGATCGTTGATGTTGACCGATAGTATGTGCGCGCTAGATATGCTCACACCTTGTTCTCGCTTTTCAATGATTTAATGTTTTATTACAACAGTTATTTTTATTCTCTTCTGGCTCACTGGCTGTCTTCTTGTGTTTTTTTCTTCGGGGACAATTTTGAACGGATTATAATACTTTGCACATTAAAAAATACTAATATCAATACGAATTTTGGAAGAATGGGTGATCACATGCGAAACCAAGGCGCTAACGGAGCGAGTGCTAAACATAGACTGATGTACTGGCGCGGAAGTCCCGGCTCACAAGGTCACAAGTGAATGTCGTGAAAAAGGGACCCTTTCTACCCTTACCCTTTCTCTGTAACTCGTTATGCGAAACATCGCTCGTTATGGGAGCAACTTTTTCACATTTTTTTTGCTCGTTATCCGAATTACTCGTTATGAGAGGTACTCGTTATGAGAGATTCCACTGTATTTCCAAAATATTACAAAAAAATCTTCACCACTCCATTCTCATCCATTTTCTATACATACCAAGCAAATGAAATTTGTAAATGTGCCACAACTCTTAAATGGAGACAGGCGGGACACATAGCTAGAAGCCCAGATGACAAACGGCCAAAGTTCCTTACATTTTGGAGACCATGAGCAGTAACAAGGAGCATAGGAAGACCCCCAATGAGGTGAAGGGATGGATCACTCGACACGCTGGCATCAACTGGAAGTAAATAGAGGAGGCCTTCATCCAGGAGTAGATGGGAGTGGGCTGAGAAGAAGAAGAAGAAGGAAAAAAACTTGATCACATTGTACCATTCATTCTTAAAATATTTTTGTACCATGTATTTTTTTATTGTTAGATAAAAATGGATTAAATCATTTAATCCCGTGGAAATGGCACATACAAAATTGATGATTACGAAAAATATGTTATTAGGGCTATAATATTGTGTAATCTGGTTGTAAAAATAGTATTAATCACACATAAATATTGACTGAATTAAGTACTGGATTTTTTTACAGGATCGCATCAGAAATACGGCAATCCCAGATATGTGTGAGATCCAAGATGTCGTGAGTTAGAGAAGATAATGGAGGAGATTCAGGTACAAATGTGTGCAAATGAAGAATAGTTCCAGAATCCCAAATATCATTCTGAATGGATTTGCTGAGAAGGAAGACCTCCAAAATGATGTAAAGATAACTATGCCTTCGTATCCTTAGAGAACCCTTATGTCCCTATAAAGAGATTTTATCGTCTAATAAAAAAAGATTAAGAACTACATATTAAGTTGATAGAAAATTGTTGATTTCCGGCTTAAATTGCAGTGATCAAAAGAGCAAAATGCAAAAGAAAACTGAAAATTCACTGCTCAAAATAAAAAGGTTTAGAGATGTGTAAGTTTAGAGGCCAAGACTATACTAGAACTTTGTGGCCATCGGAAGTAGTCAAATTTTTTTTTTTTTTTTAAAAAAAGATATATCTGGGTTTTGTTATAAACCCAAATACAACCTTATACACCTTTCACACTAAGCTAAAAGCTTGTGCCGTGAAAGGGAAGTTTGCCGGCACCTGGGATCGAACCACGGACCCCTTGTTCTGAAGGCCGAGACTCTACCCCCAGGCTACCGACGAACCTTTTATTTTTTTAACTTTTATTTGGTACTTAGCATTAAACATTTCTCACAAACAATATGAATAAAAATATTTTATTAATTACTATATTATCAAGATATTCAGTGGTTTATCAAATTAAATTATGTTTTATCTTATCAATAAGATGGTAGATTAAGATATATGAAATTACTTCCAATAAAATATAAGTTAATTGTTTTTGCCTATGTACAATACTTATCATTACACATTTTGTCTTTGAATCAATCAATAACTACCTACTGAATTTAAGTGCTAATTTTCTGACAAATCGTTAGGTTGAAAACATTCAAAATGTTTTTTAAATATCTTGTCTGCTTTTTGATTTTACTTTCGAGTGTTTATGCAGAAGAATGTAAAAATGGTAAGAAAGTTGAATAAATTTTATCATATTTTCAAAAAATCATTAAAATTTTGAGGAATTTTCTTAATTTATTCTTGTAACTAAAGAAGTGTAACTAATGAAAAATAAACATATTTAATATCAATAAAACACTGTTTACTTTTCACTATTGATTTATTAATATGTACTCAAGTGCTTTCGTCAAATTAGCTTGACATTTTCAAGAGAACTTCGAAGAGAAGAGTTCTCTTGAAAATGTCAAGCTAACTTGACGAAAGTGCTTGAGTATTAATAAATCAATAGTGAAAAGTAAACAGTGTTTAATTGATATCAAATATGTTTAAAATGTCTTTTCACAATGTGAACACACAAACTCTAGATCATTTTAATGACATGAATTAATAATTGACATGGAGGGATCATATTGTGGCACTCAATAAAAAGATTAGAAAAGCATCATACATTCTGAGGTGTACGAGGGGATTTCTGGATGATAAAACGCTTAGGACTGTTTATTATGCAGAAATACAACCTTTACTGTGCTATGGTATTGTTGGCTGGGGTGCATGCTACAGTAATAATCTTCGAGTCCTTCACATGTCACATAAATGGGTTTTAAAAATAATGTTTAAACTGCAGAGGAGGTATCCAACCACTCAATTATTTGATGATAGGAAGATTATTTCTGTGAGACACCTATATATTAGGAAGGCTCTAGTTCAATTTTACACAATTAGACAGGGTTGGAGGAGGTCACAGCAAAGTAGGGTCACGAGACAGATGGTGTCATTTGGTTGTATCGCTCCATTCAGATCTACAGTGTTCGGACAGCGGCAGTTTGTGTGGATGGCACCTAGACTATTTAATATCATGCCTCTAAAGATTAGAGAAATCACTGTTTTTGTTGAATTTAAAAGAGCATGTTATGGGTGGGTGTCTGGTCTGCCAATGGAGAGATTGCAGGATATCTTAGGATTTGTTCCATGATTTGTTTTGTGTTTTATGTGGGGTGATATACTTGTGTTGTATGTGGTGTGGGATTTGTGATGTGTGTGGTTGAGGGATGTGTTGTTTTTTTATTCTGGTTTTATATGGAGAAATGGTTTGTTTGTGTGTTGTTTCATGTATGGATGGTTTGCAGCAGTGTTTTTCTTGTTATTATTATTATTATTATTTACTCCAGACTTGAAGGTGGAGTGTGCAAACCTCTCAAGTCCATATTAAAATACATACAATATAATACAAATGATAAAAAAATAATACATATTAAAGTAGAAATAAGTAGAAAGAAGATCATACTAAACTGGTATCGGTTCAATATACCTACAGACTTTCTTAATTAATTAAATATGCAATCCACCTTTGTGTCAGTTGTTGTTCTTGTCTTTCGGAAGCAGCTCGTAAAAGTTCGTTATTTATTAATGTTAGTCGTGTCCTAAAACCGTGAATTTTCAGTCTCATTGTCGCCCTAAAGTCATTTGTCCTACCTTCTGTAAACATTTGTGATGCACTAGTGTATCTACGATGTCCAAATAGTATACGGTATGCGTCATTGTATTGTACCCTTAATTTGTTTATCGTAGTCAGTCTGTAGTTCGTCCATAGTTGGCATGTGTAAAGGTTTGTACAGTAGGCATTAAATAGCATTCTCTTAACACTGTCACTACACTTGAAAAAAGTCCTGGCGAGCATGTTTGAGATAATACTAATGTTTCGTCTTTGTCTTTCGATATCGTCATCGTCAGTAAGGTCACTATTAATAATATGTCCTAAGTATTTGACTCTATTTGTTTGCGTGAGATTTGTATTGTCGATGTCTACTGGCAGTACTTTTTCTTCTTCTTTACCCCATTTGAAAATCATTAATTCTGTCTTTTTTGCATTATATTTTATGTTGTGATGGATTGCATATTTTTCGCAGATTTTCAGCAGTTTTCTCAATCCTTTGATTGATGGGGCTAAAAGAACCATGTCATCAGCGTAGCTTACGTGGTTCGATGGTAGACTTCCGAGGTGACATCCGGTTTTAGAAGTATTTAGCTGCTGACTCAGTCCATCCATATATACGTTGAATAGAACTGGAGATAAGCATCCTCCCTGTCTCACTCCAGTTCTTAAATACATAGGATTGGACACTTGGTTATTCCATTTAACCACGTTCTCTTGATACGTATGCCAGCGATTGAGCAGATTTACAACTTTAGCTGGCACTCCTCTTTTCTGCAATTTCTCCCAGAGGATTTCATGAGACACCCTATCAAAAGCCTTGCTGAGATCTAAAAAGCATGCGTACACGGTTGTTCTTCGCTTTCGATATCTTTCTACAGTCTGCTTCACGGTATATATCACGGTTATGAATGTGATTGTGTTAATATAGGAGATGAATGCTTTTTGTGATTGTGTATGTTTCAGTATGATTGATATGTTTGTGAGATGTTTGCCCTAGAACAGGTTATACCTAGTTGGGCAGCATCAATGAAAATATGTATAAGATTTGTTATTTATTGGTGTAATAAAAAAAAAATTAAATGAAAAATATTTCATTTACTTTTATTCTTAATTAGGACATCATCTTTAGCTACTCGTATGATCATAATATTGTATCAATATGTCCTTTTAATGTTCTTAAATGAACATGAGATCAGGGAGACAGGAGGAGTTGGAGGCAAATATTGATATGAGTTTTTCAGCTATCGAAAAAGAAGAAATCCTAATCCAGAAAATATTCGGTTTTACTTTCAGATAAGGTCATATTCTGTTACTACTCAAGTTGGGCTGTCTACAGACCTTCATTAGGTCTATATAACACAAGTCATATAGATCCAGAACTCTGCACTCACTATGTATTCAGTTTTGCTGGTATTGGAGTTGATGGTAAGGTGATTTCCTTGGATGCTGCCAATGATTTGCCAGAAAATGGAGGGATGCAACAATTCTACCATTTCAGGATGATGAAAGAGAAGAATCCTTGTATCAAAGTTCTACTTTCCATTGGTGGATGGGACGAGGGATCTGAGAAATTTTCTGTGGTAAAAATATTAGTTTAATTTTTACAAACCTAAACATCTATTTAATGTTTGAATATCAGAGTAAAATTGGCTGATTAATTTTCAATTATAATCTGTGGAAATCTGGTTTTATGTAAGTCATCATTGGTCAGTATTCTTTTTGCATTAAAATGGCCCATTTATTATTATTATACCATCACGGCATATCCCACAAGTGGGGTAGCCAGCAGACCAGCTGCATGTAAGAAACATGCAAGCATACTTATTTCATAAACATGGCCCGTTTATGAAATAAGTGATTCCAGTTGGTGGTATTAAAAATATTGTCATTCCAAAATTTAAAATGCTTATTTAATTTCAGGTTTCTGAGTCACCCGAATCCCGCAAAAAGTTTATCGACCATGCCTTAATGTTCATAATTTACTATGGATTTGATGGCATTGATATCGATTGGGAGTATCCAACACAGGTAAACTATAAATTATTATATCTTTCAAAATTAAACATGGCCATTTTCAAATTAAATTAAAGTGACTTGTGTATGTGTATCGTAGTGTTAGTACCTATAATACAAGATTCATATCGTAGTTTGGTCTACCTCGATCTGTGTAGATTTTCCATGTGTTATATTTTTTTTCATATATTTCTTCATATTCTTCTTATCACTCAGCGTCCTCTTCCAGAGCAGAAGGTAGAGATGAACCTTTTCCATTCTCAGACCGATTCTGCGATTCAAATAAAAGCTCACTCCAATCTTTGAATAATCAAGGAAACGTGAATGTTAGATTTGTGAACGCCACAATATTACACATTTTATTATAATTTAATTTAATTGTGTGGTTTTTAATTCTTCCTTTATCAATTTTTTTTTGATAATAACTAAAAACACAGGCATCTGAAAAGAAGGTGTCACGTATTGTGATATTTTTTGAATGGCATTTTTATTCCAGAGAGGTGGAGTTGCAAATGACAAACAAAACTTTGTCACGTTGCTCAAAGAATTGAAGGAGCGTCTTGGACCAAGGAACAAATTGGTTTGCACAGCCGTTGGAGCGGGACTTGGCTACATCGACACAGCATATAATGTTCCAGAAATTGCTAAGTATGCAGACTACGTTCTCTTGATGACTTACGACTATAACAGACCAGATTTGACCACATATATGGCACCTTTGAAGATAGCTAAAGATGATGTGAATAGTGGGTCCGTTGTAAGTTTTATATTTTTCAATGTATTCGTTAAATATCTTCACAATATTACAAGTTTCAGTTGTTTTTTTTTATCTCCTACTGGCTTAGGTATGTGACTATGTTTTAAAAGATGATAGAATATTTTCAAATGTGGCATACACAAGTCACAACAAGAAAAGCCAAGTGCCACAGCACAGGAAATAATGATAGCATTTTTCTTAAATGTGTCTGGCATAATTTCTCACCACTTTTATGAGTGAAGAGGGTTGTTTTGGATTATCCTGGGTTGTCGCAGGTTGATGTGGGATTGACTGCCTTCTGACTGCTTTTAATTTGCCTTCTCTGATGGTCACAATAATCTTTTTGGAGTCAAATTTCATAATTAGGTGAATTGAAGCAAGTGTTTCTTTCTACCATACATTATAAATCGGGAGAAAGACGTTTTTCAACTTATCAGGTCATCATCAATTGATTGATTTATAATATATAGTAGAAAGAAACACTTGTTTCAATTTACTTAATTAAGTATTTACTTTGTGTTTCAGGCTGAAAGTGTTGAAAAATGGATACAGCTTGGCTGTCCAGCTTCAAAACTTGTTTTGGGTGTTCAGGCATCTGGCAGAACTTATACATTGACAGATTCAAATGAAAATGGACTTGGAGCGCCTGTAAAAGGGCCTGGAAGGAAAGGAATTTTAACAAATATCGATGGTAATAAAACAAAACTCATTGCTTCTACCATAAACTCGTCCATTGCACAAATTTCCTATTACAATATTTTGTTTTATTGTATATTTTTTGTGCTATAACAATTTCTTATTAATATTATTGCTTCAGAAAAACATTGCAGTGGGATAGGCAAAGAAATTTTAAGATGTTTTTTGTCTTGTCAGGTTTCCTGTCTTACTATGAAATTTGCAACATGTTGGTCACTCAATCTGGTTGGACCGTGTCATTTGACGAAACTTACGCCAGCATCTATGCCACTAGAGGAGATCAATGGATCACATACGAGGATCCAGACACTATTAAACTCAAGGTAAATCAATCAAATAATCGTCAGTATCATGCCATTAACAAAATGGAATCAATACGTTGTAACATTTCATCTTTGATACCAATCTGCTGAGATTTACTCTCCATGAACTAACTATCCAGTTCTTGAAAAACCACGTTTCTAAATAGGTACCTACTCTTTTATACCTTGCAATTGTTTCTGTCATTCATTTTGTATTCTTTCTTTCATTATGTATTATAAATTCTGTAAATTTTCGAGTGTCCTGTAAAAAGCAAGTATTCATAAAATAATATATTGTGGAAAGCTGGAAACCCATATCATTGAATTAAAGATGTAAATATTCTACTAATGTTTTTACAAACCTGCCTTCTGCAAGACACTCGGAAACATACTCTCTGGAGTTTTTGTAATTAACATTTTAGTGATTTTTCAGACTGAATATGCTGTAGAGCAGAAACTGGCTGGTCTTTTGGTTTGGTCCATAGACACAGATGACTTCTACCCAATATGTGCTGATCAGAACCCTCTGCAGAACATGTTGAGGAAGACTTTGGGCATGTCAACAGAGAGAAATAGGATTGTTGCACGTTCTCCTCTGAATATTTGGACATAGAAATACCTAGAAGATGTCCCTTAATTTATCTCTGTAGTTCATTTATTTTTCATACTCTATTTTTCCTTTGTTTCTCTTGTAAAGAAAAGTAGACATTTTAATCAGATGCTTCCTACATTTGTACTCTGCAAACATTATTTTTGTACTAAAGTTCACATGCATTATTACATTTTCCAGCTTAGAATCACTTTTTTATCGTGTACTTTTGTATGTATGACAGAACTCGGCCATTATTATAATTATCGAAATAGTTTAAAGAAAAGTTTTTGTTTGTCAATTTTGAGAGCTAAATTTTAAGTACATATGATATTTATTTAAAAAATGTATAAATTAAACAAAAGCAACTGTTTTGTACAAGAGCATTAAATGATGTACTGCTACAGTTACAGTACACTGTTATTTTTAAATTATAAATAAATGAACATGAACTTCAAATAAATCATTTTATTCTTCTGTCAAATGAGGTTATCACCTGCAAATCCTCATCGATACATTTTTCCCAAATATTTAACCATGAGTACAGAAATGTAACTTATTTTGGCTGGCAACAATTTAGTTTAATCAATACCTACTATGAAAATCCACCTCTATCATCTAGAAGATCAAAAAGCTGATCATGGCAGGAACAAAGCTAGAGATGCGGTACACCTGGCATTTTTAGCTAGATAACTTCTAGCTTAATCGACATTGATATACAGGATTATTGAAATTATTTTGGATCGCGTTTTAAAGTCACCCTAAGCTCATTATGAAATACTAGGCCTAAGATGTTATGATATATATTTTGATTTCTATAGTTAATTATATAATAAATAGCTACTATTTATTGTCATCCGTGAATTAGGAGTTAGAACTGGGAGATGATATGAAAAATACTCATTATAAAATACAGATAACTATTTATTTCAAACAACAAGCGGCTACCACCTTCTAAATAATCATAAAAGTTTACAATATTATTTTTTTACATTCCATTTATTCATACAATAAGAATCACGATGATTTCATCATCAAATTGAAATGAAAATAATACAATATTAATTGTGCTGAAGGAGCTCATTCAGAGCTCTTAAGAACATTCATCCAATTTTATTCATTTATTTATATTCATACAAATATCAATCATAATGATAATTAAACAAAATATATTAGTATCTATGAGTGCACCATAATCTATACATATTTACAAACTATAAGCCCTTTATAGATATTTATTTATTTATTTATTTATTTATTTATTTATTTATTATTCAATTTACGGCTCATATAGCCATTTACAATATATATACATATATAAACATACAAATTCACAAATTGGTGTTAAGTAATTCAAATATATATAACTAAAATAATAATAACAACAAAAATGCAATCAAATATCATCAATAAAAACAACCATGTATAAATAAATGGATGGGCACTATTTATAAACAATTCAAGTTAGCAGGCATCCATACGAACAATCACACAATACAGCAATTATTAATTTACCTATCACAAATTACAAAGCAAACATATAAACTTTGTTATTATTCTAATATTTCTTTTTTTTTATACATATACGTCTCAACATTCAAATTATAGAGACAAATCAAATTATGGAGAATAAAAAACCAATCTGCAACTATTAAAATTGTACCATTCCATTAAAATTGTACAAAGAGAAAAAAAAAAAAACAATTGTCAATAAAATAAAATATAAATCAAACAAAACAATACACATTTAAAACAATAAATATAATACGTTAAAACATATATAATGAAGGTACATCTTGTATAGTGAATGACATTGAAGGTAGCATCAATAATAATTAACACACACACACACTCACACATTTCAATCAGAAACTCACAAGCCACAAACAATAAAACAGTTTCAATAGAAATAACAGGTATAATATAACAGATATAATAAAAATATATCAACATACATATGACAATTTTATAGGACATATGTATAGGCAATCAAGAATATATATGTACGAGTGAAACAGCACAAAATTTAGGTTTAATATCGAGGGTATACAACCAAAATGCACTAAGTCATTTCAGTTTTGAGATGACATGGTGGCAGTTAAATGAAAAAAAAAGTGTTTAGATCAATACAAATTCGCCATGTATTGTTTGAACTTTAATTAAGATGATATTGGTAAGTGACTTTTAGGCTTTGCAAACAAATTTAAACATAGGAAATATGTTAATTACTTGAATAGTTTTTGACAACTTTTTTAGCACTAGACTGACTTAGTGCATTTTGGTTGTATACCCTCGATATTTTCTTAATAAGGGTTTTATAACCTTTTCTGGTGAATTGGAAAAAAATTGCACTATCTTTCTTTTATGTGGGTCTAATAATCAAAATGTCATAAACCTTGCTTTTGGATAACCTGTAAGGGAATGAAATTCATGTGTCATGAAATACATCTTAAAAGCAGTAAAACGATTTCTTAAGAGACTGAAGAGCAGAAATGAGCACATCAATATGAATGCATATTGCACGGAGCAAGGGGTTCACTAAGGGCCGAAATTATAAAAAGTGGATCGGATTATCGTTAGTAAATTTCGAAGTAACGAACGAACAGCGATCCGCAAGTACAGTTTACCAGTAAGCTACTTATAAAAGAAATTCAACCATCGGTATATTTCTATATTCGTGTCTATGGTTTTCGAACATCTCTATGGAATTTTGGCGCGCTTACTGGCTGTCATTATCAAAACAAACAAAAGCATTGCGCTGTGGTTAATCGAGTCGTGTCGTATTTTGTTTTATTTTGTATAAATTTATTATCTATTCGTTTTAAAATGAATGTAAGTACCACATATTAATTTCATGTAGATAATTTCAAGTTTCTAACACATTTTTGTGGAGATGTCTTCGTTTATTAATCATGTTTGTAACCTTTTAGAACGCCAAAAGAAGCAAACAATTTTCGGCAGATGAAACAAAAAAATTAATCGATTTGATCGAAGAAAATGGGGCAATCTTATGCAAAAAGACAGATGTGGCGTCCAATGCAAGTAAGGAGTTGGCATGGATGAAACTTGCCACTACTTTTAATGCCACCAACCGCCTTCCTCGGGAATTATCCCAGCTTAAACTGAAGTGGGATAATTTGAAGAAAGCAGCAAAAAAAAGGGCTGCACTGATTACCAATGCTCACAGGTACCATAACTTAAAATTGTCTATATAAATAACACATAACATTTTTAGACATAACCCTGGCTAAGTTATGTTTTGAAGTTACAAATTCATTCATAAATGGATTATATATTTGTTTTCAGGGGAACTGGAGGTGGTCCCTCATACATACCAGAAGACTCGTTGCTTGACAAAGTGATAGCACTAATAAAGTTAAGTTGCTTTGGTCTTCAAAGCAACTTCGACTCAGATGTAGCTTTGTCACAAGAAGCCAATTTCGAGGTAAATTTGCCCATGGAAACACCCGAGGTCACCTTCAGTGTCGAAGAAGTCGTCAACGTTGATATTCAGTGTGAGTCTCTTAATAATAGTATTTCGGAAGGTGAAAAAGATGATTCATCCAAATGGAAAACGTGGACACCAGCTTCATTAAAAACTCCCAAGAGTGGTAAGCTCAAGGTGAAGAATTATAAAGATGAATATCTCAAATCTAAAATAGAGAGAAATAGGGCAATTGCTCAGTATTTTGATTTGAAACAGGAGTTTTTAAAACACCAAATGTCCCTATTAGATAAATCAGGACAATCTTGAACGTTACATTTCATCTTTGCATATTTAAAATGGTATATAAGCGAGCATTTTTATTTATGCATATGCAATTTTGGAAATAGTATTAATGTCATATTGAGCAGTATATTCTAGAAATTTCAAAACATTTATATATATTTATATTTAAGTACACCATTTTAATATGCAACAACTGAACGTCAATTATTAAGTATAGTGCAAGACTTTTGTTATATTATAATTTTTCATATTTTTTTCTCATATGGACAGAGACTGTTTACGATTGTGATATAAGAATATCTGCATTAATATATTTACATACACCATTTTAATATGCAACAACTGAATGTCAATTATTAAGTATAGTGCTAGACTTTTGTTATATTATAATTTTTCATATTTTTATCTCATATGGACTGAGACTGTTTACGATTGTGATATAAGAATATCTGCATTAATATATTTACATACACCATTTTAATATGCAACAACTGAATGTCAATTATTAAGTATAGTGCTAGACTTTTGTTATATTATAATTTTTCATATTTTTATCTCATATGGACTGAGACTGTTTACGATTGTGATATAAGAATATCTGCATTAATATATTTACATACACCATTTTAATATGCAACAACTGAATGTCAATTATTAAGTATAGTGCTAGACTTTTGTTATATTATAATTTTTCATATTTTTTTTCTCATAAAGACTGAGACTGTTTACGATTGTGATATAAGAATATCTGCATTAATATATTTACATACACCATTTTAATATGCAACAACTGAATGTCAATTATTAAGTATAGTGCTAGACTTTTGTTATATTATAATTTTTCATATTTTTATCTCATATGGACTGAGACTGTTTACGATTGTGATATAAGAATATCTGCATTAATATATTTACATACACCATTTTAATATGCAACAACTGAATGTCAATTATTAAGTATAGTGCTAGACATTTGTTATATTATAATTTTTCATATTTTTTTTCTCATAAAGACTGAGACTGTTAACGATTATGATATAAGGATATCTGCATTAATATATTTACATACACCATTTTAATATGCAACAACTGAATGTCAATTATTAAGTATAGTGCAAGACTTTTGTTATATTATAATTTTTCATATTTTTATCTCATATGGACTGACTGTTAACGATTATGATATAAGGGTATCTGTATTAGACAGCATCTTTACAATGTAGGGCTGAACGTCAATTATTAACGATAGTGCTAGATTTTTGTTATATTAATTTTTTTCATATTTTTATCTCATATAGACTGAGACTGTTAATGATTGTAGTCATTAATATTAAGTTATATTTGTATAGTGTTATGTTATGCAAATTTTATAAGATTTTGTTTCTTGTACTTGCATAAGACGACTGAACCTTGATATATTTTGTTGTATAGTATCAGGTTTGATTTTAGGATAATACTTTCAATTTTACATGTTGTTGCTCAATTATTTTTAAATAAATTAATTGTTTTATTTGATTTGTATTTTCATGACTCCTCAATCAACCCTTACAGGCTTAACACCAGCTATCTGTCTACAGAGTTATCGGTAATTATGGCCAGTTCCAATGAGCTATTTATCTTCCAACACTCATTAAAAACCTTTTAAATTTTTGTTTACCTACCCAAGTTATAGAAAGATAGAATTTGATTGTTAATTGCAAATAGTTTTCAAAGATAGATAGGATATTGGAACCAGCCATTAGACCATAACCTTGGACTCTGCACTGATTGAATTATTCTGTTAAGTAGTGAGTTCACAGGATTGTTCATCTAATCAGCCTCTCTAGCCATGAATTTTTCTGTATGAAAAACAAATTCATTCATTCTTTACAACAAAATAGTGGCGACTTTTACAATTAAAATTCTATCTATGTTTAGTCATAATAGACAGGCTGTGAGGAAAATGATAGGGGGGGACAATAAAAAAGGCTGTATTTTCTCCCTTGGACATTTATTTCGAAATCTCAATTCATACATAGTATCAGCTCATATTATGCATTATAATAAAGATTTCACTATACATAAACAATGATCAAAGTAAAGCGAGACAATTCACAAATATGGTAAGTTAATTATTCACATAAAATTACAGGAAATAGTATTTTAGCTCAGGAACGTGTTATAAACACTGTTCCAATTTAGAAAGAGTATAAGGAGAGATTTAAAAACTATTAACTTATTTTTAAAAATACTGTACTTCATAAGACGTTTACAAACATATAAATATTGGTTCATAGATTTCCGAAATATATATTATTAATTAAATCTCTCCGATGCTCTTCGTCATTCAATTCTGGCCTGTTTTGTAATATAGCTGGAACTTCTGGTATATCATTGTTGGACTGCAGACCTTCATCTGGAAGAACCCAATCCTCGTTCTTTAAGCGGCAAACATTGTGTAATATGGCTGTTGCCACTATTACTGCTGGAACACGGTTAATTGAAAGCCGTAAAGGCATAAATAGTGCAGGGAACCTTCGCTTCCACACGCCAAAACACCTTTCTACTACGTTTCTTGTACGTATTTGAGCTTCATTGTACAAAATTTCTGCACTTGTTTGTGGATTGGACAATGGCGTAAGTAAATACTTCTTCAGGGCATATCCACTGTCTCCAACTAGCATGGAATTGCCAAAGTCATCATTTTCAAACCTTGTTTTCAACAAGGAAGAGTTAAAGATTGTTGAATCGTGTGTGGATCCTGGCCATCTTGCAACAATATCCCTGATTATAAGCGAAGAATCACACACACCCTTTGGTGAAGTGGAGTGAGAAATAACCCTTTGGATTCCGATACACTTCTGCATTATCACCACCAGGTGACTGAATTCTCACATGGGTACAATCAATGGCGCCAATAACACAAGGAAATCTTGCAATGTTGTAAAAATCCTCCTGGATTTTGCTCCTTGCATCCATGATAATATATTTGGGCCTTAAGTTACAGATGGCCTGTGAGACCCTCCACACAGTAGCACCAGCTGTAGCTACGGAGACTCCTGCGAAGTCTGCAGATGCCAGCAGTACAGACCCCAGAGCATAAAAACGCAAAGCCAAAAGAAACTGCGTCTGCGGCGACAAAGATTGGTTTCTTTTCGTACGTCTTTGTAATGTGCCGCCAATATCCTGCAGAAATTCTTCAGCGCAAGTTTTCGACAAGCGAAATCTCGTTATAAACTCCAAGTCGTCTAATGTACTGAAGAAGTCGATGCGAACTTTAAAAAGACGCGGCCGACGGACAACTTCATCATCATCGGAAGAAGAAGTAAACAACATTCCACTAATAATCAGGTCCTCACTATCACTGTCGGAAAACATATTATTTTTTAACAAAACTTCACGCAACGATTTCAAAATTTGCCCAAACCAACAACATAATGACGCTATGACAGTTCCCACTACTAAACACGTGGATGTAGGTTCACCTATTGTCATTTCTTTCTCTCTTCAGTCAGTGCGCGAGCATATAGTGAGACAGCAATACAAGTCGTTAAAAATACCAACGATTAATCCCTGGTCGGCCCGCCAGTTAATAGTCGGTGGTAACTTTTACTGAAATAATGCTAACGAATGTTTATAATCCTGAAAAACTAGTAGTTATATCATATATTGGACCAATTTATAGTAGCTTGAACTAACGAACTTTTATAATTTTGGCCCTAAGAGTATATATGTAGATAGAGAGATAACGGACGAATTTTGGTCTTCTGCGCATAGGTCGCTATTCAACTGTCAAAAAGCACGTGGTATAGGGCAACAGACGCGTTGTACGGGTACATCGGGTACGTTGTTCAGTGTGAATTATAATCATTTTAATTTTAACTGCTTAAAAAAGTGAAAATGGTTAATTCTTGTTGTTGTTTTGGCTGCACCGAACGTTATTCTAAAGAAACAAATGTATCTTTTCATGGGTAAGTGGTAAAATGTTTTATATTTTTCAGTAATTAATTGTTAGGTTACTCCTTCATAGCTAATAGTAATCATATTTGTTTTAAAATTTATGTCGATGTAATTAACAAAATAATGCTGTTTATTTATCTTTATGTACCTATATCACCTTCACAAATTATTACATTTATATTAAATTATACATAAAATATACGCAAATAGAAACAAATGATTCAACAATGGCGAGATAATCGTTAACATACGATGTCTTTCATCTAACCATTACCTAATGTTCCTTTCTTTATTTGGATCTTATAAAGATAAACTCTTGTTAAATACTTACCTATATGATAATTAACAGGACTTCACAGCCAGATTTTAATTTGAAATCGTTCAACTATATGCTAAAATTGCCTAAAAACAGGTGTTATTACCAAATTGTAGCTTTGAAACTACGTACGAACCAATAAACTACGAAGCATTAAAAAAAACTCTCTCTTTTTGCGGTAAGTGAAAAGGGAGATAAAAAAATGCGACGTACGTGATGTATATTTGACTCATTATCTATGACACCAAATGACACAATAATCATTGCGTACAAAGACATAATTTTTAACAAGATAGTGCACTCCCTTGAAAAAACGGCATGTATAATGCAATTGATGCACACAGAGGTCACCAAGGCCCACCTGCGAGAGAGCATTCATGCCCCAAGAGTTATAAATTGGTCTACATATACCTACATATAACAAGCACGTAGGTAGGTTGACTATTATTATTTTTGTTGGATAATGATAGATGTTTAATTAATTGGCATTCCCTTCTCTCTGCTTACTCCACATGGGATGTGACGTGACGATATAGATAGATTCATCAAATCATTGGTCAAAAAAAGCGTATTAGCTTTACATGTTTACCTTGTTATATGTATATGTGGGCGTATAAGTGGGTATATGTGGGCGTATAAGTGGGTATATTTCCAATAAAGTACTCAAATACTTTTTTAAAAATAATACTCTCTAGTTTTATTCTGCAACAATTATATAATTTATATTATACACCTTAAAAAGTACACGTATAATAGGTATATTTGAGTTTATCCATAATTTGTTGCACCAATCTGCATTGAGTTGACCATAATTTATTCTTTCTTCTGGGACATCAAATTAAGTGACAATGATGGCTCCCTTAAGCAACGACGACTGTGGCATCAGTGCTGCAAAAGAATAAAAGAGTACTTAATATGTTTTTCTCTTGTTTATTATTTTTGATTCCACCATTAAATTGCAAACAACAAAAGGGCCGGGATTTGGAGAGCATGATTCATGCATCTTTAGTGTGACAAAAATAGATTTGAGTCATCATAATCCAAGGATAAATTCACAATCTGTCTATATATTTGTAGAATATTTTTTTATCATTGAAATAATACAAAATTATAGCAAAATGATTAATAGAAGGAAGTGGCGCTCGATCCTTTCTGCCTACCCCGCAAGGGAAGCGGCGTGATGGTATGTATGTATGTCATAATGCACAGTCTTGTTATAGTACAATGTCTTTGTGCTATGAATCACTATGAATTTCGTATGGAAATGGAATGTCAAAACATAAATATTTTATGTTTCCATAGTAACCATATATGCAAAGTGGTTTCTGCAAATATGTAAATAATTATATAATATGCATATCTAGAAAATTACGAATACTCATAATATAATCTAAAAATCAGATGCATATTCAGCAGGCCCTTCAAGCTGCCATACAAAATTAAAATCTATGGAGAATGCAATACTTACTGAGAGCATGGACCTAAATAGAGTAATGGACAGACACTTTGGCAAACATTTTGTAGCTGCGCGGGGAGGGGAATGACGACCATTTTGTATGAAAGAAATTTGTTCGGTGCGTCGCATTTGGGCTGCGTTCAGACAGTCACCGAGTGATCACTCGACGACGCGTATTTTGAAAGTACCTATACAATGCCAGTACGTATTCATAGTGTTCTTGTACTGTATGTTACTATGTTTTCAAAATGTGTAACAAAATAATTATAGTCTCAGCAAATATACTCGATTTCTGCGTAATTGTCATTTATACTTTCTGACGCTGATTCAGTGAATTCGTTTGGATAAATTTAGGATATAAACTTGTAACAAGTATTTGGGAAGTATACAAGCTCAGAAAGTTAGATATTGGAATAATTTAAAAAAAAAAGTATAAAGCAATTAGTTATAAACAAATCAAGTAGTTATTACTTTAACTGTTAATTTTAAAGATACCTATTAAAATAATTTATTCCTTCGTTAGAGACAAAAATATTTTTATCATTTAAAAGAAACACAAAAGTACTTGAATGCTACTATAAAAAGGCGCCAGTCAAATAATAATAAAAATATTAATTATTTAAATATATTCATAATTTACGTCTTTTACACGTCAGCAAATTTAAGAAATTATAACAAAAAGTAAATCCAAAAAAAAATAATTTATAAGTTATAAAAGCAATAAAAAAAATAATAAAAAGGTGTAAAAAATAATGGCACCATTACGATAATATTGGGTCATAAAACGCTCTAAGTTATTCACGATTATCCGGATTACATTCACCACTCACTGCAACTTCATGGTCGTTCACGCCGAGTGACATTTATGCTCCCGTGAACCAACCCTTATGTTGAGTATGTTGAGTTGTTTTGTCATATTTTCGGTAAGTTGTTTTAATGTTTTGTATTGTAGTTTTTATCTTTGTATATAGCGATTTTAAAGTCGTTTATATTATAATTCGTATACTTATAAATGATCATAATAATGTTATAAACGTTCTATATAATTATTTGTCCTTATTCTCCTATATCTACACATGTAACTTGTTTTCCATTCTGTCATCTGAAAATACAAAGAACCCACAATCTGATGTTTGGTTTGTTTACCCGTTAGAATGAAATGTTTCATGCATACAAATCTGATCAGGTTAATGATATTATCGCATGTTTATAAACAAAATCATTTTTTGTAGTTTTCCAAAGGATCCAGAAAGGAGAAACTGGACATTATCCAATATTTGACACCAAGTAAACATAGTGTTTTGTGTTCAAAAACATCTCGTTTTTCTGCGACGTTGGAGAAAAACGTCATTCTTACAAAATATCCTGGGTTTAGAGTTTGTTGTATGTTAATTATAATGCATTTTGTTACTTTTTGTTATTACATATTATAAATCACTCAGTTTCTCCTGTTTATTTTTATATATTGAATAAAACTATCAAAATTTGTTTTTATTTCTAGCTATAATTTCTGTACATTTTTATTTATTTTCCTTCAATTGTCATTCATTCTCTCCATATTGTGTGTATTTGAAAACAATGTTTAAAAATAAATACTGAATGATTTTGAAATGAATTCCTCAATTTTATTTACTCATCCTATTCCCTATTTCATCAAATATATGAAAACATTAAGTTATGTGGCATTGTAATTATTTTAAGAAGTAAATATAATGTTTTCTGATACTGTGTGAATTAGGGCATGAATCTCGGAATCTCGCAATATCGGAATCTCGGACCGCTAGATCCGATATTACAATTCCGATACTGAGTGATCCAATATCGTAACATCGGAATCAGAAAAAAATCTACTCAAGTTTAAAAAGTTGTATATTTTAGCTCTTTGTGTAGTGTGTGTGTTCGTCTCGCTTACTCGGACACACGAACTCACCTGTTTGAAAATGATTCTATCTCATCTATAAGTTACCGAAGATTTCCGATGAAGTGTCAATAGAAGCAAAAATCATGGACCCAGGCAAAAATTAATATCTAAGTGACAGTTCGGATTTCTTCTGCTACTATAAGAGAGATAGAATGATCATTCCATCTCGTTCTATTCGTTCATCAGTCACGCTCGTGAACTGTGTATGATAAGACGTGTTTGTGTTTTAAGTGGTTAATGTAGGTACGTGCAACGTTGCTTTAAAAGATGTGAGTACATTTTATTATCTGTTTTCTAATTCAGTATAAATATCTGTATTTAGATGATTTTATAATTATTTACAGAATTATATTTTAAATGTGTATCGTACATGTGCTATTTCAAAATAAAACAAAAAAAACGTCAAAATGATTTAACCAATCTGAAAAATCTCAATCGGAGACCATAATTGCACAATGTATCAACATTGCGCAAATTTAAATCGGAATTAGGAGGAAGGCGGCCCAACGCTTACGAATTGGCTTATGGCTGGCTTAAGTGTACACTTTATTGTTGTAATGTAGTCAATATGATTCTTTCGTTCGTCGACTTTTAGGATACTACTTTGGATTGGACCGTAAAAAGATGGTTTCTCCATTTTCATTATGTGAAAATTGTAAACAGTAGGGTAATTATTACATCACACAGGAACTATTAAACGTATTTTGATAAGGTTTTAACTTTTTAACGTCGATATTATTCATCCAGAAATTCCCGCGGGAAAAGACTAGAACATGGATTTTATCGAATTTCCATGCGAATAAAGTCGCGCGTGGAGTCTAGTATTGTTGTAATGTAGCACAGATTGGCGATTTATTATTACTAATAAAATTTTACCTACGCATTAAACCTGCTAGTCTAAGTTTATATATTTGTATAAAAAAATTCTTTGCAGGGCTTCATCAAAAAAGAAAGACACGTACTCAGAATTTCTCAGCAAACGCTCATCAAATGTATGGGATCATTTTCGTCGATCGGATGATGGCCAAACCGCTGAGTGCAAGATATGTTTAAAAAAACTAAAAACTACCGGGGGGTCTACTACTGGCTTGCATACACATTTACGAACTGTGCACTCAAAAATCACTGCAGTTGGACCTGCTTCATCGGAGAGTACTTCGAGCACATCATCATCACAAGAGCAGACGACAAAGCTCAAGAAACGGAAACTAATGACTGAATACTTCAAGTCTTCAGAATCGCTGGAGGTTGTTGTTACTCGAATGACCGCCTTAAATGGTGCAAGTTTCAGATTCTTTTCTGAAAGTCAAGATCTTCGGCAGCTCTTCAAAAAAAGTGGATACGACTTACCGAAAACGCCAAATACTATTGCGAAAATGGTTCTTGAACATGCCGAACAAGTCAAATGTGAAACAATTAAAACCATAAAGCTCATGAAGGGAAATGGAGAAAGATTTACAATGACTCTCGACGAGTGGACCTCTCTTCGAAACAGGAGATATATGAACATAAACCTTCATTGCAGAGCTTTTGGAGGTTTCGAATTCAAGAATCTTGGACTTGTCAAAATAACGGGGTCCATGCCAGCTGCAGCAGCTCTGTCCATTATACGCGAGCACCTTGCCAAGTTTAATATCGTCCTTGAAGAAGATATTATTAGTCATACAACCGATGGCGCCAGTGTAATGAAAAAAATGGGTTCATATATCCCCGCCCACCATCAACTCTGCCTCGCCCACGGTGTTCAGCTTGCTGTGATTGATACCTTGTATAAGACAACGACTACTGCCGACGCCCAACTCGAGCCCTCCCTCCAGCATGAAATGGAATCCACAAATCGCTCAGACTCAGAAAGCGACGTTGATAATGATTGGTTAACAGAGTGTGATGGCTTCGAAGTAGAAAGCTCAAGAGTTCGGACAACTGATCCAAGAAAATACAAAGAGGTGATTGGAAAAGTACGATGCCTGGTAAGATCAATCAGAAAGTCACCTCTCAAAGCCGATGCCTTGAGAGCTTACGTTAGGAAAGAGTTTGGGGAAAACATCCAGTTGCAGTTAGACTGTCGAACAAGATGGTCCAGCATGAATGATATGATAGGATCGTTCCTAAAAATGAAGGACTGCATCTTCAAACTTCTGATTGACATTAAATCAGACATATCCTTCACAGATGTGGAAATTCGGACATTAACCGATATCCATCGTAGTTTGGAAGTGGTAAAAATGACTGTATTGTCTATTTGCCGACGCGATACCACACTGTATACGGCAGACACAGCATTGAAATTTATGCTGAATAAACTTGACCAGCAAAATACGCATCTCAGTTCAAGTCTCGCTGCAAACTTACGAAGTCGAATAAAAGAAAGACGACTATTAATAGCTGGAGTATTACACTACCTTCATGATTCCGAAAGCTTCTACAGTGCTTCAGAAGACGATGTATTTCCGAAACCCACAAGTGGGGAAATATGCGATGTTATTGCAAGCCTGTTGAAACGTCTCAACTATATCGAAAAACCTACTGGCAGTCCCGGCGTCAGAGAAAAAGAGACTGCAGCGATAACAGCTGTTTCATTATCTTCCGATGAAGATGATGAGTCCGTAGCTACAGAAAGTATTCTCGCTACAACGAGTAAGCTGACCCTGTAACAAGAATTTGAGAAGGAAATGGAAAAATGCAAAAAAAAGAAGAGGGCAGTGCTTCCGTCCGAAGAATTAGATCTTTTGGTATTTTTAATGACTGAAAAAGCAATATATGACAATAAAGGTGAAAGGGGAGTATATCTAACACGGGCGTACAAGTATCTTTCATCAATTTTGCCTACTAGTGTTGAAAGTGAGCGTGTTTTTTCGTCGGCCGGATATTTCTGCAATAAAATACGAAGTTCACTCTCCGACAAAATGCTTGACGCTTTGTTGTTCTTGAGAACACATTACCAAGAAAAACGAGATTTAAAAAAATAAACGTTCCTATTTACTCTTTATTTCTAATAATTGTTGTTCTTAGTTGTTAATTTTGCTTCCACATTTTAAAAAATAAGAAATTTTTGTTGATATTGATTCTGAATTGTTGTTCTTAGTTGTTGATTTTGTTTCCACACTTTAAAATATAAGAAGTTTTAATAATATTGGTTCTTAATTGTTAATTTTGCTTCCACACTTTATAATATAAGAAGTTTTAATAATGTTGATTCTGAGTTGTTGATCTTAGTTGTTGATTTTGATTCCACATTTTGGATTATAAGAAGTTTTAATAATGTTGATTCTGAGTTGTTGTTCTTAGTTGTTGATTTTGCTTCCACATTTTGGATTGTAAGAAGTTTTAATAATGTTGATTCTGAGTTGTTGTTCTTAGTTGTTGATTTTGCTTCCACATTTTGGATCATAAGAAGTTTTAATAATGTTGATTTTGAGTTAGGTAGTTTAATTAGTAATAAGTATGGGATAATAATCTGTAAACAACTATTTTTTGTGCCAAATTAAAGAATACGAATATTTTTTTACGTTGTACTCATTTCTCCTATATACCTACCTACCGAATTTGTGCAAGGTATGAAGAAAATGTGCACTTTCTAACGAATATGTGTAATTCCGATACTAATGTCGGAATTCCGATATTGAGTTCGAATATCGGAAATCAGTATCGGAATTGAAAATCGTCCGATATTACATGCCCTAGTGTGAATAATCTCCATACATTGCCCATACAAATGTTAAATAAAGTTTTTCATACAAAATGGCCACCGTCGATTTCCCTTCCTCACTTTTTGGCTTGGCTGTCATGCATACAAATTACTATAAACGTTCCATCCCCTACCTATATACATCCATGACTGAGAGGTCCTCGTAGATGGCGATAGTATACATTTTTTATGAGTGTTACCATTGCGCCTGAAAATGCAGCACCTCGAAAGATATAGACCGGTAAGTGTTTTTTTTACATATTGCCACACATTCGTGAAAAATATCTGTGAAAAGTTTAAGAATGTTTGGAGCCATTTTCAAATTATTTTCCATCGATATTCATTTGTTTGGTACGTGGCTTTCAAGTTTCCAGTCATTTTCAACGATTGATTTATTTTTAATACTTTATTCATTTCATAAATATTGTAAAAAAATGTTGTGTGAATGGATGTTCCAATACCAACAAAAGTGAAAGAATGTTCAAATTTCCACAAGATAATGACCCAGAAAAATTACTGGAAAGGAAGTTGTCCTGTGGAAAAAATCTGGATTTTAATGCAACTCATAAACTTGTTTGTAAGAAACATTTTTCTCCAAAACTGCAAAAAACGACAATTGGAAAGAAACGCAATACCAACATTGAATCTACCTGGTAATTTTTATTATTTAATCACAAGCTTATAAGTAATAAACCGCAATTGCAATTCATAGCCTAAACTCTGGAATATTGATTCATATTACTCCGTCAAAAGTGTTATATTTTATTTCTATTTGCAATTCTAGTTGGACTAACAACTTTAGAAAGCATTGACTACACAAGTCCTGAGATTTGCACCACCACTGTGAGTCTGGAACTACCATCACACAGTTCTAGTATCAAAGACATGTTCCATGGTAAAATATTATTATTCTCTTATATACCTACTTGATGCATTATGTTAAGCTTCGTAGAAATACCTATCTCTGCACCTTGGTAGAAAAGGGGCTAATGTCCATATTGTCATGTGCTGGAAAATAATGCTTAATCACATCTACATAGTGGTCTTATTTCCAAACTGCAAATTTTGCCAAGTCCTTTTTTTATCAAGGTGCAGATTTAATCTTTAGCTTTTTCAAAACACTCTTGTTTTGATACTTCATCAAACTATGCAAATAGATTAATTTAAAAATGTAATTCAGAAAAGTTTTATGTTCTTGAATTCTGATTAATTTATTTTAGGTATACCATCCATATTACCTGTAAAAGTAAAAAGACAAATCAGAAGCCATCTGTTGGACCACACGTATGGTAAATTTAAATAATTATATAATACAATTATATAAATTATCTGCTTGAAACAATTTATATCTTTGCTTCCAGGATGGACTTTAAATGTGGATAAAGTTAATTGGTTATTAATACCCATGAAACAAGATTCAGATCTTAGTTTAAGATAAGCCTAATTTGTGTGAATGGTTCATTATTAAAGTGTTTTCATTAATAACATTTATTTCAAACAATTCACTACCTACTTTATATTTCAGCATGTGCGAGTATTGTAGAAACAGAGACGATGCCAACTCAACATACTTCTTTACCTCTTCGTAAGTAAAATAACATCTGTGTATTTTATTCATAATTTTATTAAACAAATATTGGCATGGATTTATTCATATTAGTTACCAGTTCTTAACAGTATGGAATTTGTAAAATCAAAAATTGGTGACAGAACAAAACCAGATGTACTCAAAAACTGGATTTCAACTCTTAGAGGATTTATCAAAATTAGGGATGTATTAAATGGATTAGGTTTCAGAAAATTCCCATCACGAGCATTTAATCAAGACCCACTAGAATCATTTTTTGGCCAAATTAGACAATATGGATACAGAAACACACACCCAACATCTGAAAATTTTGGCCATTATTATAAATCTATTATAATAGGAAAATTTTCCCGTCATCATTCATTATCATCCAATGTAGAAGCTGAAGACGCAACTCCTTTGTTAGGTGACATTCCTTTGGCAGGTGAAACTCCTGCATCATTATCCGCTCAGTGGGAATTGCCACCCCTCCATGAAGATATTCATTTTGATGATTTTCTCTTAGTGCAAGCATTAGCTTATATGACCGGCTATTTGATTAAAAAAAAAGTTCTTATTACGGGAGTCGAACACTGCATAATATGTATTGGAAATGTTCTGCATAAAGGGAAACCTGAAGATGTTCACCATTTCACTACATTGAAAGATGTGGGTTCCAAACTAACATATTGTAATGCAAAATTCATTAAAAATTTTAGAAAGTGCGTTAATATCATAGACTTTTATTTGGCAAAGTGCGGCCATCAAATAGGTATTGGAAAAAAGTTGATTACATTCCTTAGTAATACTATTAATTTTGACTTTGAAGTATGTGACCACTGTGAAAATTTAAGAAGTATTATAATTAAAGAAACTGTAAATATCTGTATATCAACATATTTTTTAATATGTTCCAAGAAGACAGGTTTTTTGGGGTTCATTGTAAATATCCATAGCCTTAAAGGCATTTATGATCTATATCATCAAATAAACAAAAAAATTTGATGACATATAAATTAAGCCAGGACCACTTGGAAATGTTTTTTGGCTGTGTAAGAAGTCTTGGTGGCTGGAACAATAATCCAACCATACGACAGTTTAAATCTGCGCACAAAAGGCTTTTGATTCATAATCGAATAACTCCATCGATACATGGAAATTGTCTCCCAATGGATAAAACGTTAATTTTAAATGTTACTTCCAGTATTAATGTTATAAATGAAGCACACAAAAAAGATAATGTATCAGAAAATGTTTTTGAGAAGTATCATATATTTAATGATCATGATTATGCCATACCATCATTGAAAACATTATCCATGTATGTAGCAGACGTCGTCGCTTATATAAGTGGATTTGTTTCCAAAAAATTAGTGGGACAATTGTCTTGTTATGATTGCTCATTGTCATTGATTGATGAAAAAAGTAATGAAAATAATTTATTGGTTAAGAGGAGGGATATAGGAGGTTTAACCCGACCATCTAAAGATGTTATTAAAATATGCAAAATTGCTTGCATGTTTCTTACATGCAGCTGGTCTCCTGGCTACCCCACTTGTGGGATATGCCGTGATGGTATAGTAAGTAAGTAAATTGCTGAAGGTCATATCAGACATCTTAACCAGCAAACCAATATTAATTTAAGACATCTTGTTAATTTGTGCTTACGTGACATCGAAAGCCCTATATTTTCAGTTTTAAATGACCACATTAAAAATCATGATGCATTGTTTAATCACAGATATTATTTAATTAAATCAGTCATTTCTTCGTATGTTCAAATTAGGTTAAAACACATTGCCAGATCCAGAACACTGTGGTCCCGGGCAAATTAAGAGGAGGGTGTTGGCGTTAGCAACACAATCAATAATTCTATATGCAGCCCCTGTATGGCAACACACACTAAAGAATAATTTTATCAAAAATACCTTATACTAAATGGACAGAGACCCATGGTCCTAAGGGTATGTAGAGCCTATAAAACGGTCTCTACTGACGCAGCTCTAGTAATAGCCGGAATCATACCCGCAAATTTACTGGCGGAAGAAAGGGGAAGGTTATTTTTCCGGGAGGGACCTTTAACGCAGGAAATTAAGTGTGCAGAGAGGGAGACCACTATTCTGGAATGGCAGAAGTCATGGGACGAGTCTAACAGAGGAAAATGGACCCATCGTCTCATAAGTGATATAAGGCCCTGGCTGGACCGGAAACACGGGGAGATAACATTTAGGATGGTCCAGTGCATGACGGGACACGGCGTGTTCGGAGAGTATTTGAAAAAGAGTAACAAGGCAGAAACAGAGGCCTGCATATACTGTGGCAGAGAAAAAGATGATGCAGAACACAGATCAAGACTGGAGCACAACTTGGGAACAAGCGGGAATCTATCCCCAGAAAACATAGTAGACTGTATGCTCAGAAATCACAGGGAGTGGGTCACTATCGCAGAATATATGGAGCAAATTATAAAAAAGAAGGAAGACGATGAGCGAAGAAGACAAAATGACGAATGACACAAAAATGATTTAAGACAAAATTGAGGCCCCGGGTAGACCGTAAGGTAGGAACCGGGCCCCAAAGAAGAAGAAGGGGTTTTAGCCGGTAAGAGTCCGGCACTACCCAGTCTTGACTGACTGGGTATCCATGACGGATTTCCCCTTCTTAATAAAAAAAAAGAACACTGGAATTGAGTACTTTAAAAATAAGAAGCCAGAATAATAAATTAACAATCTTCAAAGGCCAATAAATTTTTATTTAAAAATTCTTTATATGTATAAATATATATTTTAGATGTCATGTTGTCCTCGTAATGGACTTCATATGTTTATTTTATTTTCGTTTCAACATATTATTTTGTCATCTGCCATATAGTCCTGACCTTTCACCAAATGACTTCTTTTTATTCCCGCACGTAAAAAACAAACTGAGAGGTCAACGTTTTTCGACACCTGAAGAAGCGGTTGCTGCATTCAGAATGCATGTTTTGGAGATACCTCAATCAGAGTGGAAAAAGTGCTTCGACAATTGGTTCAAACGCATGCAAAAGTGTATAGATCTTCATGGGGAATATTTTGAAAAACAATAAAGTAATTTTCGATGATTAATATTTGTTTTTGTTCATAATCCCGAAATATAAAAGGCAACCCTCGTACATGTTAAAGACTTGTACAAACTTGTTAGGTTACATACTACGTTAATATTTTTAAAAATTATATCTTTTCAAAATTGAGATCAAAACGTCCCAGAAAAATATATGGATTATCAAGAGACGAAGTTCAAAAACAGAGACCCTATCACCATAAGCTCAAAACCTAATAAACTCACAACTGAGAAATACAATAAGGGAGAAATCCAATAGAATTCACACCAATAGAGACAAAATCTCTGTTTAAAAAAGCCCTAAAGCATAGGCTAAATCTAAAAAATTTAGCATGTCATCCACAGAAACTCTTCGAAAATATATTTCTCATATCGTCGATGCGCCTGCAAAATGTGATTTTTTTTAAAAATCGGGTTTTGATGCCATTTCGTTCAATTTCCAATCGCGCATGTGTATATAAACTCCATATTTTAGCATCTCTATTGGTTCCGGAGATAACAATTTCAGCTATGTGATTTTAATCAAAATTTGTCAATACAAATCGCTCTATGTGTACCAAAGGCACATAGCGCAATTTTACTTATAAGCGCGTAGTATGGAATTGCGCTTGACCATGGCACAAAGCGGATTTGTCAAACGCCAAGTAATAGAGGTGAATGTGTATAGCACGTGACAGTGTTTACAAAAAACTCCGCGACATATTCCAAATTAAAATTGATTCAAGTGTTTTAAATTAATAAAATTATCAGGAACAAATATATAATAGCTAGTTTTATGTGATACATGTAAGTGTACCTTTTTATATTACACTATTTCTAATTATATAACATTTCTAACCTATAAATTAAAAACAACGATATACTTATTTGACATCTTGGATATGTTACCGCCAATTTTTTTTCTATGTGAAGTTAGAATCAAGTAATTTCGTGCATAGTTGAAAATAAATCTTCAATGTTGATAATAGTTTGAAACACAACAATAATAATTTAAAACACGTTGTCGAACGACAAAACTATTTATTTTAGGGTTTGTTTTCACTTGAATGATTTGTAGTTTTGTAATTTCCTTTTGCAGTACCTAAGTTATTTACTTAATAACTAATTGTATATAAGTAGTAAAAAAGTAAATAACAATATATTTATATATATTTTTCTTTTTTATTACATTACAATGTGATACTTAGAACCAGTATTTTAACTTTGATAAGTCGTGTGCCTGTACCTAACCATAGTGTAACTGTCAATTTACCATCAAAACGTTTTTAACGAGATTTTTAAATATATTTTTATTCAACAGGTTAAACAGTGTCGTAGCAGAACTCAGTTGTTAATCTCTCTGGCAAATAAAATAAATGTCCAAGAAGACTCTATAATATCTACAGAGTTTCATCAGAATCTCACTTCTAATAAATTATCGCACGATTCTCCGTATAATTCTGTTTTATCATTTGATAATAATTCTTCTGTGACAGAACAACCTACATTAATTCTTAAAGCAACATTAATTGATGAGACAGAATCAGTCAGCGTATTCTCTGAAACAACACCGACACATTTGCCAGGTGTGTCTTTAAACTCCCTACCTGAATTGAATACCTCTGAAATGGTTCTGATGGATTTAGATAATTTGCAACTGTCGATTATGTCAAACATTGAATTTCAAGATGAATCCTTGATCGTAAAAGAGTTAACTTCAGAATCAGAACAACCAAACCAATATGACACAAATAGTACACATGTTATGCCAATTACTGTTGATCCTATAGTTTGCTCCAATGTTTTTACTAGACCTTTTGATATCTCACATTCCGTAATAATACCACCACTCACTGACAATAGATCCTCGGACATGGAAGCAATTCAGATTCCGGATTCCTCACATTTATTACTAAATCCTGAGACAGGGCTCTTTGAAAATATAACAGAAGAAAATAATAATATTCAGGGAAATGAAATCCCGTCTATTAAGGACAAGCGAAAGCACAATCAAATTTTACGTGTACATGGGAAAGAATACGAAGGTCTTATAAAGGCAGGAGAAACTGTAATCAAGACTAAGAAACCCCAAAGACAGCTAAGAGAAGTAACTTGTAATCATGGTGTGGTAGGAATTTCCGAAAGATCATTTCTTTGTGGTTCAGTGAGTCATCAAGGACGAAAAGACATTTTTAATTATTTTTGGTCTCTGTCATCTTGGGAAACTAAAAAAGCTTAGGTTTTTGGTTCGGTTGCAGTCAGAAATGTTATAAAAAGACGCAAAACAACAGCTGAAAGTGAATCGTTGAAACGAAAAACTTCTGGTGTCGACTGTATGTTGCCTAGAGAGGATGGTATCAAAGTAAGAGTTTGTAGAGATATGTTTTTAGCAACTTTGGATATTTCAAAAGATACCTTTTGTGATTGGACCAAAGCAAAAGCATTTAATACAGATGATTCCACGGAAAGAGCACATATCCACAGCATCCAGGTAACTGAACCAAACGTAAAAACGTTAACCTCAGACTCTGTTATAGAATGGCTAGATCAGTTAGCTAAAGTGCCAAGCCATTATTGCCGTTCGTCTTCATCTAGAACATACGTTGATGATGCACTACATTCTAAAACACAAATGCACCAGGAATATATTAAGTGGTGTCAATCTAAGTCTGTAGGTTTTGTGCAAAGGAAAAGGTTTTGCGAAATTTTGGAAAGCAAAAAAATATCTGTATACAAACCAAGAAAGGACCAATGTGACACTTGTGTGGCATATAAAGAAGGGAACTTAGAAGAAGAAGCGTATCAGATACATTTAATAAGAAAAAATGAAGCCCGAGAAGCTAAGAAGCAAGCTATAGCTTCGTTATCCAATGAACATTTGGTATTTACGATGGACTTGCAAAGTGTTCAGTTGTGCCCCAAGCTGCTAGTTTCATCTCAATACTACAAGCAGAAACTTCAGCTTCATGTTTTCACAATATATATAAACAACACAAAAGATGTATATCTGTTTACTTGGCATGAAGGCGATGGTGGTGTTACTGCCAATGAATTTGTTACATGCATCGTAACATTCATAGAGCTTTATGCTTTCAAAGGCTTCAAGAAGATGACTATAATATCCGACGGTTGTGGCTATCAAAACCGAAACAAAGTATTGGCCAGTGCATTGGCAGACATTTCAAGGCAGAAATTGATTGAAATCCAACAAATAATTTTAGAGAAAGGGCATACGATGATGGAAGTTGATAGCGTACATTCAACTCTGGAGAAATGCTTCATTCGACCATTGTACTCACCAGTGGATTATGTGATGAGTATGCGAAAGGCAAGACCAAGTCAACCGTATATAATTGAACATGTGGACTATAAGTTTTTTAAGAACTTTGAAACAATTCCTAGCAATTTCCCATCGATACGTCCTGGAAAAAAACCGGGTGACCCCACTGTGGCCGATATTAGATCGCTGTTATATAGGAATGGTGAAACATTCTTTAAGTTGAGGCATGATGCAACAGAATGGACTCTTATACCGCAGCGGAGGAAGATTGAATTGTACGAAGAAGCTCGGTTTTTGTTCACTGCACCAAGGAAAATTGAAAGAAGTAAATATGAAAGTTTACAGTCGTTAAAAACGTTCATGCATCGTGATTATCATTCATTTTATGACACATTTTTTTTTTTTTAAAAAAAGATATATCTGGGTTTTGTTATAAACCCAAATACAACCTTATACACCTTTCACAGTAAGCTAAAAGCTTGTGTCGTGAAAGGGGAGTTTGCCGGCACCTGGGATCGAACCCCGGACCCCTTGTTCACAAGGCCGAGACTCTACCTCCAGGCTACCGACGAACTCGACGTTAAGATTTATTGGAAGCATCGCGTTCGAAAAGCGATTAAGTTTAATTATCACACTAAGTTTTTATTTAACTAATGATCTCAAGAGTGACTTTTATGCCAAAATTTTAGAAAGAAAAGTTATAGTAAGAAAATGAGTGAATTGTTATTGATCTCAATCATAACAATGGAATGTTAGATATATAATTCAGATGTTAATTGTTTATTTTGAGTAAAATGTTTATTTTCTTATAATGAAACCTTTTTTTAAATAAATCGACATGACATGTGTCTTATTACTTCTTGATTGCACACAATAAATGTATAAATAAGTTAAAAACAGCTGATAATGATTTTTAGTGAATTGTCTTTGTTTCGCAGTAGTGTCAATGTTTTCCAAATGAGTTTAGTGTTTGATAAATGCGCTATGTGCTTTAGATGGGCCAAAATTATTAATTAAGTAGAACGGGAATAATTCCGTTATGTGATGAAAACGTCACATGGCGGTTTTAATGGCGCATCAATAATCAGTTATGTGCCAAAATTGAACAAAAAAAATTCTAGTTCCTAGATTAACATAGTAAAAAAGACAAAAATACATTCATTCATAATGTGGATACCCTGTTCAATTTTCGTCATATTTAGTTTTTCAATTGTAAGTCTCTTTTATAAATTAAACAGTTTTTTGTTTCTCCTGTAAAGTAGGATATAATCACATAGCGGAAATTGCATGCGCAATGACGATATAAGTATCAAACCGGGTATCTGTGAATAGATATTCTTAAATTTAAAATCAACTGCAGCAAAAAATTCAGTAGAAGATAGAGCTTACTTCTTGCTTCTAGATGAAACGTCTATCCAACCTACTCTGCGTTAGAATAAATACCTTGTAGGGTTTAGTGATGATGGGTTGATATGAAAATCTGACATTATTGACTATGTTATAGTCTGGATGTTGAGGGGGACCACCAAAAGAAGGAAGCAACCAATTGCTTACACATTTTGCAAAAGCTCAACTCCATGGTCAAATTTCATGTGCAGCTATAAAGATTTGTCAGAAAGAAGTGCAGAAATAGAGCTCAATGCATCCGCTTCAGTATGTAATCATGGAGCGACTGATAGAAAGGCCATTAATGAAATGATATTGGAATGTATTAGAAATGATTTTTGAAATGGTAGAGAACTGACAAATGATATAATAACCATTGATTAAAAGTTAATTGTGCCATTGTTTGATCCTCCACATCTCCTTAATTGTATGAGAAACGATTTCATCACAAAAAAAAAAAAATTGTAGTCGATGGTCTTACACATGTTGTTAAGAGGTCACACATTGAAGATGCCTATTACATTAATTATACTTCCGGAACCCTACAACACCGTCGCATCTACTATAAACTCATCCAGTAAAAGTCAGATGATAAAAGTTTTGATGGCTTGAAAATTATGGAAAAAAATTGAGTGGATACAGCCATCCTACTTGATTTTTTTGATTAACTTTTAGATTCTTGTAACGGAGGTTTTAAGAGCCCTACTAAGCTGCGTTAAGTGTTGAGGTTGTGGCGTATTAAAAACCTCAACACTTTGTCAAATTAAAAGCTGGTGACAAGACACACCAGACATTATTGAAAAGTGAATTTTAACCCTTAGAGGTTTCATTAAAATCAGGGACATATTAAAGAGATGAGGGTTTAGGAGATTTCCATCACGAGCTTTTAGTCAAGATCCATTAGAATAATTTTTTGGTCAAATAAGACAAAACAAATATAGGAACATATACTCAACATCGGAAAATTTGGTTGCTATTACAAATCCATTGTAATTGGAAAATTCCTACATCAGCAGTCATTATCATGAAAATGCAGCTCCTTTATCGAGTGACGTACCTTTGGCAGGTGAAACTTCTACATCCTTATCCACACACTGGGAATCGCCACTTCTACCTGAATATATTCATTGGGACAATTTTCTTTTGGAGCAAGCATTAGTTCATGTTATTGGTTATTTAATTTACAAAAAAAAAAACTGTTTATTAAGGGAGTTGACTGCACTATATGTATTTAAAATATTATACATAAGGGGAAACCTGAAAAAATTCACAATTTTATTACATTGAAAGATGTGAGTTCAAAACAAAAATAATGTAACGCAAATTTCCCAAAGTGTTTTAATATTATAGACCATTATTTACCAAAGTGTGGCCATCAAGTTGGTATTGGAAAAAATTAATAACACTTCTTTGTGATGCTATTAATTTTGATTTTAATGTATGTGATCATCACGACAATGTCAAAAATAATAAAATTAAACAAAATATCTATGTATCAACATATTTTGTAATGTGTTTAAAAATAATTAATGACAAACTTAGTTTCATTAAATAGTGACGAGTTGCATATGAAATGCAAGGAATTCCAAAGGTACAATAATGAATCAAATAGATACAATCAGAATTGAGTAATGTGGCAGTTATTCACAATATTAGCTATAATAAACCCCTTTTTACAATCAAAGTTTGTCCTGGAAGAAAGATTCTGCAAAAAGAACAAAGTTACAAAATGTTCTAAAAAGAATAAAATCCAGTCATACACAGATACAGGAGATGGAAGTAAACAAAATGCCCTTACAAATATTCTGTATTCTTTGAAACTATGAATTTAAAAGGGAAATTCCACGCATACATCATTTATTGATTACTCCTATGTTATATTCTGATGGTGAAGTCGTAGTAGTGAAATAATTCAATACAAGAATTACTCTTAACTTTTTTACATTTGTTTTAGCATCATGCATCACTTTTTTCACATTGTTGAAGCATTTTATGCTGACAAGGGAGAAGGAAAGAAGGCCCGTTTCCGCACCCATCAAAGGTGAGGTGATTTCACGAGGATTCTATCTGGTGTAGAATTTATTCGGCATTTCAGACTGGATAAATGTGCATCACTTTTTTCACATTGTTGAAGCATTTTATGCTGACAAGGGAGAAGGAAAGAAGGCCCGTTTCCGCACCCATCAAAGGTGAGGTGATTTCACGAGGATTCTATCTGGTGTAGAATTTATTCGGCATTTCAGACTGGATAAATGTGCATCACTTTTTTCACATTGTTGAAGCATTTTATGCTGACAAGGGAGAAGGAAAGAAGGCCCGTTTCCGCACTCGTCAAAGGTGAGGTGATTTCTCGAGGATCCTATCTGGTGTAGAATTTATTCGGCATTTCAGACTGGATAAACGTGCATCACTTTTTTCACATCGTTGAAGCATTTTATATTGACAAGGGAGGTGGAAAGAAGGCCCGTTTCCGCACTCGTCAAAGGTGAGGTGATTTCACAAGGATCCTATCTGGTGTAGAATTTATTTGGCATTTCAGACTGGATAAACATGCATCACTTTTTTCACATCGTTGAAGCATTTTATGCTGACAAGGGAGAAGGAAAGAAGGCCCGTTTCCGCACTCGTCAAAGGTGAGGTGATTTCACGAGGATCCTATCTGGTGTAGAATTTATTCAGCATTTCAAACTGGATAAACCAGATAAACGTGGATTTCGCCTCGTCTATGAAGATTTGTGGAAACATACCACGTTGAAGGGGACAAAATTGTACCCGCTGGAGTTAAAGGTTTGTGTTTTTTTTACACTGCATGTATTATAATACCTATTCAATTATTCTCAAAGGCAGCTGTTTTATATAATATGTGAAATTAATTTCAGGTGGTTCTTAAATTAAGTTTCCTCGTCACTGAGTCATACCAGAAAATTGTCGGCCTTTTCCATCACACACCCCAAAAACTGTCAGTAGGTTTATGAAGGAAGTGGTGATAGCATTGGGATGCCTGAAAATGTTCCAGAAATGGATCACATTCCCCACCACTCCTCATGAAAGAAACATGATCAAAAACAAGTAAGTATGATTGTCAATTAAGAGTAACAAACCTGATAATATTTTTGAAATGGACTCCCACTCTTTTCTGTAAGTTTTTGAAAGTCCTGTAAAAGGCAGGTGTTTGTAGAACATCACAAATAAAACATGTAACATCTTCAATTCAGCGATGTGGTTTGCCACCCATCCTGAATGTCTTACATTTTATTGTTACAGAAAGAACACTGACTATCCCACCGGTGGGAGATTTCGTGATGGTATGGATGGATGGACAATGAAAGAGTATCTTCAAAATGCAAATTATGTTGTTAAATTTTTTCAGATTCCTAAGGAAATTTCAACGGAGTGTTCTTGGCGCTGTCTTAGCTGCCAGACACGTTTTACAACACTCTCGAAAAAACAGCCGTTTTCACAGTATAACTTGATTCTACAGTGTTCAGCTTTCGCGTGTGCAATCACATAATAAATTCGCACAGTTTTCGTATAATATCAGTGTATGTTTACGTCAATTTTAATCAAATTCTCGCATTTAATATTCTGTGTTCCGTATCATGGTGTTCCGTTTCATTTGCATTCTTCATTACATCACGCATCACACTGGCTTTTTCTCATTACCTATCTCTAACTTTCTCATCATTCATACTAAGTTGATTGAAAATATTTGTATCAATTATTGTGTTTATTGAGTTCAGTAAAAGTGAGGTACAAAACAATTGCTGTTCTTCATTACATACCTACTGATTTCCTTCAACTTATGGAGAAAGATGATAAGATAACCAAAACAATACAGTGCACGCTGTCATGTTGCAAAAGCAAATTTTTTATACATAAATGAGCACATGTACCACATTTTTTTTTTATGTCACATAAAATTAATTCAATTAGTAATAAAAACACAAATAAAAATTGGGAACTAGAAAAAATATATCTCGAATTTTCGCATGAAAGTTTTTTTTTTTTGTTAGACAGTGAAGTATTAAAATAATTTTATTATGTGCAAATTACGTACCCCTACAGGTTGTCCAACAAGATATACGACTTAGAGCCGTGCTCCTAGACCTTTATTTCCCTCTTTCACAATACACAATTTCTATGACAACGACATCAGAGTGCAGGGAATGTCGTGGGAAGAGGTGACGCGATTGGCACAGAGACGCTTTGAATGGAGGAGGCTGGTTTCTGCCGTGTGCTCCCAAGAGGAGCGTTGAGGGCGATGATGTACCGATCATCCTTTGATAATTTTACCGCGACCCGCAAGACAAAAAGAATAACATATGTCTAGATAATCAAAAATATAGGTGTATTTTTGATCACCAACACATATAACATTATTATTTTCTTTTGTCATATTTCAGCGCTATTTATGCATGTTGATTTATTTTTGTTTTATTTTGACATTATATTTGGGATGAATATATTCTATAAAAGGCTTATAACTCGAAAATGTTTAGAAATTATAATGTACCTACAGATAGTTCTTGTTATGCTATTCAAGTAGTAGCCTGCTCATATCAGGGTGATCTGCTTCTTCCAGCGTACGTCCTGCGGAGAGACATGAGGTTAGATAATCACCGCATGGATCAATTTCACCCTGAAATGATAAAATAAAATACACAATTGTTTTTTTTAAGGAATATTTACTTATCTGTTGTAGCATTGCATGATTTTGAATATGCGGATGACTTAAACCTGATTGATATATCTGTGGACCAATGATGAAATTGACGAATTTGGCAGGAATACCAAAATATTACTGGATCAAACGCACCGGTGCGTGCGTACTACAGATCCCATAATATTTCTTGGTACTCCTTTACAGGTTAATTACGGTTCTGGTGTAAAATACTCTCCTTACATTATGAACTTTCAATGCAATAGTGGAGCAAGCCACCTTTAGATAATAAATTAATTAATTAAAATAATGTTAAAAAAAAAGTTTAACCAAATTTTAATTCCTCATTACCTCATTATCTCCTAAAGAAGTGGCCTGGGATTGCACTACTTTTGCACTGATAGCCTCAATCGATGTTCCATTTGTTTCAGTTCAACCTTTTTTGTCATCTAGCTCACTTTCTCTGCACTAGCAGTAAGCGTGGTGGTATGGGCTCCAGCGGTGTTGGAAGCAATGGTGTTACCAGATGCTGCCCACTTCACACTTGCTGTTGTGGTTGGTGTTGTTAATACTGTCATTCTAGCAGATTAAATGTGAGATGCAGCAGTCACCACAGATGTCTGAAATACATTATAAACACTTAAATATTTCAATGCTCAATTAATCCTACAAATGTATACAAAATATTAAAGAAAGATATTTATTTAGTATCACATCAAACAAACTATCAACATAAACTGCATACCAGAATACATTTGATTACATTTGTTGATCTGTAGACAATAAAACAGTTTTTTTGCATACCCTGTACAAATTGGTTTGGAGCACATAAGAGGTTTCATAGAACCGACGACGATAAATTAATGGCAATTATGACAAGGACTGACATGTTTAATTTGAGAAAGATATTATAATGTATCATACTTTCATTGTGCCTCACATCACTAACCAAGTTTCTGTAGTTATCAATTGAAAAGGCCAAAGCCATACATAATATCAACCACAGCAGTTAAAATCAAGGACAAGCCTGACTTTTAAAGATGGTGTTTGTAGACACAATGCTCGCACTGCCAGTCACATTAGGAACACGACACCAGTTGAGTTTTTGATGGTTTTCGATAAATATTAAGGAGAGGCAAACTTAAAAAAAAAATGAATTTTCTACTTAATATATTTATGTAATAAAGTATGTTTTTCGTCCAAGAAATTATGTGATAATGAAATGATCGGCCAATAAAATGTGCTTTTGCATAAAATAACATTAGACTAACTCTAACCTAACCTACAAATCAGTCAAAGGAAAAAATTTAAGTATTTTAATTTATTTTATTTTCTATACCTACTCCTATGTAAAGTTATTCACCTCTAATACATTGAATACAACAAACAAATAAAACATTGAACACCTTCAAGCAGTGATGAGGTAGTCACTCTTGAATGTGTCTCAAATCTTTATTACATAAGGTTAGTTAATACCATGATAGTACAAACGGATAATTCAAAACTAACTAATGGATAGGAAATCATTTATTGGTTTTCGTACTAATAGAAACAAAATGTTGAGGACAAATGAATGTCCAAGAAATGAAGAAACCTCCGCCGACGGTACCTATAACAAATATTGGAGGCCATGTTGATATTTTCATGGAGGGAAAGGTTTTGTGAAAAATAATATTGTGCTTACGAAACCAACCAAATTTTGACAGATTATCATTTCCCAAGTAAAATACTACATAATCACGTAAATATTAATGACAAAATTCATAAATCGTACTTGCCCACGATGTACTTATTGTAAATATTTACCCAAACAAAATAGTTCTGTAAATAACAAACTGTTTTTCGTTATTTTTGAAGCATGTGCCTACACATAAATATTTTTTTTGATTCTTACCTTGTTACATGATACCTATCATAGTTTTCACATTTAACGAAAAATGGATAGTAAAACTGATTATTGTATGTAACACAGTCTGTTGTGTTGAAAACTGGATTTTCACTTACTCAGAAGTGTGGATGTCAATCAAATTAAGTTTTGATAGTAAAACTCTTCGGATATTGCAAATATCTGCTACCGTTATACTTTGCGCCACCCCCCTTGCAGTTGTTTACACCATCACTATAGAATAATAATATCCCACAGCATTGAACTTCGAACCTTTTTCCAAAATATACATTTCCGTTCATTTAGTTTGGTTATTCGTAGACAATAGGAATAGATCTATGTTGACAGTTGGGAGCATAGACAATTGACAAAATAATGTTTTTCACACGTTTTCACAGGCATTTTTTGCCTTAAGGGGCATTCACACTTGCTTACTTTCAGTGATCACTCTGGATGATCCTCCCATAGATTTTTATTTATAATACCTAGATAGAGCACTCGCCACTCGTGTGTATTTTCATTGCAATATAGTGAGGCACCATTTTTCGGCACTTTTGACAGAACGGTTGGCCAATAGAAGTGTGGTAAATCGCTAAAAACGTCGACAAGAACTTCAAAAAATGTCCAATTACGTTTATATAAATGTAAAATGATAAATTTTTATGAAAATGCGAGAAAGTGTCGACAAAATGTAGGATATACCACATGCTTTCGTCAACCGTTCTGTCAAAAATTCATAGATTTTTTGCCCCACTTTTGTAAACGAGTCAGGGTCAGGATTCTATAGGTTTCGTACGGAATTCTGTGAATCCTCCAGTGTTAAAAGATGTGAACAGATGTTAATTAATACACTATAGACCAGGCGTCGGCAACCTATGGCACGAGTGCCAGGCTTGGCACGCGATGGGGTTCTGAATGGCACTCTACAAAGTAATCAGGGAAATCGCGAAAATAGAATTTTATGTTATTTTTTTAATAAATATGTTTAAAAGATAAATTTGGTATAAAATTCTTCTCCTCTAGAACCCCATTATATAATTTAGAATTAAGGCGGCACCCTGAATCATATTGGTAGAGTGGCTTGGCACACCACAGCTAAAAGGTTGCCGACCCCTGCTATAGACCATTAAAGGATGACGTCACAGAAAAATCATTGAGGGGCATCAGGCATCCCAACACAACAGACGATTACGGTGTAATATTAGGTGGAACACCTAAAGAATACCTAATAATAAAAAAAACTGTCAGTGTCGATTTTGTTACTATTTTGTCGTCTGACTTTCTTTTTTTTCTCTTATGGCATAACATCCTACAAGGATGATTTGCGCAATCTGACTGTTTGCCCCCCAAGCAAAAGCAAATCCATAGACAAGACCACGTGACCTTTAATGGTCTATACATTACCTGGCGTACTTAGTATTTTCTCATTTCCTCTTTCAAACACCATGATTTTTGTATTTTTTTAATTCATTCTTAATCTATTGTTCGCTCAATTTTCACATTCACACGTCATCATTCGCTGTAGATCACTTTCACTTCAACCATTAATACCAAATCATCGGCAAACATTAACGCTCTTACATTCATCACGTTCAGATCAACACCTACATTCATCTCTATCTATGAACGAATACAATGGTCAATGTATAAGTTAAAAAGCCATGGCGATATAACGCACCCTTGTTTTACTCCTTTGGTCAGTGTGAACCATTCCGAAAGGTTAATGTTCACTGTAACACAAGTAGAGCTTCTTATAATTGCGCCAATTAGCCGACTTCCCACCCCAAATATTTATCATACTCGCCACAATTTAGAAAGCGATACACCATAAAGAAATTTGCCATCTATCCTGAATATATTGGCATAGAGAGAACAACCTGCATGACTGTTACACGCAAATAGTCCACTGACTACCCCATTTGTGAAAAATTCAATAGTATGTGTGTGAAATGAATTAATATGTGATTGTAAGAATAGGTATATGCGAGGACATGCTAAATGATAAGTTTCAGTGAAATATTTATTCACATATATATTTAGCAATAAATCAACAACAGTGCTATTAATTTAGCCTTTGACATCATAAAACTTAACAATGTATCACAAATCCTACATAACACAATAAATAAAATTGTAGAACTTGTAACAAATATTAACGATACAGTGCACATCACTCCGCACTCGTAAATACATGACATGTATTGGTGAATTGTACTAGAACTACATAGAAGTTTTATCATTCGTGTCAATGGGTTAGTTGGAAGACATTGATTGCTACGTAATTTCGTCATTGATAATATACAGAGATAATAAGGGCATGCCCTCGATTTTATATAAGAGGGGGGGGCCTAAGATACATTTTATTACTACAACTGTCAAGTACCTACTCGTATGTGTATAGTGTATACCTTTATTTTTTTTTTAAGTTTCAGTTTTCACGATGTGATCATTTGGTACTGGTATCTACATGCGAAATTTCACCCCTCTCTCTCCATGTTCCAAATTTTCATTGCAATATAAACACATTTTCATTGTAATAGACCATTAAAGGTCACGTGGTCTTGTCTATGGATTTGCTTTTGCTTGGGGGGCAAACAGTCAGATTGCGCAAATCATCCTTGTAGGATGTTATGCCATAAGAGAAAAAAAAGAAAGTCAGACGACAAAATAATAACAAAATCGACACTGACAGTTTTTTTGATTATTAGGTATTCTTTAGGCGTTCCACCTAATATTACACCGTAATCGTCTGTTGTGTTGGGATGCCTGATGCCCCTCAATGATTTTTCTGTGACGTCATCCTTTAATGGTCTATATTACAATAAATTGAGTATTTCATCACTTTTGTATCACAATTTCAGTACCACCTCATATTTACTCTGACTTCTATGGGGAAGCTTCTTCCCGTTTCGACGACATACTTTTTTATACTTTTCCCAGCTTTCGATATTTGTTATTTTCCTTCTATTTTCAAGATCCTAATAGTAATAATATGGACAGTTTAGATATATAAGTCGCCGTTTAATGATCCCATGACCATCTCAAGGACGCCATTACTACTTGTGAACAGAAAGAAACGTTTTCAATTTGCTCCTGAATGTAGTGATGGAGATATTCTCTCTTAGGTCCGCAGGCAATCTATTTCATGCAGTTGGCACGGTTACTCTGAAACGCGTTTCTGTGAATTTAGAGGAATTAGTTCCATTAAACTCAATGTATGTGTTGACAGTAGTGGAAGCTCATCGTAATGGTCGCCTTGGAGTCTCTTCAACGGGACAGAGCTCAGTTCCTCAGGCCATAGACATACTAGACTTGCAACCGGTACATTTTTTTCGGATTTTTTGTGTTCCAACATCGATGGCCTTCAAGCATTAGCAATGTACCTATTGTCTTACAACCAATGTCAGTATAAAACTGGATGCAAAATTTGATCGGCTAGATCACGGGTCGGCAACCTTCTGCTGTAAAAGTGCCAAATATTATACACAGAAATTGGTGCGGGCCGCATGTCATTACAGTATAGTATTTACAGTACAGGCAGCAACTTTCACGTAATAGCGACAGTAAATATTGTATGTGCATGTGTGTGTCGTTAAGAAAGTACATACCTTCAGGTACGGCACGAGGTATGTGGTGGGCGCTGCCCTTAAAAAAAAGTTAAGTATTTGTGTAAAAATATATTAGTTTTAAAAATAAAACGCTTATTGTATATTTTTACGACATTTATTTTAGTTACCTATAATCAATGAGATATTTGCGGTTGAATTTGACTTGCAAGTTTTTTATGTCAGCTTGATTTTAGAAGTTGAGACGCGTAATATTGCGTCTAAATGTGAATCTGTCTGCCGAGAGCAGTGTTTATTTTTTCTATCATTCAGAATTGAAAAAGCTTGCTCGCAAATATACGCTCCCTTTCATCCCGTCGTGTATGATAAATCGTTCGTCACATGCGTTGCGGCGAGAATCTTGCGGGCCGCACCAAAACTACTGGCGGGCCGCATGCGGCCCGCGGGCCGCCGGTTGCCGACCCGTGGGCTAGATTACCGATTTTTTCTTTGAATTACCGAACTAGTATATCTTTGCCTAAGGCATAATTATGTGTACTGCGCCGCTTAAAGCCTTGTGGACCATGAGACATAATTTGAACACCTCTCTTTCTGGGACTTTCAGCCAATGTAGATTTCTAAGGAGGGCAAATGTTCCAGCTAGCCTCTCCCTGGGTATGTCCATGGATAAATATAATATAATATGTAACATGCCCTCCTTTAGCGCAAATCCTTATCATCTTATACATTAACACAATTTCATATTATTTGTACAAATGTTTACGAATTACTTAATATAGATACCTATATAATATTAATTGTTTAGTATTACAAGAAAGGGAATGAGGGCGACACGATAATATTATCTTACATTGTTGTGTTGCAATATAGATTGATCAGAATAAAATATATTGACATTGATTGTGATAAAATTTATTAATTATCCAAGGAAGTGGTCAAGTTATTTATTATTATGATTTCGTTTGAAACTATGTAGGTACCTACGTTATGTGGTGTTCTCACTTTGGCGAATATCGCCAGGCTCCAAAATATCGCCAGCCATTTGAACCGTGTGAACAAAATGACAGCTAGTCTGAAACGATAAAAAAAACCAGTAGAAACGATATCGTCTCGAGTTGACCACCTTCCAACTTTTCGGCCGATTGAACGATTCGCGCATGCGCAGATGTGCGCGGCGTTCGTATCTATGGTAAAGACTTTATAACCTATAAATTTTACAATGTTTCCCGCTTCGTGACAGCTGTTATCTTTGTTGATGGTTTGTGGCGTTTGTTTCCTTAATTAAAAGGCGCCTTATAACCTCTACTATAACATTTTCGACTAAAAATAAACACTTCGCGATCTCCATCTCGACGCCATTTTGAAAACAGTGTCAAAATCAAAGCGCATCTGACAGATCGTTTCTATATTGGTGGACTGTGTGACGATCAATGGATGTCCGCCGAATTTTGTTTTTTCGCCTGGCGATATATTTTGAAATTCGCCTGGCGATATTCGCCAAATGTGAACACCCCATTATTTTGAATTTGGTTTTGCTAAGGAAGCAATAGTCATCGGGATCTATCAATCGGGAAAGCTTATAAATTTGTTATAGCTTAAAGCAACTTCCTGAACATTGGGAAAACACGATGTATTATCGTATATGATATCATTGGTAATGATTTAAGGAGAAGCGGCCTGCTATTGTATAGAAAAACAAAAGAAAAATAATTTAAAACTTTAATACATTGCCAAAAGATAAATAAAAAAACTGATTTTGACATGGTTTGCTGATTTTTTTACCACTTTTCTTTACCGATACGATCCCGGGATTAACTATAGATAATCCCGGGATTAGAAAAAGGGCTGGGATCGAATCCTCTAATGCTGATATTATAATGTATGTGACTGTGTGCCTAATGATATGTATAAGTAGATAAATAAAAAAAAAAATCTATCTAATGACAGTAACTTACTGCATGTAGTAAACGTACTACAGCTCATTCTCTCTGAACCATTATAAAAAAAAACAGTGTGAATGTTTTATTATCATGAATTGGATCTTTAGTTATATGTCTCGTATCCGTATGCATAGACATACGTCGTATGTAATATTTTACTAATGCCTGCATTAAACGGACACTAAAAAAATACAGAAAATAATGTGATAGATATTTTGTTTTGGCATTCAATAAAACATCTATATTACTTTCCTAATAGTAGGTAATTCTTTAAATTTGAGTATTGTGTTATGATTAATATTTATTACATTTATACGTAGGTAGGTATGTGCTTTCTTTCAAAAGATTTTGATTTTGAACTGGACTTATCGCTCATTTTCTCTCTGATAGCATAATAATTATTAATTAATAAGTATTTATTACAGTTTACTTACGTAATATTCAAGTCATCTAAAAACGTTATTATCTTCTTATTCACTGTGTCGGTGTTAAGGTAGTAGAATTCCATATCGAAAAAATAAAACAGGTGTTTTATTCTACTAAAGATTATATTTTGTGAGAGAGACGTCTTTCGTCTTATGAGGACATTGTCAATCTCTGTGCTCAATCTCAATCTCTGTCAATGATTGACAATGTCCTCATAAGACGAAAGACGTCTCTCTCACAAAATATAATCTTTAGTAGAATAAAACACCTGTTTTATTTTTTCGTTATTATCTTCTATTGATAATATTGTATTTATACTTAGACAAAACATTAAAAAAACAACACGGAACTTGTCTTAGAAATGAAAAACAATATCGTAGTGACATATTACAGTATTATGCTGTATTTATTATTTATATGTAACTAGAACAGTTTTACCCGGCTTTGTCCAGGTTATAAACATCCAATGGACAAATTAACACTTAAAGGTAGCATAAATACTTTCCTTTGAAATGACAAAATTCTTGATATCAGCATATTGAGAGCATTCGCCCCCTCCCTAGGCGTTAATCAAATTCAAATTTCAGATTCATTTATTTGCTCAAATTACGGGTGTACTCTGTCATAAGTGAAAGTTTTTATTTTTGCCTCAATATTAATGCATGGATTATCTCATCGAGAGCATTTTGTTTTTTTATATCTTTATGTTATTTTTTTTTGAGTTGGAACATAGTGTTAACAATATAAATTAAAATAATTTTACAAACTTCACTGGCTTGTAAACCTTAGGTATAGTATTTAAGTTATACTATATAATCTGTAATAGCTGTTTGTTTGTATTATATTAATCAAAATAAATAATATATAAGTACATACAAAAAAAATATTGCTTACTGAAAGAGTCTTCTAATATGTAGGTATCTAATTATTATATCTACCATCACTGCGTATCCCACAAATGGGACTGCCAGCGCACTAGCTGCAAGCAATGAACATACAGGTCATCCTCTCCGCACCAATAAAGAATTGGTGGCATCCCTCTTCGCCGAATTGTAGATGTAACTTAAAATGAAATGAATTTATTGCTTCCCTGACATAATTACAAAATTATATTAAATAATTACAAGAATATTTATTTAGCATACTCGGAAAATGTCCTAACTAGACAAAAGAATCTTTTATATGAACCATTATTAAATCAAATTTAATATTTTTCTGTTCTTTTTTACGAACCCATTAGGTATTGCACAACGTGTTATATTATTCCTCATGTGCAAACACATAAAGGTATCAGTTTCATGTAATTACAAAGAAGTGCTAAGGTGAACAATGAAGTATAAAAATTCCGTGAAATAACGACACCTTTATAATCAACTTTAATATGTAATAATTGCCTTCCATTACGGACGTATCATAATTCAAACCACAATGACAATAATAACTTAACCTGTAGTTCAATACGTGCAGTCGTTCCACCGGTTACTCCATATGGGGAAGATGTCGTTTTGACGTAATAAATTATGTTTGTAAATCGGCTGTCCGCTCTCATTCACAAACAAAATAATTTTAAATAGATACAGCAGGGCTACTCTTAACACAATCTAAATACGATCTTAATCTAATCTTGATCGCGCGAAGGGACTATGATCAAAAATACCGCGCTACCGCTACCGCGAGATTGGTATGCACGTATTTTTGATATAACTTACCTAATAGTTACCTACTTCATGCGTCGTGTAATAAAATTAAAATTAAGATCGTATTTAGATTTTGTCAAGAGATTAGGTAGGTACTTAATTTGTAGAGTCTCTGATTTAAAATCGAGAAATCGGTGACATATTCTATGCCGAGAACTTCATGGAAATTTTGTCTAATTTTCTATATTATATTGATTTACATGAAAGCATCTATTTTGTGATAAATGCATCACACAAAATTTGGTTATCTGTTTGCTGTTTGGTCATTTGATTTTCTTAAATTTAATGTACTTAATATTGTTTTGATAAAATTTGTCACTGTTGTACTTTACATTGAAGAAGTGTAGTCAAAAGATTCCGCACGTGGGGGTTTTGGCCTTGGCCGGCCAGTCCTTCAGACTGCCCATCATGGCACCTCTTGTGTGGACAAATTTGTTAGTGTAGAAATTTAATCGGATAAATGGAAGTCCCCAGACTTCTGAGCTATCCGGGTGGACGGTGGGTCTCCTTCAATGTTGTACTTGTAAATTTTATGTATTTAGACATGTAATAGGCCTATGCCGTGGATTTGTGTAAAATAAAATCTAATCACTCCAACATCAGTAAAGGTTTAATACTTACTGTGGTACTTTCGACGCATTTAACAAAATATCAATAAGTAATTGTAGGTACATCTATGTTTATGTAACATCAAGTTTAACAGGGTTTAGTTTATGAGTACCTATTCATATAACATTTCTATTATCTGCAAGACCTTGTTCATGAATACAACAATAGGCAAAGTTATAAGGTGACCAATCGTCTTCCTATTTTTGGTCCTGTCCTCTCGGTAAAAATTACCTCCTTTTATACCTACACACCTGTGCTTGTCCTCTTTTCGATATTTTTATTTTTTATAATGAATTTGTTGTTACGACTCATTTTTCGGCGTGCTGGATATCCAACAACAACAACACATAAAGGCCAAATTCAAGTCTCAAATATTTGAGACTGGTAAAAGGCTGACTGTGTGTTATATAGAACTGCTTAACTGTATGTTTGCATGAAATAAAATAAAATATTTGTCTGGCAAATTTGTAAAATACTCCTTAACAAAACCGGGGAGATGTAAAATATTTCAAATACCTAAGCCAAATAAAAAAAAATTCGATGAGGGACCATAAATTTTGCGTGAAAGACAAAAGGCCAATAACTTGTGAAAACTAAGACCTAAAAAGTTCTCACTTTTGAAAAATCTACACCAAGTTATTCCGTGGAGCACCCGGTAAAGAATTGGTCTCCTACTCTTTTCTGTAAGTTTTCGAGTGTCCTGTAAAAGGCAGGTGTTCGAAAAAATTAAGACATTTTACATATTTAATTCAGCGATGATGTTTCCCACCCATCCTGAATGTCTTGATTTTATATTGGCATGGAGAGGACAGTTTGCATGTTTATTGTATGCAGTGTGTCTGCTGGCTACCCCACTTGTGGGATATACCGTTATGGTATATAGTAGTAGTAGAAATTGTCGTCAGGGCCCGGCCAAATTAATTTTCCCAGAGATCCGCACAATTTGATTCACCTGGGGCCCTGTAAAAAATAGGACCTCCGCTGCGTATAATTCCTATACCGCATAATTTTAAGCGCAAGTTCGACCTATAAAAAGAGGTCCTACTTCTTATTGTGAAAACATGGTCACCTTAATAGTTATGATCTTTGAACTGGAGGTTCAACAACAGCAATTCATCATGCAGAACAAAATACAGGTTTTAGATCTCGATGTTGAACATATTTATCATCACTTAGAAAAAAAGAATAATAATATGGATGATTTGTATAAAGCGCCGTTTATTGATCCGTGACCATGTCAAAACTCGTATATAGATTTTTCTATTCAATCATAATTATCACTTGAACAGATAAGTTTAGGGCCCATGCTTGTCTAAAGTGCGGCCCAAACCCAAATTATGAAAATATTTCTATTTGCTTATTTCTACTAAAAAAATTAATGTTTGCAATATTTTTCATTTTTGCAAAATACAAGTAATCCATCCATCACATTAATTTTACATAGGTATATATGTATGATATATACATTTTTATACATATGTTCATTTATAATTTTATACATATATAAATCTTATTCAAATAAAATAAATATAATAGAAAGATTTTTTTTTTAATAGAACTGCATGTAGGTATATAGTTAATTTTATTTCCATTTGTTGAAAAAATATTTATGTGCGGCCCAGCATATTTTTTTTTTTGCAATGTGGCCCGCGTATGGTCAAAGTTTAGACGCCCATGGTTTAGGCACCACATTTTGGAAAAAAATCTTCAAAAAACGAAAAAAAAAAATCGAATCTCCAGCAAAGATTACATTCTTCCCTCTTTTATATTTACCTATTTATTTTATTCTTCACTGTACATTGATTACAATATTTCAAATCAATACAAAGTAGGTATAATAAAAAATATCAGTTAAACAATACAAATGTTCAAAGGACGAGAGGGCTTATAGTGTCATACGAAAAGTATTTTGAATAAAATATGTGTATAACAAGAATGAAAGTGAATAAACTTCGGTGATTTGGGCATGTGAAAAGAATGAACAAGGATGGAATAACCAAGAAAATAGGGACATTTTTAAACTACCACCGAAAAAATAAATTAATCAATAAATGAACTGACTCTTATATTATATTTGCGAAGACAAAACTAAGTTGGCGAAAATTTATTCATTCCGAGCTGCGAAAAATGGGGCACAGTCAGGGCCGATTCAGGCAGGAGGCGATCTAGGCCAGTACCAGTGTTCTGCAAAGTGTGTGCCGTGATCATCAGTTGGTGTGCCGCGGAAAAAAATCAAGGTTTTGTGAAGTTATTATATCTTAAAACAGCTGAGAGCTATAAAAGCGAGGCACTTTGTTAAGTAAGAATTCCTTTATGATTTGGTGTACCCCTAAAATTTCTTGATTTGATAGGTGTACCTTGAACTCAAAAAGTTTGCGGAACACTGATCTAGGCAATATACAACAGAACGGATTCGTGTTGAGCACATTGAAGAGGAAACACCGAAGTGAAAAATGTATACAAGGATAGGAGTAAATGGTGCTCGATGCTTTCTACCTACCCTGCAAGGGAAGCAGCGCGGCCTGACGGTGATGACGATCGTGATTCGTGACCTATTATGATTTATAACAGTATGATAGCCATAGATATTCGTCAATAGATAGACTAATGGACTTTTATCTATGGTTTTCGTACAAGTGCACAATGTTTTATATTATAATATTTACATAAATATACAATACCTATTAATATTATTGCTCATAATTATTTATTATGTCTCCACTGTCCATAGACTGCTATCTTGTTTGTGTCCACGTGCTGATGTACTTTATTTTGTTATAGCCCATGGCCCGTAGTCAAAACACATTTTAGCGTTAGGTACGTTTTCGTTCGAATATAGACGACGTAACGACAAAGTGTCAATTTACGATAATTTCCTATGTCTATGAAAATTTCAAAAATTGACACTGTCGCAACGTCGTCTATATTCGAACGAAAACGTAACGCTAAAATGTGTTTTGACTCAGGCCTCTGCAGGGTTACGCTTGACACGATCTAAATACGATCTTAATCTTGTCTTGATCTTAACTTTACGAGGTGACAATAGTAAAAAATACATGCATGCCAATCCCACGATAGTTTAGAAGAGTCGTTTTCAATATCCGGGTGGTCGGTGGGTCCTTCAATGTAAATAGGGTAACCATTGAAGGTCGCTGTATATCGTCCATGTGGGTTCATTTCATACAGCAAATGTAAGAAAATTATTATCTTATTAATTCCATATCTATGAGCAAGTAAAAAAACTGCATTTATTACAAAACCAATCAGAAACCTCAATTGGTGAACCATGACTACACAATGCAACATTGTGTAAAATCTAATCGGAAGAGTAACCTTACATCGTGACAGTGAGAATGATGGAATTGGTGAACGTTGTCCATGGACACCGAAAGTGATCACTTAAGCCAGCCTAGAGCCAATTCGTAAGCGTTGGGACACCTTTCTCACTTCTTCCGATTAGATTTTACACAATGTTGCATTGTGCAGTCATGGTTCACCCATCGAGGTTTCTGATTTATTTTGTCATCTGCACCCAAATTCGGTTAAACAATAAAAAAAATAGTAAGTAAATATTCTAAACATTTGTATTTATACATACCTACCTATAAAGATGCATGTTTTAATTAAGTGATTAACAAATTGCTATCTTTTGAGCAGATAGACAAAAGATTCATTATCAGACGAACATATATAATGTACATTGATACAGAAGATATTACCAGTATATATGATAAATTATATTAATAACTGAATATTGGGAAAATGCAATAATGTGTCCATTCGGCACGTACTAAAATACGTAATCTGTACTTGCCTTAAAACAATTAAAACAATTGTTTGTATAAAGAGATAAGTAACAAAGATACTTGCTCAAAACGTGTTCTATTACTATCAAAGTGACGCATTATTTATAGAATATTATTTATCTATATTATTATTTTTCTTTTTTCCTGGATACTTATCTGTTTATTTCGTCACACTACATCACTTGCAGAGCTAACAAAGAGGGAAAGAGCTAAGAAAATAGTTCATTCTTTATACATCCATACTATCATAAATTCAATGATAGTTATTTAGGATTATTAGTTATATATCCGTGATCATGACATTATGTAAATCTAGCATAAAAGATATTGGGAATTGTTTAAATGGGCGACCAAAAAAGCAAATCTGACTTTAATAATAATTTTGCGCCACTAAAGACTTCGCAAGCGACTAATGTTGAATGAAAAAAAATCATAACTAAGCTGCAAAAATTTGGCGACTATTATACTATAGGTAAGCGATTAAGAAATACTAAACGGGGGATGAAAAAATACTGACTGATCGATTACATCACAATGCCACCTAAATAATCATACGGTTGCACAAACTGTAATACGTCGTCGCTCACGTTTAGTCGCCCAGTCAGTAATTATGTATGCTCGTTTCGGTATTTTTTGTAACGTATAATTTGAATTTTCTGTCACTCGTTTAAATACTATCAAAAATATATAACATCTTCATCACAGCGGTGAGGCATGGTATCTATCCTGTTTGTTTTATTTTATGGCTCAGCGAAGACTCTCTATTAGGTACCTACACATTGAAACTTTGTCCACAGGATATGCAATAAACATCTTCAATTCAGCGATGAGATATGCCAGCCGTGCTGAATACCTTCAAACTGGCACAGGCAGGATGATGGGCATGTTTTTTAACGCAGTAATTAACATTTGTAGGAAATGAATGAATGAATGAATGGTTGCTTTTCCTAAAAGCAAGTAATATTGGTGTAACTGTTTTCGCGGTGAACACTACATTAGGTGTATGTCATGGATGTATGTAGGTAGTATTTAGGTCCATGGTGTATGTAAGTAACGGTTGAGTGTAGACTGTGATTGTATTTATAGAGAAGAGGTTGCTAGTAACTAGTATAGCTAGATAGGTAGGTAGTCCAGGGATGTCGCGAATATTCGCATCCGCATCCGCAAATGCGGAGCTTCCGCATGAATTGGGACATCTGCATCCGCATCCACAATAATCGATGCGGATGTTCATGCGAATGTACGACAACTTGCGACAAGAAAGAAATGGGGCGGGGCCGGCGAATGGCGCGTGCCGTTCGCACTTGACATTAACCAATGGGAACGAAAAAATTGGTGTAAAGATCCGACGCGTTTTTATTTTTGCCGGTTTTATTTTATTTTTGCAAATACTTAACAAAAAAGAAAAAAAATATTTCGCCAAAAAAGTCATAATATCATTGTAGCAACAATTTCGTCACATATTTGACAGTGGGGCCTACCAACTAAGATAGTTCCTATTTTTTTTCTATAACATCATAAACATTCGCATCCGCATCCGCGGATGTGAGCCTTCAAAAATCCGCATCCGCATTCACATCCACGGGTTTGTAAAAATCGACATCCGCAACATCCCTGGTAGGTACTCACACTTTAGTTTCAAGCTACTTGCTGTACGCAAGTCGACAACAATCATGATACAAGTTCGAGGTGAAAACATAATATTGCAAGCGAGCAAACAGGGACGGAGTCAGTTTTATTATTAAAAATATTTTCATTCTATGGTTGATAATAATAATAATAAGATATGCACACGGTTTGTAATGCATATCGTATTATATATTTAAAAAAAAAAAAAATATTATGGAAGCAAATATATTTTTATATCACCGAAATAATTATAAATTGATTCTGTACAAATAAATCATGACACGGTCTAAATACGATCTTAATCTTTAACTTTAAGATGCTCGAAGTGACTACAGTCAAAAATCGTGTCATAAGTAACCCTGCTCTGCTAAGGCATTTAATAGTATGCAAGTGGAGAAAGTTTTCTAGGACGTAATTGGACCACTATTTTGACGAGTTTTTTAATGCGCCCATATTAAAAGAAATACCTATACATTATTCAGTTTTTTTATGATTATTATTTTAGTCATCACGGCATATCTCATGGGTGAAGAAGTCATTACATAAAATTTAAACATTTTGGTTGGGTGGTATGAGTATTATATTACGAATACCTGCTTACTACAGGATACTCGAGAGCTTACACTTTTTTTATTTTATATGTTATTACAAGCAGTTGATCCGCTGGCTACCCTTCTCGTGATGAGATGGGTGGAAGAGTAAAATATGTAAATAAAGTTATGATATTAGGTATCATTTAAATGTTCTGATTCCGTCCTAATTTGGATGCCATTGTTGTTCACATCAAAATAATATGAAATATTATTCTCTTGTTATGCACATATATTATTCAATCAGCCATCACAGATCTTGCATTGTATATCAGTTATGCCAATGCATTGTTCGTTGACAAGAAATGAGGACTCTTCAAGTGCTCGTAGACGACAGTGACATGCACTCAAATTTATATATTTTTTCTTCGTATCAACTTTTCTAGACAGGTCTTGCTTCTTTTAATCATTTGTATTAACTTTATATTTAAAGCTATTTTTAATAAATGTATCAGTAAGTATATATTTATCACCGCAATATCTCCTACATGTGGGCTGATGTGGGGTAGTCAATAACGTCGGTAACTCAGTGTTTTATTGATAGATTCGCCTCTTTCGTGATTCCTTTCTACCACACGAAAATTCCTAATAAATAGGTAGTGGATTTAATATAAGTTTATTTTCCCCGTGTAGAAAATAAACTCATCGAACTTGGATGTTAGGAAGGAATGCTGGATAAAGGATATGGAAAAAAGACTTACCGAATCACAGGAATTTCCGTACCGATATACGTTCGACCGATCCAAATTGATGGTTTTATCTCTTTTCCTAAATCCGTGATGTATTGCTGGTCTCTTTCTTCCTTCTTCTCGGAACCGATCCACAAGATGAAATGATGATGAAATCCACCGTACTGATGAAATGACCGACCGTACCCGAAATTGACGTTTGTCTTATTTTCCAAACAATGGCGGGAAAAAGGGAAGTGGGTAAGGAGGGGAGAGATGGGAAAAGGAATGACCGATAGTGTTACCATACGCGATATTTATTTTGTTCGAACGAAACGGGTGCATACATCACCTATCTACATACTATGTAGATAGGTGATGGTGCATACCGCAACAACATACTTTTTTGATACGAAAATATCAAACAATCAGAGTTGACGTTTTTGCGGCAGATACACACGAGATATACAAATATATGTACGTAAATGGGTCACTTAATAATATTGTTGATAATGTATAGCGCCAGATTGTTCATGACCTTTCTAGATCATATTATGGTTTCATCGATATTGCTACGCCTCTGATGAAGACATAGGCAATCAGAATATTATGTGGAGATGGGTATTCACATAATGTAATGATGTACCAAAGCAGGTTGATAGTAAGTTGATAGCACAAAAGTACCCAGTACAGTCATTCCACAGAGATACACGAACGGTGGTTCTAACGATCAGCGGCGATGGGTTGCAGGAAGCAACAGTTGCCGCTGATATTCTGTCAGAAATACTAAAGGGTGGGCAGATAGCGAATTTTCGTACAAACCCTTACTTTGGTATTTACAATATTTCGTCATGGTTTTTGTGTATAAAGAGTAATATGTGAATATTTCATGTAATTTGAATTAAGTATTATTTGTATTACCTATAAGTAAGAGCAAACATCCGTATATTGTGTAAACAAATAAATAATAATTTCAATTGTATACAAATTATTTAAATGGTATAAAACAGCCGAATTGTCTAGTACTAATAACAAGAACAAATATGATTGGTAACACATAAAAAAGTGCGTAATTTCGATTCAACGCAAAGTGAAATACCAAAAGTTTGGGTTTACTGTATTCAATTAAATACTAGGTAATTGTTTACATACATGATATTACATACTCTTTGTTATTGAATATAAATATCTAAGTTAAACTTTAGTATTCTTCGAGAGTTGGTGTCGTGTTGGCGTGTTCGCCTGGGCTAAGTAATTCATCCGACGAGCACGTATATTCTTATAAAGAAATAATTATTTACAATGAAGTCAAACAGTTAATGAATACATATCTTTTTACTTTTTAACAGTCAAGAAAGTGTGACAGCGGCGAAACGCTATCATTATTGAGTTCACGTTTTTACTTTTATAGTGTTTGTTTTTCTATTGGAATAATAATTTAAAATTGTTTCCTTTTGTTTGCGGTTATTTTTTATTACTTTTGGGTTTAGTTTATAACAAACAACAACTGGTGAGTTTTATAAATTTATTGTTTATACCGAATTATTTATTATTGTATTTAATTTATTATCTATTTATTTTCAGTCAAAGATTACTTTATCACTAAAAATTTAGCATCTGTTTTCTAGTCCATCTTCCTACCGGTTTTTTTGCTTCGAACCTCTTCTGTTCCTTTCTTAAAAGTACATAATGAAATTGGATTAGTTGGAAGAAATTGGACCTTTTCGATAAACTAGCCCTCGGTATATTGATTGTATTTAATATTTATTTATTTGGACAATATACGGCATTTACCTTTTACAAACATGATAAATTAAAGAAAATTACAAAGTCTTCAAATATACAAAAAAAACATGTTGGTATGTACATAAAAAACATGTAAATATGTGCACAATTCAATTATAAACAAAATAATATTGATATATTTATGTATCTACATAATTGCTTGTAATCAATTATACAATAAAGAATAAATAAAGAAAAATTCCGCGTTTATTAATAAAATATATAAATAATAATTATAATAAAACGATACCTATTTTTAACATGCAATAATGTTGTTCTAAAACATAAAAAATAATTATTCATTCATGTTTGTATGTATGTAACATAATTAAGTCTTTTTCTGTAATGTAGTGAGTTTTTGTTGGTGTGTATAGTCCTATTGCAGTGAGTTTTTTTCACCATTAGAAATTATTTTTTAAGTAGGTATCACATTATATATCTACTTAAATATCATACTGATTATTCCATAAAAAAAAACTATTTTGATATTTAATGCAGTTTTTCTATGAAAATTCATATATTGGTTACATGTATCATCAACCTTTGGTCGCAGAAAAAATCAAATACTTTTATAGAGTTATAATAAATACTCAAAATTCCATTTATTTTTTATTTTTTATACCTACTTGTATAAAGGTTCTTTTTTTTAATATCACTCAAATTTGTCTATAGTATCCATAATAGATAACTATGGTTCAAAAAAAAAATCTACCAATATGTAAAAACGTAAGAATTGACTCTAAATGGCCTTTATAAAATGTTAAAATTACTCTCTAAATATTTGTTTAACGGTCTGGACAAACTGTAGAATATATCGAATTCTTAAAGTTGGATTTTTTATGAAAAAAAAAATATATTCATTATTTTTCAATTTTCCAAAATTCTTGTGCAATCATAAAATTCTCATATTGCTATGCCAAATGTTGAGAGGGAAAAAAATATAAATTATTTCAGGAAATTCACCAAAATGTCAGAATTAATAACTAATAAATTTAATATAATTATGATCCTCGGAAGGCTATGTCTTCAAGCACCATTCCTCTCAGCTTCATTTTATAGAGTTGTGTTGTAACTACAGTCGATTCCGCTTAATTGGGACACCGCTTAATCGGGACAGCCGCTTATTTGGGACAAATCTCAAAGAACAGAAACCAAACCAAGAAACCAATAGTAAATTTATATGTTTAATTGGGACAACATTCCGATTAATTGGGACAGTAAATTTAAGATAACAGCACAATATATTATGTTACACAATATATTCTCAAGAAAAAATATTTACAAAGAATTCTCATTTTTGCATTGAATTAAATTGTATGTACCTCCTACCCATTTATTATTTAAATTAGGAATTATTTTTTTTTCTTAAAAGTTTATATTACATATTTGTAATTTATATGATAATTTATATTACCTATAGGTATTTAATTTACAGTTTTCAAGAGTATATAAAATAAAATTATTGAAAAAAAATATGCATTGTTATTTTATGTGTTAATGGCCTTAGTTGCCAAAACCAAAAAAAAAATATTAAAAAAAAATGTGAACTTCGCTTAATTGGGACAAAATGCCCAAGTCCCGATGTGTCCCAATTACGATCTTAATCTTGTCTTGATCTCAACGGCCTATGATGTGCGGTAGCTGAGAACTGAGAATAGTCGTTTTCAACATTTACATGAGATTATGGTTGTATGGTTGGGTATATACAGTGGGGTAGCCAGCAGACCAGCAATAGACAAACAAGCTGTCATCTCCAAAGCAACAAAAACTTAAGACAATCAGGGTGGATACAAAACTCATCGTTGAATTTAAGATTATGAAATATCTTTATTTTATCGAACAACTGCCTTTTATTAATTACAATAAGTTTTATAATTGTTCATGTTTAATCTCTGTCATTATTATTTTAAAATGATATATAAATATGTATTTAAATATATATAATCATCATTAGCATTTGCATTATGCTGTTTATCTCATATTATGCACATGCACATGACATTGAAAGTATGAAGTGTAATATAATTTATTAAAGTAATGAACTTGTATCTTGGAAGTTGCAATATCAACTTATAATAATTATAAAGAATACTAGCTGACCCGGCAAACGTTGTTTTGCCATATATGTACTATCTAGATTACTAATACAGGTATTAAAAAATAGAGGTTGATGGTAGAAGGGTGAAAATTTTGGGGCTGTATGTATTTTTAATGCCTCACCATAAAAAATTGGTCCAAAAACAAAATCGGGGTGGACCACCTTTAACTTTTAGGGGTATGAAAAATAGATCTTGGGCAATTTTCAGATCTACCCGATAAGCACACAAAATTTCATCAAAATCGGTCCAGCCGTTTCGGAGGAGTATGATAACAAACACCGGTACACGAGAATTTTATATATTAGATTAAAATTATTTAATTCTTACATTGGAACAAGTATCCTGTAAAAGATAACATCACAAATAAGACATTCAATATTCAGAGTATTCTGACTGTATATAATGAACATGCAGATAGCTCTCTCCGTGTCTATAAAATATAAAACATGCAGAACGGGTAGCATACTTCATCTATTTTAAATGTTTTCAAACGCTTGCATTTTACAGAGCACTCGAATACTTGCAATGTAAATGCAATGAGCTGTGCAGAAGCAAGGGTCGAACAAGGCGTAAGACAAGGATGCTCAATGTCGCCAGCTCTCTTTAACTGCTATATACAGCGAGCCATTGATGAACTGAGAGAAGAAATGAAGAACTGGACAGGAGTAAAAATAAATGGGAAAAAGGTCGACATGATAAGATATGCTGACGACATAGCACTGCTCGCAGACTCCGAGATGGAGCTGAACGAAGCTTTAGGAAAATTGGAAAGTATACTGTTGTCAAAGTACAACATGAAAATAAATAAAGAAAAAACAAAATGTATGGTCGTTGGAAGAGAGGAAGCGACTGCGAACATTGCATTAAATGGAGTGAGCATCAAACAAGTAAGTGAATTCGTGTACCTGGGCAGCAGAATAAACCAGGATGGACGCTCCAAAGCAGAAATTGTAAGCAGAATAAACCAGGCAAGGATTGCCTTCAACAAAAAATCGAAGATATTGGAATCCCCAAATATCGACTTAAGCGTAAGGAAGAACCTTACTAAAGCCTTTGTATGGAGCATTCTGCTTTATGGTTGTGAGACATGGACCATCAGTAAGAGTGAAAGCGGACGGTTGGCGGCCTTTGAGATGTGGTGCTACAGACGCATGCTTAAGATCCATTGGTCGGAGCACGTCGAAAACGAAGAAGTCTTAACCAGGGTAGGCGAAAAAAGGCAACTCCTTAAGAGAATCAGCCAACAACGAGCTAACTGGATTGGCCACAACATCAGGCACCCAGGACTACTCATCGCCATCGCGGAGGGTAAGACCGAGGGAACAAATGGCAGAGGCCGACCAAGAGACGCATATATGGACCAACTGAAGAGGGACATGAACTGTGGCTCATACGTAGAGCTTAAAAGACTGGCTGAGAATAGGGAGGAATGGAGAAGAAAAACCAAACTCGTTGCAGACCAATCCAATGAATTGTAACTAAATATATATATAAATGCAATGTTCTACAATTGATAAACTGTCGAGTGTCCTTGAGGTGCACTGGCACGTAAGCGACACTCAAATATTGTCCATAAGATAAATGTGGAAGACTTTTTCTTTCCCGATAGTCCACGGAACATTCTAATGACAAACAATGTAAATATACGTTTACAAGTTTATTATGAAGGTTTAGTTATTTGGATTACTAAAATTGTCAAGTTTTACAGTATTTTTACTTATAGTGGAAATGTTTGTTAGTTCTTTTGATTGTTTCAAAAACTTTTTATGGATTTATAGATTAATTGAGAGACGGGTATTGTAATCAAGTATATCAAATCCCCAAAAACAGAGTTTTGGAGTTAAGGAAGTTAAGTGTCTAATATTTTTTACAAATTCTATCAACTCATTTGCAAACCTTTTTATTCCGGGAACACCAAGAAGTACTGAAATACATCTAGGTAATAAAAATGCAAGTATAAATATACAATGCTAATTTAAATTGTTTTTTTTTAAGATGATTATCTGAGTAGAGATTTGCATTGTGCAAGAAAACATCAATATAATATTATGCTAAACTCAATTTTATGCGTTAAACCGGTTTGTGTAGATATTTACCAACTGTTTACCAATTCATTACAACGTCTGGTAATATTTACTAATAGTGTTTTTTTTTTGTTGTAATTTAGACGAACATCCGTACATTCAATCATACCTACATACCATCACGATTTGTGCCATAAGTGGGGTAGCTAGTAGTCTAACTACATGAAAAAACGCGTAAGGTGTCCTCTACGTCTCGATAGATATTAAAGACATTCAGAATGGATGGCATACATGTTGACGTTATAAACGGGATCGAATATTTGTCCACCTTCGTGACTAATTGATTACAGCGAGTTATTTATTAAATGCTGGTAAAAATTTACCTATCCAGATATCCAGGATATCAAAAGATTAGTCTTAACACTTTATCGGTAAATCTAATTTTTGTAAATTGTTTATTAAAGATTTTGGTGTTGCCCTGTAGCTTAATTCAATAAAACACATCAAATACAATCAACTGTGTCTATTTAGGATGAGATACGCATAATTAGGTTTGCTGGAACAATACCTACATACGAAGCTGTCATTGTGGTTTGTAAGAGAGAATTTCGAAGCTTTCGGCATGTATCCTGGTGGCTTAATTGGACTAAGCACACCTCGCGATAATGATAGGTTGCGGGTTCATGTCCCGTCCAGGGTACTACCAAATAAGGAGATGTTTCTCTTATAGTCTTATATGATGGTTTCATGTGTTAAATTTACATATGGTTAATACAATGGTTACAATGGTTAATTCAATTAAAAAAAAAACCAAACTCACAAAAATATCTATTAGGCTTTTCGACATCTACATAAATAGGCAATATCTGTAGGTACTGCAGATCGTTTTAGTTAAAAAAAATAATTAAATTACAAATCACTCGTGACATCGTGCATTGCTAGAAAAAATAAAATTGCTTCAATTTATTATTAATTACATATTATTAACAAATTCAATTTCTTATAATTCATAGAATCATTTCTTATACACATACATATATTGATAATAGTACATTATTTGGTAATTTTACAATGTTGCTGTTATTGCCTTACTACTTACTAGACACAATGCATCTGTATTGGGACTAATACCAAAAACATCACAAAACCTTAAAAAATGTATATACCTAAGGAAAAACAATATAAGGAAATAAAATCTTAAAGAAAAATGACAGATCTATTTTTTATTATTATTATCTAATATATTAAATTCTCGTGTCACGGTGTTTGTTATCATATTCCTCCGAAACCGCTGGACCGATTTTGATGAATTTTTGTGTGCTTATCGGGTACGTTTGAGAATCGGCTAACATCTATTTTTCATACCCCTAAAAGTTTAAGGTGGTCCACCCCGATTTTATTTGGACAATTTTTTTTTTATTTTTTTTTTTATGGTGAGGCATAAAAAATACATAGGTACAGCCCTAAATTTTTACCCTTTTACCATCAACCCCTATTTTTTAATAGCAATATTAGTAATCTAGAAATAATGTATATGGCAAAACAACGTTTGCCGGGTAAGCTAGTTTTTATATAATATTCTAGTTCGTTTGTTTAGATTAGACAAGGAAAATTTTGTTTATCCTCATATTATTTGTAACACAAATCTTATTGTATGTAATTTGATCTTAATCTTACCTTTATTAGAGGATTATGTACTTACTTTTTTTCATAAACATTCTTAGAAAATGAAAATGCCATAAAAAGTCCGACTACGTCTTTTTTTTTATTTTTATTCAAGAGCTTAAGTTCTTGTTTACATCAGTCATTTTGATTGTTTTTATTTTTAACGGCGTAGTGAAAACATTCTCCATATTAACAGCCGTTCTTACCTAAGGTACAAATTAGATTTAGCTCTAGTGGTTTCAGGCAACAATTTTTAGTAGGCGCAGAGAAAATTATTCAAAATAATTAATGAAATAGCTTTATTAATAAATATAAGCCAAAACTTTATATGCAAAAATATTCATGGGTATAAAAAAATAGTATGTTATCACATATAAATAAAATTTAAGTTGTATTTATTCTATAAATTGAATTTATTTATTTCCTAATTCAAAAACAGAGCGAGTACGGTCTCACATCCGTCTACTAGGCACGCCGTGGGCCTTCTGAATCTTAAAATTTGTGAAACTCGCTATATTCTTGATTATTGCACATAATAACGTTATATAATATGTAGTATGCACGGTAAACAACATACCATATTATTATATAAATAAAACAAATGGTTGAATTATAAACATTTTCTATGATTTTTTTTATAATGAAATTTATTTTTGATGTGTATGCAGTTTGTCATAATAATTAAGAAAATCCAAGGGTTGTAAATAAATAACTCAAGATGTAATATAAAATTCATGATATTTTAAGATTAATCTTGGTTTTAAAATTTTATTAACACTCTTGTATTATTAAGGATAATTTATTTAAAATAGTACCACTCAACGTATCATCATTGCGACGGCAATCTTCAAAAATTATTTTCACTATATTCCTTGCAGCAAAATAAAACTAAAATGATAAAATCGCATTTATAAATGTTCAAAATATTATATTAATATAAAAAATAACATACATGTGATCCAGATTTTATAATATTTAAAAAATAAAATGGTTGTAATTTTGCTAATTCGTTTGCATGAAATCACAAAGAAGGGGTGTAGAGCCCTCTTAAGAATATTACTCAACAGCCACCTCACCCCCACAACCAACAGACTGCAAAACTCCCTTTGATATGAAACAGGAAAGGTGTCCCGATGCTTACGAATTGGCTTAGGCTGGTTTAAGTTCATACAAAAGGGAGTTTTGCACAGTCAGTTGGTTGTGTGGATGAGGTGTCTGTTGGGTAATATTCTTAATATTATCTTCACTGACGCAGGTGTGAAAATCCAGCTAAATGCGAAAACTTCGTTTAACATCTTATTCTCCATTTTCATTACACGCAATGCCTCTCCCACTCTTTTCTGCTCTGTCGACTGTGAGGTATGTTACCCATCTTAAATGTCTTATTTTTAATGGCAGAAAGATAAGCAGTTATTGGCTGGCTCTTTCAGCAAACCTGTACCTATATAAGTGTGAAATAAAGATTTTGTATGATGTGTGTGGATGACATAGAAACTACCATTCCTGAAGCATCCACGGGTTAGGGAGGGTACAACCCTTAATATTATATAAGCGTGACATTGTTTCACAAGAAAAAATAATTAAAAGTTTATTATATATATACAGGCATGTAAAAAATAAACATAAATTAAATTACCCACACGCATATCATCCATTCACATCCATCCATTGTTTTTGTTTTAACTTTACTATTTTCGAAGAGAAAACACTATGAAAGTTCATTTTTAAATTTAGGTAATAAAAAATGAAACACTGTATAACTTTCACTAATTATTATACTGCTTAGAAGCTTTTCGGACCTACGTCCATCCTCAGTAATAAATATCTTATAACTTATAACTATAACTTATAACTTATAAGATATTTATTACTGAGGATGGACATAGGTCCGAAAAGCTTCTAAGCAATCATAGACATACTAGACTTGCAGCGCGGAACATTTTAACGGAATTTTTGTGTACCAACATCGAAGGCCGTCAAGCATTAACAATGTTTTGTCTTACAACCAACGTCAGTATAAAACTGGATGCAAAATTTGATTGGCTGCATGCCCGATTTTTTCTTTGAATTACCTATCGAGTATATCTTTGTAAGCAACATAATAATTCTTATAAGTTATAAGATATTTATTACTGAGGATGGACGAAGGTCCGAAAAGCTCCTAAGCAATATAATAATTAGTGAAAGTTATACAATGTTTCGTTTTTGTTTTGTTTTTATGTAAGGAAATTTTGAGTACCTACAGAGACTGCGTTATTAATGAAATGCCTTTGGGAAAATATTCCTTAACAAAACCGAGAAAAGCGTTAAACATTTCATATTCCTATACCTTTTTGACAATTTGAGCTCTAAGTACGTCTTTTTTCAAAATCCGAGCTGACGTAACTACGCAATAAAATTGATCATAGATGTTTAAAATATTAACAATTTTTTTACTGTTTTACCGGATTTGGGTGCAGATGACAAAACCAAGCGATTGGAGATCGGAATGTCTGATTATTGGTTTTGATCATAGATCTCGAATCCTCCCGGGACGCCGCAGTCTTCATTGCCTCCACTACTGTTGCACTGGGAGCAGACTTAGCTTAGTCCATTCACCTCAAATATTGGAATCGACCTCTTTCTCCTGACAATAGACATTGTGCCTGCAGCAGACGAGTTTATCGAAAAAACAACGATATTATCTCCTATTAGATTTGTGTCTTTGTTTTAGTAATACTCAAAAGCAATAGCTATTCAATAACAATATATTAATTAATTTGATTGATATGTTTATTAACCTAAATAGCATTTTATACCAATGTTGATTATTATGTTTTCGGTAAAATAGATAGCTGCATATAGGTATATTATATACTCGTACACTGATTAGATTTTATCTGTTCATTTAGAATCGTTAAAACATGCGTTGTAATTTTGCATGTATAGACAGAACGTCACTGGTATCCACATAATATACTCGTATGAATAATGAATGACGTCAGATTGATTGCAGTTGTGTTAGCTTATTGCAATTTTGAACGCTTTGCGCAATAGGTCCGTTAGCTCAATAGGTCAGAGCATCGTTCCTGCTTGGTCATTACGAAGGTTGGAGGTTCAGGTCCTTCACGGGCTATTTTTTTTATTTTTAGTTTTTGATACGAATGATGGGATAAATTAGCACAGGAGCTTCTAACCTTTTTATGTCGAGACTTCACCGAGTATGAATGATGTTTTTCATTTGCATGTAATACCTAAACATGCAAACTCTCCTCTCTGTGCCAAAAAATTAAGACATTCATGATTGTTAGCATACCGCATCGCTGAATATAAGATTTTTGTATTCTTTTTTTTATTATTATTTTTATTATTATTTTTATTAATACAAAAGACCACAACAAAAATCTATTACTTCACTTCAAATATACATGTTCTTAAAATAATTATTAAATTATTATAATTACAAACATAGACATACTAGACCTGCAATTCAGTACATTATTGCGGAATATTCGTGTTCCAACTTAACGCATTAATAATAACAATAATAATATTATGCTATCTCACTCTATATCATTAAGATGATAATGGTTAAGCGCTGTCTAACAAACCGTCTCAACGGACGCTGGTTTAAAACTGGCTGTAAAATTTGATCGGCTGTAGGTAGGACCGATTTTTTCTTTGAATTACCTATCTAGTATATCTTTGATTACAAATGAAATTTACTGCCTCGCTAGACTTGAGTTTGTTCTGAGGTAATATCTATTTATATTTGTGAGAGTATATACCACTGAGATACTGTTTGTTTACTGATGTGTGGGTGTCTGGGATATTTTTGGGTTTATTTCAAATCCAAAATCACCTATTAAAAAAAAAATCCCGTGGAGCACCCGGTAAAGAATTGGTCTCCCACTCTTCTCCAGAAGTTTTCGAGTGTCCTGTAAAAGGCAGGTGATCGATAAATAAGACATTTTACATCTTAAATTCGGCGATGAGGTTTGCCACCCATCCTGAATGTCTTAATTTTATATTGGCACGGAGAAGACAGCTTGCATGTTTTATATGCAGCTGGTCTGCTGGCTACCCCACTCGTGGGATATGCCGTGATGGTATAGTAGTAGTAAAAAAAAAATAGAATAATATTTATTTATACATTCATTCTTTACTGTACATTGATTACAGACAATTACATAAAAGGTATACCTACATTCAAATTAAATACAATCAATATACAGAGAGCGAGTTTATCGCAAAGGCGCGATCTCTTCCAACTAACCCAAATCCTATGTCATTTGGCCACACATTGGATGGATGGAATAGAAATAACTCTATGAATAAAAAGATTTGTTGAGGTATGTCTCTCAATGTGTCATAAATAATTGTCATATTCAATGGCGAGCAATTGTATAAGACTTGCGTATTTTGTTATTGACATATTAGACAAACGATCACAGCTTGACCTTGTGAATTAGATTTTACAAAGCATCCTTGTATAGATTGACATAAATATTATTATTGTTCATTAATTATTTATTATATTCATACACTGAGAAAAATACTCAAAACGAATCATTGGTACAGTACTATCAGATTAGGACCAGAGATCGTACTAACGATTCATTGGTATAAATCTATAATATTAATTCTTCGCAAACAAATCATTGGTAAATTTACCAACAATTTGTTTGCGAAGAGTTAATATTATAGATTCGTACCAATGAATCGTTTGTACGATCTCTGGTCCTAATCTGATAGTACGTACCAATGATTCGTTGTGAAATTTCGTTAGTATTTTTCTCAGTGTACATGCATAAATACATAGACAAACATTTATGAAGTATATCTTTGCAAAAAAAATTAAAGGAAGGAAAAGCGGAGGTACAAAAGAGAAGAATAGGTAGGAAAAGAGACTAGGAAACAGATGCCATATTTTGAGTGATAGAGTGGTCTTTGAACGCCCGCTTGAAAGCGTGAAGAGTGGGGAGCAGCCTTATTCCAGAAGGCAAAAAATAATAATATCCCGCGCCCTTGAGATGGATGCTCCACTAAATGGCGCCGAATAAATCATCCAACATACAACATACTCGCATTGATCTAATTCCAATATTATTTCTGAATTCCATTGCTTTCGGGTTGGTTTCGTGTAAAAATAATATTATTACAAAATGTCATAATTGCTTTGATTAGTAAAATGTGGAATATGTAAACACGTTACAGATTCGTAAATAATAATGATTGATACATAATCAAAATGTAGAATAATAATAAAGTCGGACACTTGTTGAGAAAATTGCATTTTTGTAAATATAGTACAGTGAGTTACAATATTCATTGGATTGGTCTGCAGCGAGTTTGAATTTTTTTCTCCATTCCTCGCTATTTTCAACAGCTAGTCTCTTTAGTTCTACATATGTGCCACAGTTCATGTCCTTCTTCAGTTGGTCCATATAAATATCTCTTGGTTGGCCTCTGCCATTTCTGCCTTCGGTTTTGCCCTCCGCGATGGTGATAAGTAAGCCTGGGTGCCTTATTTACAAATATGTACTAAACATCGTTTAGTTTGGGAAAAATTGCGCGAAAACAAATTGAAGGTTTAATGTATACCTAATCAAAACTTCTGAACTTTTTTGGTAGCCTAATATCCCCTTCAAGTAACTAATGATACTGCATAGAGAAGAAGGCATATTCCCATTTCTTGCACCAAATTTTTTGGTGTGTGGCCGCTAAATCTAGAGTGCTCCCTCAGGGCAGCGTTTCTCGCTTTAATGCGAGATTAAACCTGTTTGTGCATGTGTGTGTTGTTATGGATATACATATCTCCAGGTATGACACGAGGTATGTGACGGGCGCTGCCCTTTTTAAAAAAAAACTAATCAAAATCGTACCTAGAGGTGAACAGCTGGTCTCCCCCCCCCCCTCCAATAGATCGAATATAATAAAAAAATAGATAAAACGGTTTCTTGAAAGCACTATAAATCTGATAATTAAGCTGGAAGCGAGTTAGGAGGTCTCACAATATTTAAGGAACTGAAAATTACATTCAACCAATTCCTCTGTTTTTATAATTTTTCCTGTGTAATGCTGAAGCATTTTTTTGTGTTACAATACCTCTATGAGACAGATATTCTTTATGTGTATGTGGATGAGTGTGTTTGTGTGTGTGGATGTATGTGTGCGTGCGTGAGCGGGTGTGTTATGTTATGATTAAACAAAGTGGGGAAAATAACCTTAGTAACTGAAGTAAAGAAAATTGAGCGCTGAGACAATGTAAGATGAAAACTGGCTCAGTCTACCTTGGTACGGGCTCATGCCCAGTTAGGTAGATTTTTTTGTGACTTATCTTTTAAAAACTGGTTTGTAAATGAAATAAATAAAATGAAATAAATAAATTTAAGAAAAAAACAGCTGTTGCCTCTGAAATTACAATATAGTACCTTCACTTACTTGATACAATTTACATAAATACATATTATAACTCTACAGTAGAGTCTACACTCTATACAATTTAATATATAAATACGAGATAAAAAAAGCAGCATAAAAAGGTACCTCTAACATATTATTGAAAGATATGAGAAATTTTAGAAAAATGTGGTTAGATGGAAGAAATCACTATATAGTGATAATCTCGCCACTGCACATCATCACATTTTTTCTTGTGTATATTGCTATATTTATTTGTTATATGAATGATGATGTGCAAGAAGAATAAAATAAATAAATAAATATTCATATGAAACTATACACACAGTCATGTAAACATATGCACAATCATACAGTAAAATTTAAAATAGTACATCTTATGGTTATAGTAAGTAAAGTTATACTTAACTCCTTGTATAAAGATCTATTATCTCCCTATAGTATATGTTAGGTTATCTGCAAATTACCTAGGTATATGTTATGTAAACAGTATGTAATGATACATAACAAATAAAATGATTTTTAGTACCAATACTATAGTATGTTAGGTTATCTGCAAATTACCTATATGTTATGTAAACAGTATGTAATGATACATAACAAATAAAATGATATTTGGTATCAATACTTTAACAATTTATTATTACATAATTTCCTAGTTATTTATTTATTAAACAACAATCGAAGATAATAAATAGTTTATTATCGCAATTCTCGATGCAAAAAATATATAAATACTAAGAAAATTAATTAACATATTTCAATAATATAATAAAGCAATAATAAAAATCTTTATTGCACAAAAAAATCAACATGAGAAAATAAACATGGCAGAATTTATACAAGTCAAATAAATTTTGTGCAATGGGCAAGTTTATCGCAGAAGCGCGATATCTTCCAACTAACCCATGTTTATTTGTTTTATATTACTCTATACATAGCAATACGATCATGGCATAGTATCCCACTAATGAGGTATCCTGTATACCAGGGGTATTCAAGCTTTCCAGCCTTTGGGCTGTATTGATTAGTCCAGTAAATTCCAAATGCCAAAACCCAAAACCGTTTAAATTTTCTTGCCATTTTCCATAAGTTCTAGACTAGTCGTCGAGCTCGTGCCCTGAATTTCATTTTTTTTTTAGTTATTATGCCTAAGCTAAATTGTCTGTTTTATATTGGTCACTAAGCTTTACCTGGCAAATAAATGAAACATAGCTATAATCATTCAGCACCTATTTTTATCCAATTTATCACAACAAAGCCGAACAAACATAATGGCAAACTCCTCAGTGGGAAGAGCTATTCAAATGTTTAATGGTCTGGCTGGAGAGGTTGATATCTTTAACGTGACGTATGCAGAATTTATAAGAAAAATCGAAGATATATTGTAGTTGTGTTGTCGTTTGGATATTGTTTGGAGTTTTCTTCTTGGATCGTATTGGCCTATAGCTGTAAGGGTCTTCCAACTAACCCTGCCGGGTTAGTTGGAAGACATCGCATTTTAGCGATAAACTCGCCCTCTGTACATTGAATTGTATAATTGTAATTTTTATGCCACTATTTCATTATGTAATATTGTAACCAATGTACAGTGAAGAATAAAAATAAATAAATAAATAAAACAATAAGCTATTAGCTGTCACGGGCCGAATTAATGATACTCGCGGGCTGGATTTGGCCCGCGAGTAGAGATTTGAAGACCTTGTAACTGCATAATACATACCAATATTTCATTCATGATTGATGGAGTCCGATGTTAAGACATTAAAATTTGAGTTACCTATACTTCATATTATGAGTGATGTTTTACGAGTTCCTGCCTTTTACCGGACACTCAAAAACTAACAAAAAGCGAGGGGTAGACCTATTCTATGTCGGGAAGTCCACACTTTAAGATTTTAGTATACATAATCCATTATTGATAGTAATTATTTTAGACAAACATTTTTTGAATAGTAAAAATTCGCAGTATTAAGTAAATATAACATAGTAATTTATGTATTAAAAACGTATGAATTCACTCGATTGCAGGTGCATTGCCATAAAATAAAACAAAAAGAATTTTATGTATTAACATAAAAATGTCATTTGGAAATGCAGCGTCCCAGACTTAATTTTAATTTTATAAACATGTCTAAAAAAATAAAAATATTAAATGCATTGATTTTTTTTACTTTTTTAATGCACACCAAACCAGTTCATGGCAAACACAAATCTTATGACCTCGTCATCGTTATTAATATTATTTTTATATTTGTTTTTATTTTAACATATTAGTGTCGATAAATACGAAAATTTCCAATCCGTTCCATCCAAAGACCTTTATTAATATAGACTGGAAATTCAAAGGCAAAAATTGTTGCAATGTGCCACTCATTCTGCATGTCTTGTTTTTTGTGGGATATGTCGTGATGGTAAAGCAGAAGTAGTAATAATGATAAATATTATTGTCTGCGTTAGAGCCTAGATCTTGAGTATTGAATGAATCGCTCTTAGTGTAAAAGACTTTATTCAAACTACATATGTATTCAGGGCAAATTTATGACTTAGAAATTATAAAACATGTATGAACCACAAGAGTAAATAAAATTCTAAACAAAATTTAAACCCACTTACATCTGCTCGGATCAATATTATCGACTAATAAACCAAAGACGTAATAATACCATGTTACGTACGTTGAGTTTTTTTGGACGTATCGACACGTCCTCTGCTAAAAGCACGTGACTTCATTCATTCAGTAGACTGATTCTCAGTTGGTATTGATAATGATATTATAATGCTTTGTTTACCTGCACGTTTTATATTATATTATACAGATACAGACATTTCCCAGTACTCTTTAGATACTAGCTAACTAATCTATCTATTGATATCGAACATTATAATATTACCTACCTATAAATATAACCTAAGATCATAGAAATATCTACAGTGTAGGTGTCAGAATTCAGAGGCGAGACGAAGTATTTGAATGTTCTGATATAAACCCAACAAAAAAACATAATTTTTCTACCAAGCAATTGAATGATCAGCCAGTTAAAAGGTAAATCGTTAACTATTTTATGGTGCCATGTTTTCTATACTGTCTTGTACTTTTATCGTTATTCAAAGACTTTTAAAGCATAAACGAGTAACGCGGTGCTAATTTTCTGCGAAAACATGTTATTAATAAACGTTGCCTGTTTCAATTCGCAGCATATTAATATGGTAATGTTCTCCCTTGCTCCAATACTGAAGTATTGTACATGTACATTCTATATACCTGACGAAGTCATAAAAGGAACATTTTTGAACCATTGCTTCAGCATGATTGATTTGAAATTATTTTGGCCGCACGATTGGGCGCTTTACTATTTTTTTCTTAGAATTTCTAGTCTATACCTACTATAAAGGTCTTTTGTTATTTTAGTGAAGTTTATTTCTATACAGAATAACGAATTCGTGTCCATTTTGAAACTTCTTAGAATCTTTCCTCGTTATTTCTGTTGAAATGGTAAGAAAAATAGAGTTCTGAGTTTTTCAGACTATCGGGAAATTACTTATTCAACTGGAAACTGAGCTATTCAATCTAATTAAATTTGTTTCACAACACTCGTTTTACTAAACGCAGGTTGTTTTTTTTGTCTCGTTCGTCGCTAATAACGTATAGTATTGGACAGCGCTCTCTCGGTTTTAGCATTATTTTGCTATTTATTAAGATACAACAGGTGTACGCGGTAGTACGGAAAATGATAAGGCTTATAAGCTGGGTTTATACTAATAGACATAGTGCGTTGTATGCACTGGTTCTCGTTCTATCACTAATGTTAGTGATAGAACGATCTTCTTCTTCCTGGCACTGTCCCAACTTATTGCCGCTGAAGGCTGTTGGGGTCGGCTCTTCTCGTTCTGAGGTTATACATTCTTCTGTTTCCTATATCATCTTCATTCAGGCCATTTCTCCGCAGGATTCTATTGCATTGTGTCATCAAGGTATTCTTTGGTCTCCCTCTTGATGGATGTCGAGGGAGATTTATTGACGTAGCTTTGTTGACAATGCGTTCCGATGGTAGAACGATGAAAATTACATATTATATATTTATAAGGAGTCAAATATTGTGTTCGTATTATACTTAATATTTATTCAATATCTTTAAAACTATTAATTATTTCTGACGATGGACTTACTCAGTATAAAAACCTTAGTCATGTCACTGGTATTATAGTACTCTGGTATTTTCAATATATTTGTACCTACGGCCGGTCAACAGTCTTATGGTTTCTCTGAATGTCATTGATCAATCACTCTTGAGTAGACATACCTACTATAATAATATGCTTAATAATTACGTAGTTGGGTAGGTACCTACCAACTCTCATCTAATTACTATACGTACTGGATAAATAGCACATTAGTGAAAACTTGTGAGGTCAAGGAGGTTGGTATGTCCAATGCTGTCTTGAGTTATAATAGAATCTTAGTCTAGTATCTTCGAAACCTCAAAGTTACTATATTTACTATATCTACTGCATCCTCACGCCACATTCTAAGTGGAGTAGGCAGAGAAAACGGAACGCCATATAGATCTATCCTTACACACTTCTTTCGCTTCTTCTACATACATTCAATTTCTCATACATGCACGTCGGTTTCTCTTATTCAGCACACAGCCGTCCTTGAGAATTTGATCCACCTGATTAAGCCACGTAGTTTTCGGACACCCACGCTTCCTTACACCTCTTCTTTCAGAAAAGTGTATCCTCTTTGTCATCCTTTCCTCATTCATTCGTTCAACCTGACCAAACCATCGTCACTTATTTACGCGCATTCTGTCCACAACACTCCTCTTGCATCCGCTCATTCTTCCAATATCCTCATTCTTCACTCGCTACCACGTAACTTTATACCAACCAAAAGATATGCCAAAGATTATGACATTCAAAGTTATGCCCTTGAAAATAGCTATTTTTAAAATGAAAAGTATCATGGGCGTCTCCAGGGGGATGGGCAAAAGGGGGCAACTGTGCCCCTTCAAGGATCTCGAAAATAGTTGGATAGTGTAGGCAACGTCAAAGTACAATAAAATTAAAGTATGATAATGGTAATAATATGGCATCGAAGTGGAAGACTCTCTCTAGGAGTTAGTCAACGATTTCTAAAAAGTTTGCCGTCACAGGTAGGTAATTAAAGATTGCTATAATTGAGGTATTCTATTGACCTGCAATGGCACAAGCGTGTCTCTATATCATGTAATATATAGGATTACAATAAATTATATGTTGAAATAACATTAAAAATACTGTTTATGTCTTTATTGATTAACGAAATTAAGAATGCCTGGCTTTGCACACAAAAAAGGAAAACAAAACTATTAGAACACGTAATTAATTAAATGTCAAGTAATCAAATATTTTATTATAATATAATTATATTAAATTCATTTACACGTTTCACCTTCTTTTTCGATCAAATAGGAATTTGAAATATTTCATAATCTTCTCGGGATTTGTTGTTTTTTTTTGCAAGTAGTGATGTGAGAAGAGAAAATTCTCCAAAGAAATTTCTCGAGAACGAGAAATTTCTCCGAGAATTTCTCCTCTGATGGAAGAGAAATTTCTCTCCATAATTTTTCTTAGTGGTATTATGATCTTTCGCCCAGTACTTTTCGCAGCCAACCTGATCGATCCAAAATTTGTTGGGCTGAGTAAGGCCCAAATCAGAGGTTTTTAACACTTTTTTCCATGTACGTACCTACCTGCAATTTTTTTTTTAACTTAAATATGGGCATGTGGGGTGTCAAACATTAAGATTTTACATCAGTTATTAGCATTTTCTTCTATGTAGGTACCTAACATTTTTTGTTTCCATAATTAATTGGTGATAAATTGTCTCAACATTTGTACACTGTTATTGATTGATTAAATAAAGTATTTATTATTATTATAAAAAAATCTCGGAAAATTCTCTACTTCGAGAATTAATTCGGTAATTTTCTCAAAAAAATATTTCTTGAGAATTCCACAACACTATTTACAAGTATGCCTGTGATATACCTAACCTAAAACCGCTTCCTTTTGACTGTTTGCCCATCCTTGTTGCGCACACTTTGTTCTTTGCCTTATTAAAAATTCAAAGAAAAATTGTTAATGCGACCAAAAACATTGACGTTGCAAGGCTTGAAAGACATTGCATGTCATTTTAGCTGCTTTGCCAGATACAAGGATGTGTGATACCTACTTAAGTATCAATAGGATAGGGTCATTAGCATCTCAATATTACGCAGTGAAATAGCATTATAATCATGTTTTAAATTTTGGAACATGTTTTTTGAGAAAATTACTACTGCGTTAGGTACTTATAGTCTATACCAGGGATGCACAGACTTATTGGGATCAGGGGCCAATCGAAAAGATTATGCGCCAAGGACGAGCCGCTACAAGAAAATTAACACTAAAAGTTTAAATTTCTAATTTGTACAAATGATAAATGCTCAAACATTGTTATCATTACAACGTAATGTTCGATGTTTTATTATTTTGGATGCATGACATTGTATTGACCCAACAATATTTATTTTATATTTGGCTCCAAATTACTTATCGCCACATGTAAAATTGCTTGCAATTTTTCATTTGCAAGACGGTTTCGATTTTTAGTTTTGATTTAATGTCTCATAACTGAAAACATTTGTTCACATAGATACGTCAATCTAAATAAACTTGCGCATTTCAATGCATTTGTTCTTATAGGTACTTTAAATATTCTTTTGATTTTCACAATTTCTTAATTCTATTATTCCTACCATATAGGTCAATGCGCAAATAGAACATTATCGACAAACAAACATACCAATGAACTCAAATATTTATAGGGTTACGTTATATTATAATCATGACTGAGCAATTAACATTGATTACTGATTGGTAATACCAGATACATTGCTATCTTATCAATGTTTGATTTGGATTTTGTAATGATAATTAAATTAATTTTTCATTGTTTTACCTGCTATCACAATGACAAAAGACACCATCCTGCAAGGTCTGGTTTTAATTTACTCGCATATTTTTAAAATTATAATCCGTGAAGGAACCGGCAAAGAATTGGTAATTTTTCAATTGTTGTGTAAAAGGCAGATGTTCGAATACATGTAAACATTTTACATCATAAATTTAGTGATGAAGTTTGCCACCCATCCTAAATGTCATTTTTTTGTTGACATGGAGAGGATTGTTTGTAGGTATATATGTTTATTACATGCGGCTGCTGGCTGGCTACCCCACTTATGGGATATGCCGTTATGGTATAAGTAGTGGTAATATTTTTAAAATACGAAACACCTAGACATTCACTTGTTTTGAAGTATGACTGTATATTTATGTAAACGGCTACACTGTATTTATTTATTTATTTTATTATTTTTGCACATCATCAGTTACCTAACGAAATCAATTTACCTACATAAATAAAGTAATGATATGCAGTGGCGAGATTATCACCTTATTAGTGATTTCTTCTACCATCTAAACACAATATTATTGCTAAGTATTTAGGTACTTTTTAAATGTAAGTGCATATATATTTTTGGAAATTCACTTCTGCGAATGTCTAAAATATTATTTATTTGTGTTTGTAAATATAAATCTTTGTTTCTTTTTTTTACAGACCCAAGATGATGCACCCAGTGTGTAAGAGTTTCCTGAAGGGAGCCATGTGTCTCTTGAGAGTTGTTCTGGCGCCGTTCATTTGGCTGATCAACTTGGGCAAGGGTGAGACTATACCTCCGATCACGGAGCCTTTGCTTATGCTCAGCGCAACTAAACTGGCTGAGATGATAAGGAATAAAGAGGTGAGCCATTTATATTTTCCATCCCACACCCACTTTTTCCATCCCACTCCAAGTTTTTGAGTTTCCTGTAAAATGCATGTGTCCAAAAGATTGGTCCCCAATTTTCACGTCTTCAAACGGGCGGGCTGTCAAGGATAATTTATCACTCAAAATTTAGTGACATTCAGGATGGGTGCAAACCTTATTGAATTTAAGATGTAAATGCCTTTATTCTTTAAAATACCTGCTTTTTACATGGCACTCAAAAAGTTACGAAAAAGAGTGGGAAACCAAATCTTTGGCGGGTGCTCCACAGAAAATGTCATAGACATAATAATTATCAATTAATATAGTTTATTAAATACTTTATCAAACATCATAATATTGTTATTCATAATATTACACAATACACAGTTTATCGTAGAATCCGTGTCTATATCCTGTCTATTTATGAAAATAAATAAATAATTCAATAATACAAGTTCACCATTCAAATTAGTACATACCGCTGACCTTAGCAACATAAAAACATAATGATAAAAAAATATTATTATTATATGAAAAACGATAGCTTTTTGACCCCCCACATAAATCAATTATGAACTGAGATGATAATAATAATAAAATTAAATAAATTGTAAAAATATATGTTATACATAATGCGTACACATTGCCATGAAGCAGTATCTTCCGACAGTAAACCTGATACAATGTTTGATATCGATACATATTTTAACATAAAGTGAGTTTAGATAGCTTATACAAAACAGTAGTTAAGTGAGATAAAAAGTACTGGAATTGATAAAATATTTTGGTGTATTTATTATCATTTATTAATATATCTTTCTTTGAGTGCTATGTTAGCCCCCCCCCCCCTGACATCAGTTATTATTCTGGGGCAGATCTCCTACTCTGTTCTGTGCTATTCTAAACAACTCTTTCACCTTTGGATTCGTGTCCAATCTTTAATGTCTTTTATTCGGGATATTTGCTTTCTTCCCATGTTGTCTTTGATATCTATTTTGCTTTTTATGATCTGATGTCTATAATTCTATATAGTTAATTCCAGTTTAGTAACATTGAATTATTTCCTAATCCAGATTTTTACCCTGCGGTGTTTCTGGTAAAGAATAGGCCTCCCACTCCTTTTTGTAAGTTTTCTATTGTCCTGTAAAAAGCGGGTATTTGTAAAACATTCTGTGTAATATATTCAACTTTATTTTCTCATGCTTTTTAATAGCATTATATATTTTAATAACTTATGCTTACCCTGTATGAAAACTCTAAATACGCCACTGATTAAGGGTGATTATTTTTTAATTATTGTTGAAATAACAACAACACATTTGATATCTCGAGATAAAATAATTGATTCATAATTATTCATGTATAACAACAATTATTATTAAACAGTTAAATAAATTATATTAAGTGGATACAATAATGCGGTAATCAAGTTGTAGATACCTAGTAGGAATAGGAAAATGAAGGATAAATGCAAAAAACACTGTACGCCTATAGCGAGTTTTCATAGATTATGCAATTTACCAATGAATGTCATAGCAAGTGTGTGCATGGCTGTAAAATTTCTTGGAAAAAAATCTAATACAAAATGGCAAGATTAAAAAATGTCTCAAATTCTTAAATCAAATTTTGAAAACTGCCTCTCTATCTATCTATACTATTGCGGCATATCCCACATGTAGGGTAGCCAGCAGATCAGCTGCATGTAAAATGCAAGAAAAAATGCAAGCTATCCTCTCCTGGTGATGGATGGCAAACATCATCACTGAATTTAAGATGTAAAATGTCTTTATTTTTCGAACACCCACCTCTAACAGGGCACTCGAAAACTAACGGAATAGAATGGGAGACCAATTCTTTACCGGGTGCTCCACAGCTTAAAACTTGTATATTTTGGGTACGCCCTTGTATTGATGACCAAATATTTATTTATTTATTTAAATATCTTTCTTATTATTTTCTTTCAGTTGAAATCTGAAAAACTAATCAGACTCTACATTCAAAGATGTCAGGAGGTGAATCCAATACTGAATGCCATCGTCCAGCCAAGGTATGAAGAAGCAATACAAGAAGCCAAGAATGTGGACATAATGGTGGCATCAGGAAAATACACGGCGGAACAGCTGAAGGTAGAATATCCTCTGCTGGGAATACCACTTACAGTAAAGGAGAGCATCGCTGTTGCTGGTACGATGTTAGTTTCTTATTAAAATCATAATGAATGCATAGTTTCAGTTTTTTCACATTCTAAATAAAAAATGCCATAGGAATGTTGTGCATAGAATGCAATGTAAATAAGTTGCACTGGTTTAGACATGTGGAGCGAATGGATGATGAAAGGATGAAGAAAAAGCTGTATTTATCTGAAAGGGACGGTGTAAGAAAGTCCGTATGTCTGAGAACTATGTGGATTAACCATGAGAACTATGTAAATTGACCATGAGAACTATGTGGATCGACCATGAGAATTATGTGGATTGACCACAAGAGCTATGTGGATTAACCATGAGAACTATGTAAGTTGACCACGAGAACTATGTAGATTGACCATGAGAACTATGTGGATTGACCATGAGAACTATGTGGATTGACCACGAGAACTATGTGGATTGACCACAAGAGCTATGTGGATTGACCACAAGAGCTATGTGGATTGACCACGAGAACTATGTGGATTGACCACGAGAACTATGTGGATTGACCATGTAGATCAAATTCTCAAGGATAGTCTTGTGTTAAATTATAGAAATTACAGTGGGAATGAAATATTATTTTGTTTGATGTGAAATAAAAACTTTTAATTTTCAGGTATGAGTAACTCTGCTGGAAGAGTAATAGAAAAACCTCAACCAGCCAAAGAAGATGCGGAGTGCATAGCTCAAGCGAGGGCAGCTGGAGCTATTGTTTTATTGGTCAGCAATACTCCAGAGTTGTGTCTCTGCTGGGAGACCTATAACAATATCACGGGAACCACCAAGAATCCTTACGACACTAAGAGGACTCCAGGAGGGTCATCAGGTGGAGAGGTATGATAATATTGGATTGCATTATCTTGTACGTTATGTTTTTTTTTAAAACTAAACAATTTTGTAAATAAAAAGGTTAAAATTTTTCCATTTATTTCATCACTTACTATCTGTGTTTTCGAAATACTTTTATGGCTGTTATGGGACCAACATTGGCATTAGTGATTGTCTCTGGTTGGCATATACGTTTTAGTTAAAAAATAAAAGGTTATAACATGTTAGTAGTTCATTTGAAAATAGAATAGTATAAAATGTAATAATGTGTATGGTACAAAAATATTTTACAAGAAATAGACTGCTCTTTTAACACCGTAGCAATAAGATCCTTTGAAAAAATAAAGTAAACCACGTGAGATAGTGGTGCCTCTTTCTAACACATAGTTGTACTATATGTATAATAGTTATATATATAGTAAAACTATGTGTTTGAAAGGAACAGCTCTCTAAGAATTACTATCGCATGTGGCATGCTTTTTCATGGAAGTGCGGTCTTGTTATGTATTTTATTTATTTATTTATTTATTCATTCTTTACTGTACATTGATTAAAAACAATTACATAAAAGTATACATTCAAATTAAATACAATCAATATACAGAAGGCGAGTTTATCGCAAAGGCGCGATCTCTTCCAACTAACCCAAAAGTTTTAACTTAAAAAAAAAAACATATGATAAAAATAAAATCAATAATCTAAAGCAATTTGGAAAAAAAAAGAGAGAAAAAAAAATATTCACAAAGTGAACATATATACAAACATACATACACACACACATATATATAAAAAGGGAGAGACTGAAAAAAAAAAATACAAACATACATGCATAAAAGGAAAGGAAAAAGGGGGGGGTACTCTGTACTCTGTCTATTGTATGGTAATCTAATTGTCATCTTTCAACACAATCAGTGTTATTCACAAACCATTGCCATGATTGCCATGTGTGCCTCGTAACAATACTTAATAGGTATAACTTTACTTATCTTACACTTGTTCATTTATATTGTAGATCAAGCGTCGGCAACCTATGGCACGCGTGCCAGGCTTGACACGCGATGGTTGTCTGAATGGCACTCTACAAAGTAATCAGGGAAATCGCGAAAATATCGAGACGAAGTCGAAGACGAAATTAAATATATTTTTATGTGATATTAATACTAGTACCTACAAATACTTCCCAAATGTTAAAGCGCTTGCAAATAAATCGACCATAGACAAAGATGAACTTAAAACCTACGTTGAAGCACTTAAAGATGAATTTTCCAGAAGATGCAAAGACTTTGAAGCTCATGTGCCTATATTTTCCTTCCTCATAAAACCAGATTTAATAGATCCATTAATAATCCCGTTTGATTTTTAAATTTTTGAGTGGATGAATGTTGATAATTTTGAAATGGAACTTATCGAACTAATATCTTCAGAATTATGGAAAAGAAAATTGCATGTGCTCTCCTTTCTGCTTTTGGTTCCACATATCTCTGTGAACAAATTTTTTCTCACATGTAACATATTTTGAGTCCACAAAGAAGTCGTTTAACAACTGAACATTCAGAATCTTGTGTGAAATTAAAAGTCACAAATTATACCCCTGATATTGAAATATTAAGCAAAAATGTGCAGGGACAAGGTTCGCATTAAAAAAAATTAATTTATGTTAGAATTTTATGTTATTTTTTTAATAAATATGTTTAAAAGATAAATTTGGTATAAAATTCTTCTCCTCTAGAACCCCATTATATAATTTAGAATTAAGGCGGCACCCTGAATCATATTGGTAGAGTGGCTTGGCACACCACAGCTAAAAGGTTGCCGACCCCTGTTGTAGATTATAAAATAGGAAGGTATCTTTATCTGTCTCTCTTAAATTTGTATTTGCAGGCTGCTCTCATATCATCAGGAGCATCCGTAATTGGTGTTGGATCAGACATAGCTGGTTCTCTCCGACTTCCTGCTCACTACACAGGGATCTATGGACACAAGCCAACTCCTTATGCTGTCTCTACAGTGGGACATATGCCATGCTCCAATTCCAGTGAATGGAACAAATTCTTCACACTGGGACCGATGGCAAGATATGCTGAAGATTTGCCATTACTATTGAAAGTATTGAATAATCCAGAAGGGCTGAAATTGCATCTTGATACAAAGGTAAAATAATTAAGCTAATTCATTCATATATAACATGAATTCAAATAATTATAAATAATATACATACCAAAATTAAAATAAATAAATTTTAAACAGTAAAATATGTCAAATAAAAAATTTGATAAATTAAAACAAGTAAAGTTGAATAGGATTAAAAGGAATTACACAATTAAAAATAATTTACCAAATAAGTGACCAAAAATCAAATAAGAATGATAATAACATAGGATGGGTTAAAATAATAAAAATTCAATATGACATACATAAAAAATCAGATTGTAAACCTCATTGCCCTTTGTCAAATATGTCATTTTAATAAATTAACAATATCAGATTTCAATTTCTGGAAATTGTTCCAGGTCAACATCCAAGATATGAAATTCTACTTTATGGAAGGGGAAGAGATTTATTTGGGACGAAGGATTAACTCCGACATCAAAAAAGCTCTTAACAAAGTCATCAATTATTTTGATGATACTCATAAAATTAATGTGACAAAGGTAAGCTAACTATAATTGTGGTTATGGCAAAATTTACAAAAAAAATTATGGCCTAAAAAGAACATTTTGTACATTTACTATACATACATACCATCACACCGCTTCCCTCAGGGGTATGCAGAAAGGATCGAGCACCACTTCCTTCTATCCTTGCATACATCTTTCGCTTCCGTCACTACAATGCATGCTCTTCTACTTAATGTGCTCAACACGTGACCACCTTGTAGGATCTGGTTTATATATCTTTTCGTTTGATCCTCAGACAGCCACGTCTTCGAGCACCATTCATTTCAGCTTTATATATTTTCTTGGTCATTCATTTCAGGACATATTATATAATAAGATGTCTTTTGAAAACAAATAATTTTGTAAAGTGGACAGCAAATAAATTATTTACCCCAATAATTATTTGTCTATGCTACACGTGTTCTCCTTGATTAAATAGTAGGTATATTCAAAAATAAATATTACAATTAATTTGGGTCCATACCTATTTTACAAGAAAGTAGGCCAACACATGGACAAATAAGATATCTGGGTGCATGAATAATATTTAAATTATTAATCTCATGTACCTAACACAAGATATTACGAAAAGTAATATTTATTAAATTGTTTTATCTACAGCTGATGTCTCTATCTTTGAATACGTCATACTCTGACACGGTACTAAAAGAACTTCATAAAATAAGCCATCAAGTGCATTTCTTTAAAAAAAATGTGCCACCTGATGTATTTGGGTCCTGTCCATTTCAAACACATTATAATATAAACCTTTCATAATAAATGGTAACGATATTGTTATTAATCTTATGTATTGACAATATATTAGAAAGGGACAATACCTCAACACATTCTCATTCATGTCGCAAGTTTTATTTTTTCATAGGAACATAGTCATTATTGCAACAATGGAAAGCGTATTTTTGCTTGCACAAATTTTGCACATTTTTGTTATATTATAATATAACGTCTTTACTAAGCATAGACATATTCAAATCATCACTTTATTTTCTTTGTTTTTTTTCAGCCACAAATGAAATACATTCAATATGCATTTGAATCGTCAGTATTCTCGATCATCCAATTGGACGGAGTAGAGAATATCTACTCCAAACCTGAAGATCCTTGCGATTGGCATCCTATTTGGCCAGAAGTACTCAAGAAGATGTTTGGTTGTTCCAATTCTATATTGACAAGTGTCTTGTATGGACCGCTTAAGAAATTTAGTGATAAAATAGGACAAAAGAAAATATATGCTAAAGCGAATAAGCTCAATGAAGCATTGAAGGAAGAATTTACAGTAAGTAAAAAAAGCATTAACAAGTATTTTTCACTGTACATTGTTTACAATAATACAAATTAACATAGAAAATATCATTTATACAATTCAATGTACAGAGGGCGAGTTTATAGCTAAAATGCGATGTTTTCCAACTAACCCGGAATTATATATATTAGTACCTACACTGAAAAAATACCGGACATGAATATTATTTAGATTCATAATGTTAAAAAAAGTTACAAAAAAAGATAACTATAAAATTCAACTTTTTCCTCAATTTATCTATATAAATAAAAATGAGTTGACCATGTATGTTCCCCCATAACTTGAGAATGGCTGCACCGAATTGGCTGATTATTTTTTTGTTGTGTTAGTAATTATCAGGAGACGGTTTGCATGAATGAAAATTTTTGGAAAATCCGACGGAAAAGTCGGAAATTTGGATTGTATTTTTGTATGACAGTTCCGCTGTCACGTGTTGCCATAATGAAAAATTTTATGAAATTCACCCTGGCAACGACGGGTAGTAACATCTAGTTTTTTATAAAAACAGTAAAATACGTATTACAGTGTAAATTATACAGACTTTGTTTATTTTATGTGATGTATGATTTTTTTAGGATCTTCTTGGTGACAATGGAGTGTTATTCTATCCAACATTTCACGAACCAGCGCACTATCATTACAACTATCTTGCCAATCTTCTCAACTACACATGCCTCTTCATGTTTAACAGTTTAGGCTTCCCTGTCACAAACTGTCCTTTAGGACTAACAAAGAAAGGTCTTCCAGTTGGAATACAAGTGGTAGCAAGTCCTGGATGCGATCATTTGTGTCTTGCAGTAGCGAAAGAACTGGAAAAAGCTTTCGGAGGATGGGTGGAGCCATGCTGATAAAAATATTACAAAATAATTATAATAGGTTTATAAAAGTAATTTGTGGTGCTTGATGGTTAGAACTTCATTCCTATAGGTACAATACAATTAAAAACACTTGTTAGTTTTATAAATTGTATTAAAGACATAGGTAATTTTAAAAAATATATAAAAAATTGACACTGTTTTTTGTTTCACAAACGTGTACACAACATATACCACAAAGACACCCAGTGCTTTCACCAGCGAATTGACATAAACAGGGCTAAGTATAAAACTAAAACTAAGAGAGAAATAATTAAGTATCTATATACATAATTATAGGTATACATAAAACTGTTAGGTGGGGGTGTTTTGGTACTAAGCAATGGGGAAGTTGATGGTTTCTGAAATTCATATGAACATGTTTGTGAAACAAAAAACTGGATTAATTTTATGTTTCAATATATATTTTTTATTTATTAAAAATGTTGTTTCAATAAAAATAAATATTTTTGGATGATATTAATTTTATTTATTTTGAAACAAGTGGTTTCAATAATTATTATATTTATAAGTAATTTATTAAAGTACTGAAAGTATAGTGATGTAAATGAATCTGAACAATAATAAAAAAGCAATTTTACAAAAGATAGTAAAGTAATCAATTATTTATTATTAATTTAAGATAAATAGATTTTATATACATATACATATTAAGATTTTTCAATCAAAAGACAATATTTTTCAATCTTTTTTATTAAATATAGAAAACATATACATCTAATTAATAAATGTGGATCATATTTGATAAACTATTAACCATATCCACCGATCAGAGCAAAAATCTAGTCAAGTTTTTGATCTGCTAAGTGGTTTAGTATCTATCTAATTTGATCTACATTGATATGACTTTTTATAAAATTCATGTGTCATTTTGAACAGAAGCGTTTTGTCTCTTTATTATTTTAAGTACGACAAATACTGTATTATAATTGTGGAAGATCTATACTCCCATGACTCTTACATGTTTATTGTCATAATTTTATAATTGTAATTAACCAATATTTGACATATTTTCCTTATTATCTTTCTAACATTCCATCTCTTAAGATTGCCTGCAGATCTGTGATACTATCGTTGACAATTTATGTTATGATACTTTTGTTACCGGTTTACAATATTTTTTATTATTAATAAATCACAAGAGACAAAGTCTCAAAATTAATACACTATATTATGTATCTTGGATAATTTATTTAATCGCCGTTTAATGGAGCATTCATCTCAATCATCTTTCTTATTCTCAATTTTTTTTTAAAGATTTATCTGGTTTTTTGTTATAAGCCCAAATACAACCTTATACACCTTTCGCAGTAAGCTAAAAGCTTGTGTCGTGAAAGGGGAGTTTGCTGGCACCTGGGATCGAACTGCAAACCTCATCATGTTTATGAGGCAGAGACTCTCCCTCCAGGCTGCCGACGAACTCGATTTCAAATACTATTATAGTTAAGCATCCACCGTTTTTTAGTTCTCGTATGATTATGAATTAACTGGCCTGAATATACAAAATTATATTTATTATTTTCAATCCGAAATAAGAAAGTGTATTTCTCAGTCGCTTTAAAAAAATTGACAAAAAAAAAATAATCATAAAAGTTTAAATGGCTTTATATAGAATTAGCACCTCAGTTGTAGGAATTAAAAATGCTGTTACAGAGAAGTTTAAATTATTGTCATTATAAATCTTATTGGTTCATGTGTCCATGTTTTCTTTTATTTATTTATTCATTCTTTACCGCTCATTGATTATGTGATTTTACTCATACTTATAAGCCAGCTTTCAACTTCAGATAAATTTTATTTATGAAAAACTTCAAGCATTTATATCCATATTTAAATTGAAATAGAGAGAATGAGACAATTTCTTAAAAAATCAACATCACAATGAGAGCGTAATATAAAAACAAATGTATTTTTATACACTATTTTTTATTTTGTACATAGTTTTATATCTCTAATACATTATTAAGACTAAAATATGGGAAATATTGAAATGGGCGACCGAAAAAACAAATGATCGATTAAAATAAAATAACTCTTAATACTATTTTTGCGACAAAAAAACTAAATTAGCGACTAATATTGAGTGACAAACTTCATACCCGAGCTGCTAATAATGTGTATCAGTTATACTAAGTGAGCAACTGAAGATACTAAATAGGTGATGAAAAATACTGGCTGAGCTACAAAATACCTTTACCAAATGACTGACAGAAAATACCCAGACAAAACAAAAATTCAATTTTATTCTTAAATTTTCCAAATTATTTAAATTGTGTGTATTTATATGCTCTTTTTAATTGTTTTTTTTGAGATGAATTGTTTTCATATATAAACATTAATACATCCTCACATAAAACTAAATACTTGTATGCGAAGGTGGAGTAAGTCAGCTGTGAAGTTTGAGCCCGTAATCTACTGATCGAAAATACTATCTGACTGTCAATCACCTTTGTTTTCACAATATTTTCCTTTTATTTTCTTATTACAATGCTGTCACCAAAATGGTTATATGGTCGTGCAAACTGTATTCGGTGGTCGCTCACTTTAGTATTTTGTTTAGTCACCCAATCAGTAATTATGTACGCTCATTTTTGTATTTTTTGCCACCTATAATTTGAATTTTTTGTCACCTATTTTAATACTATTCCTCATTTGCTTTTTGATACTTTGCATATATACATTATTATGAAATTAAAGATGGAAAGTCCATTCACACTTTTCACTTTTGATAATTCATCATGGATGATCGCTTAAAGTGATAAATGTTATTACCCCTTTTTATCAATTTTAGAGCGCAAAGTAGATAAGTGAATATTTTAGCAAAAAAATATTTATATTATGTAAAATTATAAATAATTTTGTGTGATTTTTTGTAATACTTTGTTGAAAATAAAATTTTATATTTCATACATTCTTTTACATTACACTCTTATCCTGAATCAAACAAGTCTACAGTATAGCAAGTGTGAGTTTTTACCATCACCATAAAATAATTTGAATTAGGTCACACATGTTTGGAAATCTAAGAACATCTGATGATGGAGCATGTAACAGTAACTTGTAACTCTAACATACTTTATGGTAATGTACAATTCATTGTTCTTCATACAAGCTCCTTGAATAAATCAAATTTCATATCCCTGACCGTCCCACTAGGCAAAGAATATTACTCAGTGAATCAAATGCACGTACCAACTACCAAAGACATTCAGTTGTGAACCGTCTACATGTGCTCGGTAATAGGTAGGTATGCTGAGACAATAGACTTATTTTTCGATGCAGATGACTCTGTGAGGAGGAAGATGATAGAATGTTTTAATCAGACTTATTCTGAAATTACAAATTTAATATAATATTTACTTTATAATTTAATTTAATTTTTATCAAGATTATTGTAGTCATTATGTTTTCATTGTTTGGTAACTTCTTTATTTTTTTTAAATTGTTCACTTTATACTTGTAATATTTTGTAATCAAAGGCAATTATGCCGTAAATAAATAAATATTAAATTTACAGGTACCGCTACAAAACTATGAGAATAGAATTCATCATTTTTAGTTAAACTACTTCATTGACTCAGAAGAAGAGCTTCTTTTACAATACAACTTTCTAAACTAAAAGAAAAGGAATTATTCAGAAATAGTTTACACAAAGGCACAAATAGATCATTCCTAATTCTCAAGTGGAACATTGAAGGGTGATAGAAAAAACAGAAAACAATAAAAAAACCAGAGTAAAACTTCTTATTTATTAAAACAACACTATTAAAACATAATAGACAACAAAAACAATTGTAAGTATTTAAAAAATGTCTTGTTTATCACAGCCTGTGGTTTGTGTAAGTATTTAAAAATAATTATAAAACATATAATTACTGTATAAATAATTAATCATGATAAAATAACATTATAGAGAACAACTTGTCTGTTTATTGTATAGACAGTTATATTTATTTATTTATTTTACTACACTAATAAATTACAAATCTTATACATATTTTGATTGATGCTGCCCAACTAGGTATAACCTGTTCTAGGGCAAACATCTCACAAATATATCAAACATATAGAAACATTATACACAATCACAAAAAGCATTCATCTCCTATATTTACACAATCACATTCATAACAAGAAAAACACTCCTGTAAACCATCCATACATGAAACAACACACAAACAAACCATTTCTCCATATAAAAACAGAAAAAAACAACATATCCCTCAACCACACACATCACAAATCCCACACCACATACTAACACACGTATATCACCCCCCATAAAACACAAAACAAATCACGGAACAAATCCTAAGATATCTTGCAATCTCTCCATTGCCAGATCAGACACCCACCCAAAACAGTGATTTCTCTAATCTTTAGAGGCATGATGTTAAACAGTCTAGGTGCCATCCACATAAACTGTCGTAATAAAATAATAATAACATAAAATAAAATAACAATAACAAAGACACAACATAAAAATAATTTAAACCCGAATTTGTATATTATGTAAGTCAACAAAATTTTTCAATTGGATAAATTGAAACAAGCGTTTCCTTATACGTGCATTTGTTTGAAATTTCCGTACTAGTCCAAAATTTTGATGCGAGTTTAGAATTTCTAACTGTAAGCTTATGTAAATGAGCAATTGATATGTAAAATTATATAAACAAATGAGGTTATTACCTAGTACTCAACCTGGGAGTTAAAAACGGTTAGTAAAAATTACAACGCATATTTAACATCACCATTTTTTATTTTCTAAGTCATTCTGTCCTAGACCATTCATTCCTAAACCACCGTAGCTTATTCACTTTCATTCTAGTTATTACCTCAGATTTTATTCCACACTCTTCTCGTATGATTATATTATGGATTCTATCTATCAGACAGATATGCGATATGCGTGACGTAGCCGTCTGAGGATCAACAAATGGCAAGATTATAATATAAGTGTGTTAGTGCAGTTTTTACCGAAAATGAGTTATTATACGCATGCAAATCTATATCATCTGAAGTATGTCCAGTAGGAATATTATTGCGTAACTCTGTCTCATTGACGAGATATTTAATAAAAACTATGTGTGGTAAGTACTAAATGGTATGACATCTCAAACTTTCAACTTCAATTATCTCAAAACTATGAAAACTACACTTACAACATCTGTGCTCTAAGCCATCGATATAAACTAGATCCTACAGAACAGACACGTGTCGATTATGATTATGTATAAAGAATTTATGTCAGTGACGGGAGTGAAAAGTGAATGCAAGGATAGGAGTAAGTGACGCTTGATCCTTTCTGCCTACGAGTGGTGTAATGGTGATGATAACAACCATTTTAAAAACAATATATCTGCAAATTCAACTATGTCGACTATATTATATTTTATTTAAAAATAAACTATTATAAATGAGGCAGTCAAAGCAATAGTGGACTAACCCACACGATGGCCAATATTGAGTTAACTATGGGAGTGTGTGTAAAACTTGTGTTTCTTCGATACAAAAATGGACTAAACTTGATTTCAAAAGTATCACATAGATGGCAATGTTTTTTTTTGTTTTTGCATTTAAATATTTAAACATAATGCTCAATGCAATAGTGGACCATGATGGTTAGTCCATTTTTGTTTTATGGCAACGAATGTAAAAATGTTGGTTAGTCCATTTCTGTACCTATTGTAGACATGGGTAACTCAACAAAATTCCATGCGTCAACTCAGTAACTCTGGCGCAGCTCACTGCGCCGGCTCATTGAGTTAACTCAAAATTGCGCCATGGCGCAACAAAATGGAATGTGCCGAGCAATGAGTTGTAGTAGGTAAAGTCTGATTTTTTTTAAAGTGCCAATTCTATACATAAACAAAAAAAATGCATAGTATTTACGCATGTAAATGTATTAGTAGAATCGTGGTTGCTGATTGGTTTACACCATTTGGTATCCTTAACAACAAACATCAACAAACCCGACAGAACGTATCTAACTCTTGAAGTGGGCACACGTTTGATTTTTTAAGGTGACCATGTGTTCTAAATTACATCGTACATCGGATTGTGATGAATGATCGTAAATTGTAAACAATAATTTTAATGTCTATTGTACCTATTTAAAATTGTTTTCATTGATAATTTTTTATTTCTAACTTATGTATTTTATTTTTAGTTTAATATCGATATATAATTATTATTATAAACATGTGTTATCACCGTCTTAGTATAGAATAAGTGTCCATTATTTATTTTTATTAGTTACATAGTTATATTATTTATGTATGTGTGTTTACTACCTCAATGAACTATTATGTAAATATTTTGTACAATATAATTTATTATTTTGTAAAATAATATGTAACTGTTTATTATTATAAGGATTAATTACTTCATAATGTATTATTTTTATATTTATATAATAAAAAGTATCATATAAATATTTTGTTTAAATATTACTTTCCCAGGAGATGCTTATTGGCGCTGAGTCGCTAAGTGAGCTGCGTAGCGCGCGCCGCGCGCCATCTGCACCCTGCAATCACGGGCTCTTAGCACAAACAGCGAACTGCGTTGGCTCGTTGACTTGACTCAGTGAGTGAGTAAGAGAATGTATGAGAGAGATCGAGTGTATTAACATTGTCTTGTCACAGTCACATTGACATTTGATTGTATTGATTAATTAGTTTGATTGATATTGCCATTTGATTATTTGATATTGATTGATTTATCTGATTGATTGATATTTGATTGTATTCAATATTGTGTGTTTATGTTTGTTGATTGTGAGTAATTTTATTTATTTATTTATATAGTTATATAAATTTATTTTGAAACAGTGTTCGATATTTATTTGTGATGCATAGATTGATTGATATATAAAAAAATATTTGTTTTTTTGATGTCCTAGTCTAAAAACATATCGCTCGTATCGAAAAATACAGTCTACCTATTTTGTACCCTTTCCTCGAATTTACCTCTGCAATTTTATTGATTCACACACGAAAAATTACCTACGATAATATTTAATAAAATGGAACAGCCTTTAAAGGTGTACTAAAAAATATAATATTATTTAATTGTATAATTCAGTATTTATATTTCTTGTTTAGGTAATTCTGAATAGTAAAGTATGTCGTCATCATTAAGACTGAAAAGCCAAATATGGTTACATTTTACTGCTATAGATGGAGAAAACAAGGTTAAATGTTTATATTGTGATCAAAAATTATCAGTTGCCAATAAATCAACATGTAGTCTTATACGACATATTAATAAAAAACACCCGACTCAACAAATAGTGAGGCAATCACATCCTGAATCGAATAATAATAATTCGACAAATAATATGCAAATTGACAACCAGCCAACGACAAGTTCAAATATGCCTAGAATTAGTTCGAATGTGCCAAAATCGCAAAATATAAGTAGGTTATTCTACAACAAAACCATCAATACGAAAAAACAGAGAGAACTAGATAGGCAGTTAGTGAGAATGATCACTAAAGAATATCACCCCTTCAGTGTTGTAGAAGATAAGGAATTCGTTAAGTTTATCAATCTTCTCAATCCAGCATACAAATTACCAACACGAAAAACTGTGTCGCATTCGTTAATACCAGCCATATATAATGAAACTGTGGAAAAAGTTCAAAATCGCCTAAAACGCGCTTTTGCAGTGTGTCTCACCGCTGACGGATGGACGTCAAGGACAGGAGAAAGTTTTTATGCAGTTACTGCACATTATATTGTTGAAAATAATGACGGAATGGTTTTGGATAGCGATTTATTGGGGTGTGTTTCATTCACTGAGCGTCATACTGCTGATAACATTGCAAACAGAATGAAGGATATAATGACTGAATGGCAAATTATTAATAAAGTGATCGTCATTGTAAGTGACAATGCAGCTAACATGAAAGCTGCAGTGCGTTCAGGTGAATGGCGCCACTGGGGTTGTTTCGCTCATTCCCTTAATCTTATCACACAATCGGGAATAAAAGAGATTGAAGCCGTGGTTGACAAAATAAAAACCATAGTGTGTTATTTTAAAAGAAGCTCTCACGCAACCGCCCAGTTAAAAGCCACTCAAGAGAATTTAAATCTGCCGAATCTTAAGCTGAAAAACGATGTTCCTACTAGGTGGAACTCCACCTTTGACATGATTAACAGGATCCTGACAGTAAAAAATGCAGTAGTCTCTACGATCGCTATTTTGAAATCATATCTTTTAATCCGAAATGAAGAAATAGAAGGAGTTCATGTGCTCACCCACGATGAATGGTTGATCGCAGAACAAGCTGTTCAAGTGTTAGAAGTATTTGATACACTCACCACTGTCATAAGCTCAGAAAATAAAGTCACAGTGTCCTCCATTATTATTTATTTAAAACAATTAAAAATACATTTGCATAAATTTGAAATGAATAAATCCAACCTGATGCCAGAAATAAATAATATGGTAGTACGACTATTGAGAGAAATAAACCTACGGTTTTTTAGCGAAAGAGATCATATCGAGGAGAATGATTTAATTGGACTGAGTACAATTTTGGATCCAAGATTTAAAAAATTTGGTTTCATTGATGAAACAAAATATAAAAAAATGGTCGAGAAATTATACAGCAAAGTCGCACATATGACACCAATAGAGACCTGTGAAAATGCACCACCTAATGATGAAACAGTATGCAACCAAAACATGGCTTCATGCACAAGTAAGGCGGATAAATTAGTAGATATGCTATTCAAAGATTTTGATAACGAAGTTCAGAAATACCTCAGGCCTGCAAATGCTAGAGCATCTGCGGTTGTTGAAGTAGATAAATACTTAGAGGAACCATTATTACCTAGGAAAGATGTCAATGGAGTAAATACAGATCCTTTACTATGGTGGTTCCAAAGAAAACATATCTATCCCCGTTTAAATCAAATTGTTAAAACAAGATTAAGTATCATGGCGACTTCGGTGCCGTGTGAGAGAATATTTTCGCATGCTGGCCAAATTGTGAATGAAAAAAGAGGAAATCTCAAAGCAAACAAGATATCTAATGTGGTATTTTTAAACTATAATTTGAATGATACCTCTTAAAGGTAGTAAAAATCATTTTTCCGTAATATTACTTGTATTTTTAAGAATTATTTTTTATTTAACCAAAGAAATTATTTTTAAGAAAAATTCTTTATGTTTTCAATTTTTGAGACTGATACTTTTCTATGACTTGAACTTTTAAAAGCTAACTTCGTTAGTAATTTATTGTCTTCATTTCATAATTTGTTTATTATATGTAAAAGCAATTTTATGATTGTAACCAATGATAGTGTTTAATTAGTTATTGGGTTTTAGTTATTGTGTCATGAAAATATTTACCTAAGATATTTATAATGTTCAAAGTGCAAATAATTATTTAATAAAAAAAAAAGCTACATATGTACCTACATATTATGTGTATTGTAGTTGATTACTATGTATATTTTATTTCTAACCATATCTTATCGCAAAAGAAAAAAAATGGTTCTATATTGTTTTAATATTTATTTTTAATTAAGCTTTCATGTTTATCTATGCAGTCAACCTAATTTATATATAGGAATTCAATTAAAAAGCTTAGTGCTGTTTTTTTCAGTCAATGTGTAATCCATGTTACGACCGTGATTATTTATAATAAATTATACAGTTGTATTGAATAGATAATAATAATAGATAATAGTACGTACTTAATATATTTTTTAAGGATTTGTTTTTGCCAATTTTGTTTTCTATTTAGATACTTATAACGGATAATATGAATATTTTTGAAAGTGATGCTAGTTTTATACATATTCCCATTTATTTAAAGTTAATTATAATTTGTTTGTTAATTATAATTATAGTTAATTATATTACTTTGCTGGTAACACAACACCTTTCTAAGCAACTCAGTAACTCATCAGCTCACTGTGCCGAATCCAGCCGAATCATTGAGTTAATAAAAAAAGTTGGTATTGTATTGTATGTATGTAAGTAAGGTTTATTTATATATTCATTATATTTCATGTCCTCACTTATATATATCACTTGATTCTACTTTTAATTCCTTATTTAACTTAAAAAAACTCAACAAAAAGCGGGCAACTAAATACTAACACCTTTCGAATTTTGCCGGTCCTGCGCTCACTGCGCTGTGCGCCAACACATTTCGAAGAAGTGAGTTAACACATCCGGCGCAGTGAATTGAGTTGGCGCAATTGCGCGGCGCAGCGCAGTGTTACACATCTCTAACCTATTGCAATTGTCATTTTTTGGCGCTACTTTTTAGCGGTTGTCAGTTTGTGTCTTATAAAATATCTTTATTTTTTAATAAACACGAGATGGAAGAACAAAATAAATTACAAGAGAATTTGATAGAAGGTATGTGCTCATATTTCCTTGTTAAAATTATTTGAAATATGTTTATATTTATATTTTTAACAGTTGTTCTATATTTGAGGTTATGTATATTGATAGAGTATCGTTCATTTTTTGTTTCAAGAATGGCTTAATTCTGATTCCGAAGAATTTATCTGGTTCCGAATACCTTCCCGAAGATCTTAACAAGCGAAATTCTATTTTATCTGAGTCTGATGAAGAAATGATTGTCGCAGAAAATCTTTCGCAAAATGAAGGTTAGTTGACAAGTTTATTAAACAGGCGAATCTTAGTTTTTAATTTAATTAACTATTTATTAATTCTATATCTTACATTTATTTAAGGTCAAAATTCTGTACCTGAAAACAGCTATACTGTACATGAACAGGGCCAACCTATACAAAAAATCAGCAAAAAGCGAACGAGAAATGAAGACAAATGGAAAAGAAATGTACTTACAATAAAAAGAGCCAAAGGCGAAGAATATATCACAAAAAAAGGAAAACTCATAGCATCTAAAAAAATGGATTCAAATCCTTGTGGCTGCATAAATAAATGCAATTTAAAAATAGACAGCGATCGACAGCAGCACATATTTGATGATTTTTATCGATTAAGTAACTATAACTTACAATCAGCATTTCTATTTTCGATGATAAATGTATTAAATAAACGACGGACTTATTCAAATACAGAAGTATCTAAAAGAGACAAAACAAGAGTTTATAAATTGATTGGCAGGGATGGCAATGAAACAAAAGTGTGTAAAATATTTTTTCAAAGAACTCTGCAAGTATCTGCTGGAAGGATAGATCGTGTGCTCAAGAAAAAAGGAGACAAATCAGTACCACCATTAGATAAAAGAGGTCACGCTCCTTCAGCAAATAAGACTCCAAATGAAAAGTATCAAGCTGTCAAAAGGTTTATAGAAACAATTCCAGCTTATGAGAGTCACTATGCTTTGCATAAATCACACAACAGAAAATATCTTGCCCCGGATTTAAACATGAAAAAATTATATGATTTGTATGTAATGGATGATAATAATCCAGTAAGTGTCCACATTTTTCGGAATTTTTTTAATGAAGACTACAATTTAACATTTCATACGCCATTATCTGACACATGTCGTAAATGTGATAACTTTAAGATAAAAATGCTCGCTACTGAGTCTGAGGGAGCAAAACAAAATATTAGTGCCGAAAATGAAATTCATTTAAGAAAGGCAGAATCTGCTAGATCTGGTATGCGCGCAGACGGGCTTCTTGCAAAAACTGATGATAATGTAACCGCTATTGCTTTCGATCTTATGAAGACATTGCCAACACCTGTGCTGGCAACAGGTGTTTGCTATTATAAAAGACAACTGTGGACGTATTGTTTTGGGATCCACAATTTGGGTAATGATGATGTTACAATGTTTGCATGGAATGAATCTATTGCTTCCCGCGGGCCTCAAGAAATAGGGTCATGTCTTCTGTACTATATTAAAAACTTTGTAAATACTAACAAGTTAATTATGTATTCTGATCAGTGTGGTAGACAGAATAGAAACATTAAACTTGCTTTATTATGCCAGTATATTGTGTCAAATTCTGATTTTGTGGTGAATGATATTGATCACAAATTTTTAGTGAGTGGCCATTCCTATTTACCGTGTGATCAGAATTTTGGTTTAATTGAAAAACAGAAAAGATTTTTTCGAGATATTTATACCCCAGAACACTGGATTCAAGTAATTCAATCAGCCAGGAAAAGTAATCCATTTAAAATAATCTCGATGGAAAGGGATAATTTTTATTCAACTGTTAAATTGGAGAATAATATTGTAAATAGAAAGGTCTCTTCCGATGGATCCAAAGTCGAGTGGTTGAAGATACAGTGGTTGAGGTACACAAAAACCGAACCATTCAAAATATTTTTTAAGTGCTCAAACAACACTGAAGTGATTTTCTCCGTAGTGGATGTTTCAAAAAGATTGACAGTTGTAATTACCACTCTCGATTCATTGTATCCACAAGCAAATACAATCACAGTACTGAAGAAGAAGGATTTAATTTCCTTGCTGGAGTTTGTACCACCAATTTTTCAAAATTTTTATAACAATTTGAGGACCAATAATATTCAGTCAGATTTAATTGACGTGTCAGATATTGTCGATGACTCTGAGAGGGATTAATAATTACAATAAATTTGTTTTCTATACACCTTGATTTTCATTTAATTTTCCTTCTATTCTAGTAAAAATGGACTAAACTTGACAAAACATAAGATCACTTCAATGTAATAGTGGACCAAGCCACAAAAAAGTTGTATTTATTTATTATTTATTTATTTAACACATAAACGGCTATCGCCTTTTACGATCAATTTATCAATTTTTTGACCAAAAATGAATGTATATTAAAAATAGCATATCTTTTTAACCAAGAATTGTTGTTTACAATTAGTATTTGTTGCATGATTTACGTAACACTGAGAGATTAAATGTGATCATTTATAAAATGCATCATAACTCAAATCTATGGTAGGTGGAGATAGTCCACTTTTGCTTTGACTGCCTCAAATAATAAGTCTAGTTTCATTTAACAGACAGAATATTAATTCTACGTTATTATAAATAAATAAAAATTATAAAAAAACTATGCAAATTAATGAGAATCTAAATTTTTATTATAACTAAGATCTCATTTAATCATGGATATATTATATAACATTAAATTGTTCAAGGATAGATTTACACAGAATCCTCCAAGGCACTTTTTTTGAAATCAAATTATGGACAAGTGGAATTTATCACAAAGGTGCAATTTCTTCCAATTCACCCAAACTTATCATCTGCTAATATTTGATTTCCAATAAACAAAATAAATTTAGATAATATTAATTGTAGGTATATCTACTATAACATTTGTCAAACATAGACAATTCATAGGTTGTAGATTCTTTACATTTGGATAAAAAAAGTTACACTCGAGTACTGTGAATTTGTAATCAATAACCATTTTTCATATTGCATTTCTTTTCTACAACACCCTAAAATAAAGAGACTTTACGTCACTTGTTCAGGCCATCTCCTCGTCTTTGATGCCATAGAGTTTAGAAAACAGTGGGATAATGTTCATAGACCACATGAGGTATGAATCTGTTATTACCGTAACTGTCTGTGATTTACAGAATGTATTTGAAGTGCTGACCAAGCCACCAAACTCCAGCGTTGTATTATCTGAAAAATATCACAAATAAATCTGTATTGCCTTTAATATTTAAAGAAAAAATTAAAAAAAAAAAAAAACACGATATGTAGTTAACTTCCAAATGACTTTTATTAACTTCGTGTACTAGTATTCGAAGTCTCTCGACTCCATCATCAGGCGATTAATAAAAAGTGAAATAAGATACAGAGACAAACAGTATTTATACGATTTGAACAAAAGAAAGGTGGGAGAAGCCCGTGTTGAAGAAAGTAATTATAATTCATTGATAAAAAACTATTGGAAAGTGATCCGCTGAGGATGGATTCACAAGAGAAGAATTTAAGAAAAATATACATATCTACCTTCCCCGGTATTTACCTTATTGCGAATACAATAGTACGCGAAGTTAATAAAAGTCATTTGGAAGTTAACTACAAATTGTGGTTTTTTTTTCAATTTTATCTTGAAATGGACTTCCAACAAGTACCTTCGGTCAACAACATTAATATTTTAAATATTTAAATAAGAAAATTATGGATTCAACTTTGTAAGAAATAAAATTGTGCACAAACTCTCATAAAATTATTTATCTAAATAAAAATATTTGAATTTAACACTGTCAAAAAAGTTTCATACCTAAATTCCATTTTAACCCTGTTGATGTCACCGTGGCCTTGGATCCAATCGGCATAAGGGCACACCAAGTGTTCTTACTGTCCAGCAAGCTATCAGGCACCTGAATAGTACTTTTGCCTTTATCCAACAGCCAGCTGATGGAGTCATCTGACAATATGTACAGCGTGGAGTCCATCCAATGTTCTAGATTGTATCTGTATAAGGTGTTTATATTTCCCATTATCTGATCCATGCGTCCCGAAGACTGACAGACTACAACTAAGGCATCTGCAAATAGTAGTAGGTATATAAAATTATGAAACAATTTTGTAAACCAATGTTTTAATGAGTATTTTGGAAATTAAGTACAGGCAGATACAACCAAAGCATCTGTAAACGGAATATGAAAATATTAAAAGATATTGAAAACAAAATGTTTAAATGGATATAATTATGGAGTGCAAATAGATACATTAAAGTTTAGTTAATGTATTACTTATCTATACAAAAGTTTGTAAAAGAACACAAGAATAAAATGTCTAGAAACATATAAGGCATTTACAAAGTGAATTGAGTCCATTACTTTACAAAAAAATGGCTTGAGTTATTGATGGATTCTTGCTCTATACATATTGGTTTATTCAGTGACAAAACAAACGTAGTCCTGATTTGTCTAGTTTCCTATATAATAATCTAACAATGCAGTACAATCTGTTGACTTTATCTCTTAATATCTCAGAATTATATTTCATGAACATGATATACTATGGTTTTAAACGCTTCATATTTAGGGCATTCAAGTACCAAAGAACAGAGAATTAAAGAAAACAATTAAATCTTTGTTTCACAATATATTCTACACACAATCCAGGAAAAATTCAATAAATCAATTAAGAAGATCATTTACTCATGGCATCATCCTCAAAAATAAAGATTGTGGGCAAGAGAGATGGAATGGTGTTTACTTCTGGTTCCTTTTTCACTGTACACAATAATATAATTATAACAATCAAGCACACTTATTGAAATCGGACAATTTCTTCCAGTAAACCTTCAAGCAAGAATAGTGAGAACAAACACAAATATAGGAATAGATACACAATAAGCATTTATATACCAATGCATAATCATAAAATGAAAATTATACCTTCACAAAACATAACAAACATATAATAATAAATCAAAAAAGAGAGAGAGATTTACAAAAACATTGTGGGACATAGCCACGAGAGCAGTTAGAATCAATTTTTCAAGACATTTATAGATGAAAAGCTGCGTAATAAATATCTGACATACCAAGATGAATCATCTTTTCCTCACAGTGCGAGTTCAATAGTTTGATTGCCTTTGTGAAGTCTGTCTCGTTCTGATCTGGTGTATGTATGACCTGAAAACATTTCTGTTGACAATATAATGAACAAGTCAAAATCTACGCACATATACTAATAGATTACAAGCTTATACAATCTGAGCAAAGCATTGACCACGTAGCTCTTGGGTCAAAACAGAGTAATAATAATACTTCACACTCCAAGCCTTTTACACGTTAACCCATAGCACTCATATATTTATTTATTTACATAATAAATGGCTGCATTTTCTTTAACAAATATAATACAATAATAAACATACAATCAAGTAAAATAATGTATACTAGATGTTGTACTATACTATACTATACCCTCACGCCATGTCCCAGGAGGGGTAGGCAGAGAGAAGGAAACGCCATATAGATCTATCCTTACATACTTCTTTCGCTTCCTCTACATTCATCCACTTTCTCATACATGCACGCCGATTTCTCTTACTCAACACGCGTCCGCCCTTAAGAATTTGGTCCACGTGGTTTGGTCCACGCTTCCACGCACCCCTTCTTTAAGATAAATTTAGATGTTGTTAATCTACTAATATTTAAATTTGTAAAAAAATTGTTTTATGACTTTGTTGCGATAAAAATAACAAAAATTATTATATTTATTCGATATAAACTAGATAAATGTTTATATTTAGAAAGAAAATACCATACACGTTGCGTAATGACAACTATTATAATTGTAGGCTGACAGTCGACATATGAGTCGTGGCGCTTGTAGTTCGCTGTCAAGTATAAGTGCTAAGGGTTAAAAATTTAATATATAAATTCAAGCATTATAAGTCGGAAAGTATGGACAACAAATCATGCATTATTTAGTATTTAGCAAGCATGAAATGTGTTTTTAGAATACCAAACGAGACTAAAATACTTAAAATAAATTGTAACAATGAATTACATGATAATGTTGTATAATTGTTGTTGTATTGTCAAAAAAATTAATTAGTGAACGACAGTTTTTTTAAAAAGATTTAATTAATGATGCTAGAGAATCAAGGGACTACGGTAATATGCTAAGATGGATCAAAACCTGTCCCAGAGCACGAGCTACGCTCAATTCTGGGACGGGAATTTGACCAAATATATTGATGATATATTTTTTATTACTAGAATTATACTGTATAGCAAGAGGGGGAAAACTTTTCGGATGAAGGGCCAAATTCAGGAATTCATAATTATCGGCGGGTCGGAAGTAAAAATAATTTTTATATGTACACCAGTAATTATTATCATGAAAATGCATACAGTGCCCCATGTTTTAGTTATGCCATTATGAAAAAGTACCGAGATGATGGAATTACAAGACATTTTAAATTTATTTTCAATTTTTTGTTTAAAAAGTCGTTAGGAGATAAAAACGTGATTATTTTTTAAAAATATTATATTACTCGCGGGCCGCAGGGAACTACGCGGCAGGCCGCAGTTAGCCCGTACCTGCTGTATAGTATTGTATTGTGTTTTATTGTATTGTTTTAGTTATGTTGTATTGTATTATATTTTATTATGTTGTGTTATGTTATGTGGATTGTCTTATGCATTATACATTATATTTTATCTACTTATGTATTCAATTGTAGATTGTATATTATAAATAAAAAATCTCAATATACATGAAGCTTCTAGAGCTAAAGTGCATACAAAACAAACACACAACTAATTTAGAAACTACACAATGTCAAGAGTCGTCATATTTCATAATAAATGTTGAAGGTTTGTTCAACATAATTACATATTTTATATACTTTATCACATGTTTGTGATTAAGAAATAATATAAGGAGGACTACAACTTACTTTTATTCTGCCGTCTAGTTTCACCTTCATCATGTTATCCTCGGAGATAGAATCAAAGTCTCCGCAAACAATGTCAATACTTTTAACATTTGTATTTAGTTCATTCTTTTCCAAAAAAGAATACCATCTGTTAGTTCCTCCATCTACGGTAACACGAACAGCAGCTAAAAGAAAAAAAACAAAGTGGAGTCAACATTCATTCATTCATTTTCACCATCGCAGGATCTCCCAAAAGTGAGGAGCCGGTGGACTAATTGTATTTAATAAACGTGTTAACAAATTGAGACATTCAAAATACGTGGCATTCCTCATCTTGAAGATGTTAAATGTCTTCCGAGTAATGTTTTATGAATACCTGTCTCTTACAGGGCACACAAAAACAGAGAAAAGAGTGAGAAATCTAAACTATATTCCTGAGTTCATGGTAAACAAATATGAATGATAAAATTCAATTAAATAATGCACAATATTAAAAAATACAGTAAAAGTCCAGATAACGTGAATGCATCAAAATTAAATGTATGAATTTTCTACTAATATTCGCAAATTTATATAATTTTTCCCCCAAGAAATGATATAATAATGAAATGATTGTCAATAAATGTACTTTTGCACAAAATAACACCAGACTAACTCTAACCTAAAACATACAAATCAGTCAAATGTAAAAATTCAAGTACCTTTGACATATCAAACGCATACAAAAATGAAAATAATTAATTTTGTGCTTAAAAAAAACTCAAAATTCTACTAGTTTTTTATTCTCTAGGTAAAATACTACATGTCAACATAAAAATAATTCAAAATAATTGACGTTTAGATATGTTCACCATATCTGGAAAAATTCCAAAAATACAACTGTACTAACCATTGTTCCAAAATGGAATAATATATTTTACAGGTAAATTGATAGATCTGTTGAGAATTACAACAGCATAAGGAGACGCAGGTGGAGAATTTGTGTCCAACAAATACTCGGGATAATAGAAATTCTTGTGAACAGAGCTGCCATTCATGTTATTTACACTGTTCATCTGAAATAAAACATTAAAAATCTAAAGAAACAGTATGTAAACATTGATTATTTAAAACGGGAAAAAATACTCAACAACGGGTGGGGCCGCTCATCTAAGATAGTGTCCACATTTTCACAGTGTGCGACACACTTATGGCATAAAGGTGGAACAGAAATTGAACCTGGAATCTTGCCATTTGATCCTCGGATGGTCACGTCTCTGAGCACTGGTATTTAATATTTTATTTAAATACCCATTATGATTCACAATAAGAAATTATTACACAAAAAAGTTAAATATTAAAAATGTTTTACCTTAAATTGGAAAAGAAAAGGTCCAAAAATTATAGTCACTTTTGTATATGAAATTTTATAAAATATCTTAACACAGCAAAAACTGACATTTAACTAGAAGTCATTTAAACATAAATTAATATTTATATGTTAAATATGCTAATTTAACACTCCTATGTTATTTTAATAACATACATTCTATTTTAATTAACATATCCATTATGTGGGCTTCAAAAATTTCATCTTAGAGCCAATAAATTTATCTTGAAATAGAACTATTAGTTCTTGTAGTGCATCTTAAAATAAAAATCACTAGATAAAAATCTTTTACGTCTTTCATATAAACTAAATACAGTTTTAGAATAAAAATAGAAACAATTTCACTATTTAAAAATAACACTTTTAGATGATTTTAGGTTAGGGTACTCACATTTAATTATGAAAGAAGATAAAAGGCATGAGACTTAATGCCAGAAAATGGAAATAATTTAAAAGATAAACATTTTTTTGAAAAACAAAATATTTTTAGCTTGAGATATTATAAAATATTGTTTACACTTTATATTAGAACAAAAAATCGAAAACAATGCTTTGATTAAATGAAAAATTTCAAATTACATCAATGATTTATAATTACAAACACTGACCCATGTGAAATTTTGAATTTGAACGCAATATCCCGATAATAAATCACATGCAAAATGTTGCGAAACAAAATTCGCAATGCTGTCAAAAACAGCTCATAACCATAGAGTATAATAACCTTTGATGTCAAATAGATATGGATAAAGCAATGACTCAAATGTGTCGGATCACTGAGTCGATTATCAGATCTGCCCCACTAGACAAACACGCATTTGTCGATAGTATTGTGTAGGTAAAAATATAACAGGTATTGAATACTAGTTAAGCGAGACCTTTATCTGTAACAGGTATTATGCTGTGACAGTAACAGGTATTGGAATACCTATTAAAATATCTATATAGGTATTTAAAATAACAGGTATTTGAGTACGCGTTTGGATTAACAGATATTGTTATCTAAACTAGTATTTTCCATGCATATCTGTTTAGCCCACGTAACCTGTTACTAAATACTAGGCACCAGTGACAAAAGGGTATGAATAATGCACACTCCAGTGATTATTATTCATATTAATAATATTACTTTTCATAAAGTTAAGTATATAGTATCTAAACTAGTATTTTCGATGCGTATTGTTAAGCCCACGTTAAAAGTTACGAAATACTAGGCACCAGCGACAAAAGGGTATGAGGAATGCACACTCCGGGGAATATTATTAATATTTAATAGTATTACTTTTTACAAAGTTAAGTAATAGAAGATAATACCTATCTCATACCAAGTAGTGAAATAGTATCAGAATAGTCTGATATCCAAAAAAGGAATATAATATATTATAATTACATTGCTGGAGTAATACGATAAGTCAACCTATTAAGTAAGTATATTTTTTTATTTTTAACTACCTTATAAATATTTCAATTTTTTTTTTCAATTTACCCATGTATTCAGCAGTGGACACTCCAGAGCAGCCGTACTCAACCTTTTTGTCTTCGGGTCGCATACATATATTTGAAAGGGGCGCAACAACTAGTTAAACTCGTATAACTAAAAATTAGGATCCCCCCTCCTTTCTAAGAAAACATTTGTTTTGGTGTTAGATATTAAATTCTAAATATTGAACAATTTGTATTTTATGTTGTTGGCCGCACGGCCGCGTGTTGAGTAAGAGGAACCGACGTGCGTGTATGAGAAACTGTTTGAATGTGGAGGAAGCGAAGGAAGTGTGTAAAGATAGATCTGTTTGGCGTTCCGTTCTCTCTGCCTACCCCACTTGGGACACGGCGTGAGGGTATAGTATAGTATTTTAGGTTTAAAGTTTCATGTAGTCGATATTCATTGTAGTCTATTTTGTTTTCTTGCTGTGGTTTCACGGCAAAATATAATTCAGTTCAATATTGAAGTGATTAGAGTGGATGAGTGTGTGAAGATCCCTGGTAGGGATGGCAAGTATGAAAGATTGTAAAGAATTTATAGATTTACTCCAGATCAGAAGTTTAGAAAGTGACTTACCAAATGTGTGTAATGAAACTCGCGATTATTATTAAAGATGATTTATTATGAAAAACAGTTTTACAATTACGAATTATGTTACACTAGTTTTATAGAGAGAATGTAAACGTATGTGTGGTCAGCCAGGCAGAGAGAATTAGAATGATTTTTGATTTGTGATAATTCTTATCACTGACGATTCCTGACGTCATCCAAGCTGACCACAATACTAATTAAGTGTTGCCTGCTCACTACAATATAATAGAATAATTAATATCCTTATCTGTTTTCTTATGCACGCCCACGCGTTCAGCAGTGGACACTCCAGAACAGCCGTACTCAACCTATTATGTCTTCGGGTCGCAACACTAAATAACCAAAAAAATATATAGGATACTCCTAATTTGTAACAAAAATCGTTTACGATATTTCAAAGAAGAAATTTTTAAATCACAAAAAATTTAGCGGGCCGCAGATTAAGTATCCCTGCTCAGTGGGATGAGAGACCATGTTCACGAGCTGACAGCATGACATGTCGGGTCATAGGTTCATGGTGGAGACTAGAGTGAACGTGCCCTTGTCACATCAAGGTCATGGGTTGTATCACGTGTACAGAGAGTGAGAGCACGGGGGGCCAGAACTTCCGTTGGTGAGAAAATAAACAGTTCCTGGAGTACTAGGTATTGGTAACAGGTATTTGCAAATAACAGTTTAGGGACTACCTGTTACTGGGAAATACTCCTTTAGCACATCACTATTTGTCGATCGACTATAAACGAATTTACGACAGTCTATACTCTATCTACATGTACAGTGTAATTATGCGTTATTGTTGCGGTTGTTGTCGATAATTCGTTTGTAGTCGATCGAAAAGTGCGTGTTTGTCTAGGGGCTCTGATATTTCTCACAAAATAGTTGAGACACAATAATTTGGATACTAAAACTTAATGAACGCTTTGGACAATATCGGCCTAGTTCGTATGTAGAATCGATCCAATTTGTAAGTCAACTGAATCGGATCAATTTAAATTACTCATTATACACATCTCTAAATTGTTAAATGTCAAAGTCTTCTTCGTTTTCCCTTATTACCATTTATCAATATGCCATTCATCTTTCAGAGTTTTCTAACCATTGCTTATTTATTTAATTTCATAAGAAGTTCGATGCTTCATTAATTCAAATTATTATGAAATTATTTCGACAATGAGATGTAAAGGGAGTTTTTGAGAAGGAAAATAATTTTATGTTATGAAAAATATTTATTTTCTGTTTGCATACAAAATGCAAAATAATATCAATTATTGATAATCTTATATTCACAGTTAGAAGAGTCAAATAGTTTGTGATAAAATATTAATAATATTATTTACATCATAAATAAAATACACGATAAGTTAGTCTATTTTAATTTAAAATATTTATTGCATTTGTATAGGTTTACATCAATCAATATAATTATTCCAATTCTTTTGAAAATCATTAGATTATGTACAATTCCATAAAGTTATTTGTAATACCAAGAAATAAAATCAGGAAAGTATTATTTCTGGTTCTGGTTGCACAGGATCTAAGTAGTAGATATAATTATTAGTAAAAATAATAAATATTTAATAATTCCTAAGGCTCATACCCAATAAACTTTTTATCTTCTACTTGTACTGAACTTAAATAATTGTCAAGCCACTTTTCTACGACTGGTAAATTGTCGTCACTCCATTTTGTTTCTTCCCGAATATTTTTCAAAGATTTTTCAATGATATGTTCTGCACTACCAAATTCTCCTTGCCTCTCCACGTAGAGTTTAGTCACCATATCGAGTCCTTCTTGTGTTGTGAAGACACTTGTGGCAGATGATATTATGTTGTCCCATAGGTTGGTGTTATTTTCAAATCTAAAAATATAATTATAATAATTCATAAAAAATAAATATATCTTAATGTAAGGATTGATAGCAAGCTACACTATTGCATTCTGTTGAAATATATTTGAAGTAATATCATATGTTTTGATGTACTTTTGTGTTTTTTACAAGAAGGAAGGATATGTAAATAACAAATGTTATTAATTCTATATTCTCTCATTAAGACTCTGCCTGGTGGGAACTCTTAATAATACCTATATAATTATGTATTTAAAATTCGGCTTTAATATATTTTCTTTTATATGTGCAAAAGATTAATAATTTTTTTATAAATATTACATTTATATGTCCATTCTCTGGACACATTAAAGGAGGTAAAAAAGAGTGTTTGCTCTGCATTTCGAACGCAAATTACAAATGAAAAAAACAAAACTGTAAATTATTAGATCCAAATATTTTTGTTTTGTGTACCCACCTTAACTTGATAGCGTCCCAGTTCTGCTCCAAGAAATGGAATAGTGTTGTGTATCCTCTGGACCCTCCTGTCAACATACTGAATATTAAGAAGATATCATTCTCAGTAAAGTTTCCATTTGCTTCCAGAATAGTAATATTCAACAATTTCTGTATTTTCCATTTGGTTATTGGACATCCTGCTAGAGTTTTCAGTAAGTATGTTCTCTCACTGGCTTTTCTGGATGTTGGGAAGTTGATGATGCGTTGAAGACCGAAATCCCACTCTTCTTGAGTTCCCCACTTGAAAACTGGGCAAATGTATTGATTTCCAACTCTGAAATAGTTATTATTATTTTTATTATATCAAGAATTTTCATTAATACTTATATCAATTTGTTAGCTCATGTCACTGTTTTTTTTCTCCCGGTAACTTTAAATGGAGATGAATAACATGCCTTTGCCAGAGAAATTCATTAAACAATGCCTAAAAATGATACATATAACTCAATACTTATGCAATCAAATGTTGAGTTTTCATCAAGAAGGAGTTTTTAATTAAGTTTACTTGCATTTTTAATAATGCACAGAAATTCCTGAAACAGCTAGTGCGAGTAATATTCTTCATTCAGAATACTCAAAACTAAAACATAAAAGGTAGCTAAACTAAAGTTGAATGTTTGCAACTGGATCATGTTTTATAATTCAAACAATCATTTATAACAACAATTATTCTGTGTATGATTCATCTAATTATATGGATACTTACGGATTTCCTTCATCAGGATCCTCAGCATCCATCCAGTTCTTGAATGCAGCCTGTGCTTCTTCAATACAAGGCCTGTATCCAGCTCTACACAGGAAAGTCTTTGATAGACTTCTTAATGTAACCTTCCACCCTTCTTCATCATCCTTTGCTTGTTTTTCCAACTCTTCATAAAGAGGAGTTAGCATTATTCTGACATAAGTCTGGGAAATACAAAAAAAAATCAGTTGAAATATTTTTTTCCTGTTCACAGTGACGCGCTTTCGATACTTGCGAAAAAGCACAGCATGCCTTCAATAGTAAAATTATATTGAAATATCTTAGATTTACATAGTAAATACAAAATTTGATGACGAGGAAATAGAATTAATTAGAAAAGACGGGTATTTTCTTAAATTTACGATAGGTTGAAAATTGTGATGTAATAAAAAAAATCGTAATGAAAGCACGACCAATATAAATTTTTTTGTCCGGCCACTGCCTGTTCATTCCATTTTATTGACATCATGGGTTAATGATCAATTTACAACACCATATATAAAAAAACTAACCTCGAATTTCTTGTGCACATCGGAGCTATCAATATGCCTTCCAATATGATCAATCATTGTGAACACTGGATCCCACACGAGATGGTGTCTTTCGTTCTTCAGGAACAATGTCATATTGAGAGCTGTAGCAAAACTCAAGTCACCAGCATAAGCCAGATTCCATGCATCATGAAGGAGTTTAGCTCTTGTGTATACTGGAATCTGAGTTCTGGATTCACTCATAAGGAACTGTGCCAGCATGTTCCAGTTGCGGACATCGTAATTTACAGGGAACGGACCTAAAATAAAAAATGATCGTCAGTATAAAATATACCTGTATATACAGTGTAAAAACACTGTACATTTTTTCTGAAGGTTTGATGATAAATAATTTAAGGAAGATCGCTGGAACTGAATAGAGCATGCTCAATATGGAAAAGAATAGAAACTAAAAGGGGAGGTTCGAAAAGAGCCTAAAATGACTGAAGAAGAAGACTTTTCTTTCTCACTCACCAATTTCTTCAGGATTCACAATGATGAAGTTATTCTTGGACGGCATGTTGGGTAGCTTGACTTCTTTGTCTTTCATCCATGTAACTGGAGATGTAAATTTGAAGCTAAGCACATCTTCTCTTGTGATAACCAGAGGAATCCACCACACCAATTTATCCTGTCCAGGAACATCGTGAGGACGCTCACGGAGATAAACTCTCTAAAAATAATGAAAAAGTATTTCTTTGAATCAACTTAGACCAAATGCTTCTAAGATATCTAAGGACCTGTATAATGATTCGCATAGGTATATAAATTACGAGAATCTAGATTTTTTATTGTATTTAAAAAATTGGAAGATATTGATTTGGATTTCACAGTCAGACACATTTTTGTTTCTTTTTTTTTACCAATAAGTAGGTATGTAGGTAAAATTTACCCAAGTGAACATTGTCTGACTTACCTGTTTAACTAGTGCACTATTAGCTTCATAATTCCTCTCAACATTAATCACGGGAAGGCGATCTTTGGAGATCCATGATAGAGCAATGTCAGTCACACTGATGTCCTTGGGAATGGCATGGTCTTCATGAGCTACATCATCCAAAGCCTTCCAAATATCGTCAGCTGTGAAGGTTCCAAGTTTCCTGAAATTGTAACAACGATGAGCATAAGTCTTTGAGAAATAAAGTTGTTCAGAAACGATAATATTACGTAATTAGTAGATAGCCCTTGACACCATTTTCATTTTCCTTTTCATATTTCTGTATTTTATTTAAAATGATACCTACTTTTCCTGGATGAATTTCTGCAGCCCCCTTTTGAAGGTAGACTCTCCAAGTGTGTAGTTGAACATTCTGAATATGAGCTCTATTTTGCTGCATGTTGTCTCTTGCTTCATGCCTGTGATGCGGGAATGTGGATAGCGCTTGCTGAATTCATAGTACAAGGAATAGAGCATCGTCATGGGCCACTTGCCATCCATCTCCAAGCCATTGTCAATCTGCCAATATACAAATTAGAAAGTATTAATCTAGGTTCCCATCAACGTAAGAAAAATCAAATAACCTCTCACTTAGAAGGGGATTTCGAAATCTAAGACTTCATCATTAAGTTTTTGGCATTGAAATTTATCTTGTTACTCTCTAAAAGAATGCAAATAATTAAATATTAATTTGTATGTGACACCCAACACCCAGATATAAAAAAAACACGAATGAATTATGATAAAGTAGGTACTTACAGTGATGGCAGTTGATGCTGAGACGTATCCTACAAGAGCCTTGTTGATGTGAGCATCACTCCACCAAGATGGAGACACCAATCCACCAATCCATTGATAACTCAACTCCTGAGCCAACAAAACGTAGCTTTGCGATGCCAGCTCACTCTGTCTGCAAAATAAAAGCAATCATCTAAGCTGAAGAAAAGAAACACAATTTTTCATCCAAAGATAAAGGTGCTATGAGCCTCGACCCAACTAAGGTAAAAAGAATTAGAGTTATGTATGTATATATTCATTCACTGTGTCGGTGTTTAGGTAGTAGAATTCCATATCGAAATAAATAAAACAAGTGTTTTATTCTACTATTGTTTTATTCTGTGAGAGAGACGTCTTTCAGATTGACAATGTCCTTATAAGACGAAAGACGTCTCTCTCACAGAATAAAACAATAGTAGAATAAAACACTCGTTTTATTTATTTCGATGTAGGTATACATATATTCATCTACTGTAATTAGAAAAACTTACTTAAACACAATGAGACCCCAGCTATCAGCTGGTTTAACTCCCATATAGTTAGGTAGAGCCACCAGATCCAATTTCTTCAGAGGCAGATGTGTCTGGAAGACATTGTTGAACAGTGTGTTGAGTGTTTTCTTCACGTGCTCCACTGAATCTTGAATCTTATCCATGTAATCCTTAGTTGACCATAGTGAAACGTCTGTATAAAAAAAGAATATAGAAAAAAAGTTATACGTCAACTTTCAGAATTCATACGAGAATTTTCATTTTAAATAAAAACAAAAAAAGCTTTAATGTCTTACCCATTTCAGTATTGTAAGCACTATCAGAAGTAAACTTGAAGGCGTTTGCTACAAGTAGGTCAGAGATGACCAAACCTACTCCGTATGTTGGGAGAGGAGGAGTTCTCTCAAAGTGATCCCACACATTCTCAGCTTCCTCTTTACCCTCTTCTTTGCTGGAAGATATCAAAACACAGATCAGCAAGTCATTATGAAAATAATAAAAAAACGTAATTTATTTTCAGGAATGCATCCATTCGTGCCATCACGAAATTCCCCACAAGTGGGGTAGCCAGCGGACTAACTGCATGTAATAAGTATGAAATTCCTCTTTTCTGTGCCAACAGAAGTTAAGACATTCTGGATAGGTATTCTCATCGCTGTATTGACGATATTAAATATCTTATACGGAATGTTACATGAACAACCATCCAATACAAATTACTCGAAAATTTACATAAAAGAGCTGAAGGTCATTCTTTACAGGGGACTACACGGGTTTCAAGAATATAATAGGTATATTAATTTAGCGTTTCTGTAATCTGTGTGTAGAGACGGCGCAATTCTGGAATGGGCAGAGGTCTGTGCTGAATCGGGTGGTCTAGATCAAATATTTTAATTTCTTATAAATTTACTAAAATCACTCACATTTCTTCAGAACATTTCACTGGCATGTTGGACAAGGCTTTCATGTTATTTGGTCTCAGTACGCTGATGTCAAATGGAGTTCTGTAAGTTGGTTCATCGAAACATGGGAATACTCTCCTTGCATTATTGGGCTTCAACTGTAATCCAACTGTAGTGCTGAAATCAAGACAATATAGGATGTAAGGAATTGTTAAATAAAATCCTTTTCGAAAAAATAGGTAGGAACATAATTTTATATTGACACTATGAAATTTAATGGGTTGCTCTTGACACAATTTAAATACGACCTAAATATTCTTTTGATCTTAATCAATCGACGCGCTGACCGACCATAATAAAAAAATAAGTGCATATCAATTTCGCGGTAGCGGTAGCGCGGTATTTTATTACTATAATCCCTTCACTCGTCTTATGATTAAGATCAATACAAAATTAAGATCGTATTTAGATTGTGTCAAGTATAACCCTGCTAGATTTAGATACCTTTATCAAGTTAACAAAATGCTGGCATTGGGTTCTGATAATTAAAATCAAATATAATTATTTTGGAAAATCCTGAATCTTGTAGCATTATCTTAATTAAAGCATTCTACTTGTGAAGGAAATTATCAATGAAAATATTGCCACAAAAATCATAAAATCGATAATTAATCTTATAATATTATTAGACTATCTTTTATGCCTTCATATATTTAATCCAAATTTACCCCGCAGTATTTCCAAGAATTACGTAAACATATAAAGATTTTTATAAATACCCTAGTTTAGATTTGTCCAAAGATTGTGTTCTAAAGAACGCTTCAGACTTGTCAGTCTCCAGTTTTCCTTCAAATGCGATTTCAATTTCTCCCTCAGTTCCTTTGGGGATTTCTTTGGATAACTTGATGACAAATATTGGCCTTTTTGGATTTCTGTCTGCTCTAGTAACAGTTAACAATGTCATGTTGTTATGAGGAATACTGGAACAGAAACAACCTTTAATTTACAAGTCCACTTACGTCCTTCTGAAGTATTTAAATGTTTTAACGATCCTTAACTTTTTACTTCTATAAGATCCAGATAAAAGCTGAAATATTAAAGGATTCTTACGTTGGATCATTGAGCCTTGCTTTGACATTGGTGTCCAGAATTTGCAAGTCCTGATGGGCATGAAGTGACATGACATCACTGTCTACAACCCAAGTGATGTTAATGTGGACCGTGCCTTTGAAGATACCCTCTGAGGTATATGGCTCCAGTTCCAGCTTATAACCCGTGGGCTTGACTTCTCCATCTAACTTAGGCTCATTGATTAGGCTGTGAGCAGCCGTCACGTCTAAACCTCGTGGACGACGGATAATGTTAGGCTGAAATATGAAACAATTTTACGTTAAATTGACGGTCAAGTCATTTTTTACTTTATTTTAAATATGTATTGTACTGCGAATTATCTTAGTCTATTTTTCTCCCCCTAATTTTTTGTCTGGTGTTGGGCAGTTAAACCATAACCAATTTAAACATCTTATAAAGCCTACGATTTTGACAGGATCAAGGGTTCTACCTTTAGCCAGTGCTTTGCCAAGTGTCTTATTTCTTTTGAATTCCATGACATTACAGCCTATGAAGTGCGAGGAGTCTCAACTTCCTCTTTACAAAATCTGCCAATACCTAAGCATAGAATTAAATAGGCAGGTATAGCGCTTACCCTGTTTGCTTTGAGGACACTAGCTGAGACACAGGCAACTACAGCTAGGAGCAGAATCATGGCACGGAGTGCCGCCATTTTATTTAATAAATACAATCAATCTGAAAAAAAGAATATCAGTTTAAATCATATCCTATGGGAGATATTGCTGGGAATTAAAAATGTTAAGTGTCGTATATAAATAATAATTAAGTATGTTACATACTTTCTATTTACAGAACACTTATATTCTTACAGAAAAGAGTGGGATCTTTTCCATTTCGGGCATTCAACGAATTATAATAGTACTTTAAGCACTTATGTGTATAAACCTACGTAGGTATGTAGATTTGTTTAAGGCATAATATGCCGAATATGAATTTGAAATAATATTTGAAATTCAGACATCCGTCTTTAATGTATATTTTTACGGCACGGAGTATAATGTGCATTCACTTGGGTTCAAAGAGTTCACTGGCCACCCCAGTTTTAGAAGATGCTGTGATAGTAGGTAGGTACAGATTGATATTGAATAATATAAGTACACATATTCCCATTTCTTCTCTTTCCTTTTTACACCAAAATTTTTGGAGAATGGCTGCTAAATCATGTGTACCCCTTTGGGACAGTATTTTTCACTGCATTGCCACATTAAATTCTCTTTGGGCATGTGTGTCACGTTAAAGAGATGCATAATTCTGGGTATGCGATGGCCTTATTTATTTTATTCTTCTTGCACATCATCATTCAGATAACAAAATCAACAAATCAGTTTCAAAATCAACAAAGAACAAAGTGTGATGTTATGGAGTGGCGAGATTATCACTACATAGTGATTTTTTCCATCTAACCTCGTCACGAAACACAAATAAAAATAATAAAAACACAAACAATAAGAAAAATCTCTACATAAATCAAAATGAGACAAAAAATCTACAATCCACACACCTAACACTCCAAAGGGGCCGAAAACTATAGAAAGGGGTTAGAGGATGGATGCTGAGTTAGAAGACAATAAATACTTCTGGACGGCGTATTTAAATCCATTAAAAGATTGAAATGTTCTATGAGAAAAAGGGATATTATTTCAGCAACGAGCACCACATACTGACAATGATTAAAAAATATACCCCAGAAGTATATTACAATATTATTTTCTGGACCATTCACTATTCTGAAAACCATAGTTAATGGATATGTTTTTTGCCTACTATTTGTTAGGCACTTGAATATGAGTACTCGACACTCTGATAAATCAATGTTTCCCTTCGGAGACCAACAACACAACAGCTGATAAGGTCATTACTTTGATTGCGACCCGACATCATCAGATAATAACCGTGTTAGATGTACTTGTTACTATGTTTTTCTATTTAATAGAATACATTTCACGTTAAAAGGATTCAATAAAAATTTACCATGGATGTAACTTTCTCTGTTTCTAGTTTCAGTTCCCATGTGAATTGTTTTGAAGCAAAGTTCTGCATCTCTTTTCCCCAATGATCTATCTTGTGGGACTCTCTTTAACTCTTTGTACGATCCATAGCTCATATCCTTGCATAGAAATTCGAGGTATTCTCGATGAGAGCACCACCTGTAGTTTGTCCCCTCAGACATACATATAACATGCAGGTATATGGACAATATTCACACAAATTGAACTAGTTCCAGTCCTAAATTAAGGCATGAATCTTGTATTATGGATACTAACGCGACGATACACATAATATACGATGCAAAAAATACACGCAGACCCAGGACAATTTTAGAAAGACAATTTTTCATTTGCCCTAGTCAGGATCGAACGAAGAAAAAATGGTGACATTCAAGTTGTAGGAGGCTCTCGCGATGCACCGTGTGTTACTAGGTCTAACTAACTAACTCGGTAACTAAGTTGGGGCAAATCGTTTATTATTATAAATAAATAAATAAAAATAAATAAATAAAATCGAATAGTGTCCCAGAGCATCCATTCTTCGAAGGCCTCCAATTTCTGATCTATTTCACATTGGTTAAAACAAAATAAAAATCGGATCGAACTGATACACGATAAAACGGGATTTTCAATATTATTGAAAATGGTCGTCCATTCGTCGCATCGTAAAAAAATATTTATTTAAGTTATACTGGATAAAAATATAATTTCCCAATTCAATCCCGAATGTCTTCACACTTTACTGGCACGGGGAGGGCAACTGCATGTTAACATGCCGTTAGAGACTAACTACCCCATTTATGCAGGATACCTTTACGATATAACGTCGATTTACCCATTCAAGATTTGTCCCAGAGCTTAGATAGTTACGCCACTGTAAAACACCTGTAATATTTAATAGGTGTACAGTAATGATAATTAATATTGACTCTCTCACTACCAAATAATGTTTATGATATTATGTCTGATAAACATAATATTATTGTATACAGTCATACTACGAGTAGTTTACACAAATCACAGATCAATAAAATTATGCCGTGCGTGTATGACGCGTTATCTGTAAAAGCCCTAAACGCTTTTACCCACCGTAGATAATTATGATATACCTACTTACTTACATAGATTTTACAGATATTATCATGAAATTTTAATTGTATTATTTTCTTAATCGTATTCTGACCTTTCAATTTGACATAGATTATTGGTATGTGGTATCTACTTAAAGGGAATAATCGCAATTCTCCGTTTATAAGATTCCTATTTGGAGGTTTTTGCGTTATTCCCTTTATGTTTCAATGCCATACGTGAAGAATGGCAGAATGCATGCATCAAAAGTCTATTTTAGCATGTTCATTGTTTTTTTTTATTTAGAGAGACATCTTTCGTCGTATAAGGACATAGTCAATCTCTTTGCTCAAGATTGACAATGTCCTTGTAAAACGAAAGACGCCTCACTTAATAAAAAAACATTTGTTTTTTTTATTTCATCTATTTAGTTAGATAGTTCGGGTATTTGCGATATTTTAGTATAATGTGCCGAGAGTTGCCCAGCCAAGTCAGCCAGCTTCTTAGCATTCTTTGCCGAGTGTCCCAGGTAAACATAATTATGACTTCAAAGTGATAGTAAGAATATTGAGGAGAGGGGATTAGTATGAATCAACTGTAAGCGAAAAGTGGTGAAAAATCTCATATGATGGAGATAAAAATTACAAACTCTCAGCTTAGAAAGACCACAATTGCAATGGAGAGACGACCCACTGCAAACTGCCGAAATAATTCCATATACAGTCGGTTTAGAATCGGACAACCTGTATAGAGATGAAGGAATAATTAGTCATCTTCCACAAGTGAGCAAGAGTGGGCTGAGAACTAGAACAGAGCTATTAGAGGGGTAGCCAATAAAGTACATCTGCTTACATACCATCACACCGCTTCCCTCGCGGGTTAGGCAGAAAGAATCGAGCGCCACTTTCTTCTATTCTTGCATACATCCTTAGCTTCCGTCACTGTCATACAACTCTTCATGCATGCTCTCCTGTTCACGTGACACGTGACCGTCCTGTGGGATTTGATTTAAATGATATTGCCATTTGATCCTCGGACGCTCACGTCTCCGAGTACCATTCCTCTCATTGAAGGAGACCCACCGACCACCCGGATAGCGCAGAAGTCTGGGGACTTCCATTTATCCGAATTCTACACTACACAAATTTTGTCCATACCGGAGGCGCCATAGTGGGCAGCCTGAGGGGCTGGCCGGCCAAAAAAAAAAACCCCCATGTGTGGAATCTTTTGACTACACTCCTTCGATGTCCCTCTAGCCGAGAGAAGCAAAAACATTCACAATATAAAACTAACAATACATTTACAAAGGCATTCCCTAACCCAGAAAAACAAATCAACATTCAAAATAAAATTAAAATAAAAACAACAAGAAAAAATTTAAGAAAACAAAGAGAAAATAAAAATGAGCAGAGAGCCGAGTTGAGGTGTCCGGAAACTTCTTTTGGTATTCATGCCGGTGAACCCGAGGGTCGCCGGTGCCGGAGTCTTCGTAGACACGCTTCCCTCCCCAAGGGACATCCCTCCCTGACCTAAGACTCTCCACCAAGGGAGACAGGACAGCACAAAAAACGAAGAAACAAGTTCGCCCGCGACAGCCACGATCACACAAGGCAAAATCAACCATCAAGCTCATCCAGGTAAGCCGGGGGTGAGCCCGGCTCACGCAGAAGGTCCCACCGAGACACCCAGACATCCGCAAACTCCAAGAAAGCTCTGAAATTTCTCGGACAAATCATTAATTCCCCAGACCAAACGGGTCTGGGAGTATCATCACTCAAGCTATCAATCATTACATCCCTCGCATCCGTCATCATTGGGCATTCCCACAGGATATGCCCCGCAAACTGAGCTCCCGTCCCACAAGCACACCACGGGTCGTCCGTCAGCCCTAACTCAAAGAGCTTGGCTTTAAGCTCCCCGTGTCCCGTTACCAACTGCACGGCAAAGTGATTGAAAGACAGGAAGCGCCTTTTAATCCTCTCTCTTACATCCGGAAGAAAATCGTAGACAAGTCTAGCGGTTCTCCCCCGGTCCCATCTTTCCTGCCACACATCCAAAGTTCTTTCTCTGATTTGGCTGAAGGCCCTAATAATTCCCCTGTTCCCGGGTTCCGTCTGAACGGAAATACCAAGATGTTCAGTTCTACCATCCGCCATGATCTTACGCCTGGCTACACTGTCTAGGACTTCCAAATCAGCGGGTAGCACGCCAGCGATAACAGGAAGGCCATCGCTAGCGGCAGTACGATACGCACCTGTGACGGCGAGCAGCGGGAGTCTCTGTCCCCTCAAGACTGCCGTTGATACAGAGCCCACCGAAAGTCTATGTGACCAAACCCGAGCAGCGTACGTAACTTGCGCCACGTACGTCGCCCGATATATGGCCTTTACAGTCCCCGAACGCAGGCCCCATGTACCACGACTAAGTTTGCGAAGGGTGAAGAAAAGTACCTTCGCTTTCTCGGCAGTCGCTCTCACGTGTGGAAGAAAGGAGGAGCCCCTGTCCAGAACAACCCCCAAGTACCGGACTTCGTCGACCACCCTCACGGGTGTTCCACTCATCCGGAGAACCGGATTTCTGCCCCTTCCAAGTGCCCCCTTCAACCACATCGCGGAGGTCTTGCTCGGCGAGAAGACAAGCCTATTCACACTGCCCCACGTCAGGATGCGCTCGATCGCGGTCTTAAAATTGTCCTCGATCGCTCTCCTCGTACTGCCAGACAGCAAGAGGAGAGCATCGTCAGCATAAGCGAAAATCGTACAGCCAGGAGGAAGATCTATTTTCAAAAGGTCATCGAAGAGGACGTTCCACAGGAATGGTCCGAGGACCGAGCCCTGCGGACAGCCCATATCTACAACCCGTTCAACCAAGCGTCCTGCGTGGGTGATCACCACTGACCTGTCGCTGAAGTAGCTGCTGATCACATTGAACAGCCAGCGAGGACATCCCCGTATCTTCAGTTTGGCCAGTATGAGTGGCCACCACGCATTGTCGAAAGCCCCAGCTATGTCAAGGAAGACACCTAGCACATTTTTCTCCTTACTGTCATCCCTCCACTTCATGCAGGCATCAATGGCGTGCTCCGTGGATAAGCCCCGGCTAAAACCAAACTGCTTAGGATCCCCCGGCACAAGGGCCCCATCAAGCCGGTTCCTCACCAAGATCTCAAGTATCTTGCCAAAGGAAGGCAGCAGGGTGATAGGCCTATACGCCTTGAGATCCGACAGAGGCTTATCGTTGCCTTTGGGGATTACCCTGAGCAAACCTCTCTTCCATACTTTTGGAAACACTCCCTCTCGCAGACAGGCCCGGAAAAGTCCCAACATTTCCGCCGAACAGAACCTCCAGACCTGCTTTACAATCGCACCATTCACTCTGTCAATTCCAGGTGCCTTCCTTGGTCCTAATCTTTTGACGATTTCACCCAATTCTTGATGTGTCACATCGTCAATTTCGATTACTGACTCATCGGGGGGGCAGCGTGATTGGAAACGCAGCGCTGCATGAAACGGTGTGTCCCTCGACATTGAGTCAAGGGGCACCAGACCATCTAATAGCGCCCTGAGTGTGCCGTCAATACACACTGTTTCATTATCGCCAGAAACAATACTGGTAAGATAGTGATCAGCAGACCTCTTAGACTTAACTATAGTTCGAGTCACAGACCAAGGGTCGGCGTTTCCCGTTTCTGTAATCCACTCCTTCCAAGCCGAGGTCTTAGCATGCCTTATGGCTAATTTGAAAGAGCCCCTCGCTTGCTGGAGCCGCTCAAAGAGTTGCCTACCAGCTGGAGAGTCCCGCAACACGCTGCCCTTTCTCACCGGGCAGAAGGCCCGTTCGGCGGATTTAAATTGGCGTCTTAAAACCGTGAGTTCCGGGGTCCACCAATTGGTGGAACGACGTCCCCCAGGCCTGCACCTTCCCAGCGCCACTGTCGCCGCTGAGACGACCGCTGAGTTAAATTTTTCCCCAGCTACTTCAACTCCATCAGACAAATATACATCAAAATCTCTCAATTCTTCTTTCAAACAAATTCCAAAAGAATTCCAGTTGGCCTTCGAACGCTTGAAACTCCACAGACCGTATGGTTCAATTCCCAACGAACCCCCGACAGACCAAGTGATCAGCCGATGGTCGCTGACAACCTCCCCAACGTGGACCCTCCAATTGGAGAGATCCGCAAGCAGATCATCGGTGCATAGGGTTAAATCAATCCAGCTCTCCCCCATTGGCCCAGCAAACGTGGCCGGTTGACCGGCAACATTGAGAATGCTGAGGCCAGCGGAAGATATAAAATCCTCCACTGGTCCACCACTCCCAGTGCGGTCAGTGCCAGGTCTGTCGTGCCAGAGAGGCGAGCGTGCATTAAAATCACCAGCTACCATTCCTCTCAGCCAAATATATCTTCTTGGTCATTCTGTCCTCATTCATTGTTTCCACATGCCCAAACCTTCGTAACTTCAAATTACAGTAATTCGCCAGAATGATTTTTGGGTGTATTCAACCGCGTTCACCATTTCTCTCATGAGAGTTTTGGTTTTTAATATTGAAGCTACTATCTGAAATCACAACCTAATCAAACCATCTTCTTGTTTGTTTGTATCAAACAAAATATGTAGATAATAAAAGTATTTGTTCAGATATCGACATCAACTCCATTCATTAGCTATTTAATTCAATTTACCGCCTATATTGTTATACAAATACCTACAATAATGTAATTATTGTAGTGTAAGTGAAAAGATACACATACAATAATAATTGACGTGCTTTTTATGTATATCTACTCGTAGCATACATAATATTAAACAAAAACGATTTTGTAGACTTTCAATTCGATTGTTAACTAAGTGAAAGTTGCATTTTATTTTTAATTTGGTGTACTTGTTGAAGCAGAAACTGGGATAAGGGATATATCTAGGGCAATCGGCAGGATTCGTGAGAGGACAATGAGTGTTTGGCAAGACAGATGGACCACTGGAAGAACGGGTAAACTTGTCTACAAGTTCTTTCCAGGTGTCCGTGAAAGACTGAGAATGAGCTTCTTGTCCCTTGATCATTTTTCTGTACAGCTTATCACTAGATATGGCCAGTTAAGAGGTAAACTTTTTGAGTTAGCATTGACTGATAATCCATGGTGCACCTGTGGGACAGGAGCTCAATATGCGGAACATATCCTTTGATGATGGATGCAAGAGAGGAAATGATTCTGGGTATGACTGTTGAAACTCCTCGACCCATCTGGTTTGGGGAAGGTTTTTAAATGCCACTAACGCTTTACACTTACAAGGCATTCGTGGATGTGTGGGTCTCAAAATGGGATCTGCTACGTCGGCCGGGTTCCCCGCCCACTGACGTGGTAGGGTCGGAGATACCAACACTGTCATAGTACTTAGTACTGACAGATTAGAGAGTTGAAAGAAAAAAAAATGTCACCTAAACGGATAAATAGGAGTCCTTGGGCTCCTGAAATATCCGACAAATAAAGCTATTTCAACAATTTTATTTTTAAAAATAAATATCTACTACTATACCGTGTACCAACACAAGTGGAGTAGCCAGCAGACTAGCTGCATGTAACAAACATGCCAGCTGTCCTCTCTGTGTCAACAAAAAATTAAGGCATTCAAGCAGGGTGACAAACCTCATTGCTGAATTTAATATGTAAAATGTCTTTATTTTTCGAAAACTTAATGCCTTTTACAGGACACTCGAAATCTTACGAAAAAGAGTGGGAGAACAAATCATTGCAACGTAAACAATTCATAAATTAATAATAGATTAACTTTTCTTAGATGTAAAATGGTATGAACATGTCACAAATGATGCTATGCGCCGACGCACTCTACAGAGATCTGTAATCTTCGTGATACAGGAGAGACGATGGTCCTGGCTGGGTCATGTTCTGAGAATGCCCAATGATAATTGGCCAAAAAGAGCACTGTTCTTCCGTCCGCAAGGATTTCGACGGCTCGGGCGTCCCTCTTTCACAATAGGTACACCGTTCCAATGACAACTACATCAGAGCGCAGGGAATGTCGTGGGAAGAGATGACACAATATTGACACAGAGTCGCTCTGAATGGAGGAGACTGGTTTCTGCCATGTTCTCCCGAGAGGAGCATTAAACTCCGTGTCGGGAGAACCTCTTGGTGAATTGGTAATAATAAATTTGAAAATGTAGTAGAAACTTCTATAACAAGACCACAAGGTAGACGTAGCGTTGGTAGACCCAAACTCCGTTGGATGGATGGTGTACAGGGAGATGTGGACATCATTGGCATCAGAGATTGGAAGAGTACATGCCAAGATAGGGGAGATGGAGGCGAATGTTGGAGGAGGCCAAGGCTCACAACGGGCTGTAGAGCAACTGATGATGACGAGTAGAAGCTTCTACAAAGAATATCTAGAAAGAAAATGTCGTTTAATGCAGTAAAATAAGATAAACAACGATGAATTTTAGATACTTGATAGTTTTAATGTAGGCTGTATGTATGTAGGTAGGTTTGTAATAGATACAATAATTATAATCCCTAGACATCGCTATACAACTGTTTCTCTTATCTTTTCATATTATGTATTATTATCTCTTTCATGCAGGTATCTATCTATCTATCTACACAAGCTGTGTGATATATCTGAAATATTATGTGTAGGTATGATGATGCAGGAATATTCAACCGAGCTTCTGAAAAATCTGAAATATATCTCTACCTATATTGTAAGATGTGTGTTACTAAGTAGTAAGTAGGTACGTGTTGATAGTTCGGCCGGGTAACTCTTCACACAATCTAAATACGATCTTAATCCTAGGATGCGCAAACTGACTTTATAGCCAAAAATACGTACATGTCAAAAAATAGTTGTTATTAACATTTACACGAGTGTTATGGGATATAACCTCAAGAATGTACTAAAAATTGATGTGATTAAAATTGCATACAATAAACTTTAATATTTCATAACTTTTTTATACTAAAATGTAAGAGACAAAATGCAAGACCTTCAGTGGCATGTAATAGCCTTTATATCTTTATTTCCTTTATCATTTTGATTGAAATTGGATTGATCACTTTAAGTTATTAATAATACCTGGATGTATGGGCTGATAGGTTTTAAATGAGAGTCACTACATCTGACACCTATATTTCAGTGTCAAAAAGTAGTAAAATATTGATGCTTATTGGATGTAAAAGCAAATTTAACTTACATATTAAGGGTTAGCTCAGGGGAAACGTTCCCCTAAGTGCAAATTGAAATATTAGGTATTACTGACACGTCAGCCAAAGCTTATTGTGAAGCATAGAATATTTATTCTATTTTACTCCAAAGTTTCCACGGATGAAGTGCATAACCAAACAAACGATCTAAGGTACTATCTAGGGTAGGATCTAGGGAAAATACAGTAGATTAAAAAGTTCGCCCAGTCAAATAATTTACGCGGATTTGACATTTTTTATACCTGGAAAATGTCTGCATTCATACCATAGCACATTACTTTGCCCACGTTATTAGTTAAAGCTGAACGTTTTTCCTTTACTACGTTAGTTCATTCTGTCATAAGCTTCCGGAATCAAACGTGAATTCAGTTCATTAAAAAAAGCCCCAATAACATAACATTTTCGAGTGGCAGAAAATAAAAAATTGGTGTCTACATATCATAAAATCTTAACATCATAAAAAATAATTGATTTTATATGGATTTTATGTGATTAATGGTTTTACGTAATTCTTTATTTTTTTTTAAATTGGAGTTGAATTTTTACTATGTTTAATTTTATATTTTTTTTCCGTATTTACGATGTGATTTTATAAAAAAATGAATCCGAAGCGAAACGTATGTTATTCCTAGCTGGATCGAAATATTTTGTAAAGATGATAAGTTGATTGTATTTAGAAATACAGGTTAGTTTTATTTGAACAAACATATACCTATTTTTTTGTAAATACCTACTAGGTAAAAAAAACTTGTGCAATTATAACATAATTCTCTATTCTGTGCCAACTTGGGAATTGATTTTTGTAGTTTTATAATTATTTACTCGTTTATTTGACTTATATGACGGTAATTTTTTAACTAAGGTATAAAAATGTGTTTAAAAATATTGACAGCTCAGATATGTCATCCAATTTTTTTGAGCGTTTCCGGGTAATTTGGGGTGTAATGTTGGCTTAAATCTGCGGCTGACTCAGTAAATAACCAATATTATTTAATCCTGTAATAGGGCGCAAATTGTCTGTAACTTTGCACTTAAATTTACTATAATTACGTATGTGCTTGATGTGCCTGTTGGTGTATGTATGCTTTCAATAAATAAAATAAAATATAAATATATTAATGATCTATTCGATTGTTAACATATTGTAAAAATTGAATTCTTCGTTCTTCATTTGAAGTCTACTACTATACCTTCACACCGTGTCCCAATTGGGGTAGGCAGAGAGAACGAAACGTCAAACAGATCTATCTTTACACACTTCCTTCGCTTCCTCCACATTCATACAGTTTCTCATACACGCACGTCGGTTCCTCTTACTCCACACACGGCCGTCCTTAAGAATTTGATCCACGTAATCAAGCCACGTGGTTCTCGGACGCCCGTGCTTCCTCGCACCTTTTCTTTCAGACAAGTATATCTTCTATGTCATTCTTACCTCGTTCATTCGTTCAACATGTCCGAACCACAATAGTTTATTCACGCGCATTCTGTCCACAACACTCTTCCTGTATCCACTCATTCTTCTAATATCCTCATTCTTCACTCATTTGAGGTACATTGTCTATATTTATTTATTTACTCCTTTAAACAGCCCAGTAGCCTATTACAAAAGTATACATTTTGAACATATCAATATACAATTATTAAAATAAAAAATCATCGCACAAAAAATAATTCATGATACATAATATGAGATATAAAAAATATTCAAGTAAAAGCAAAATTAAAAAACAATGTGTCTTGAATGAATTTTCATATAATCATAAATTTTTTTTTACGCGGCGGCAGAATTGCCATCCACACTTCTCAGCATTGTACAACCAGATAAGTCTCCATATGATCAGTCATGATCACACAAAAACTTAACAGTCTAATGCCGGGAAAAATTCACCTATCCAGATATACCTACAGGATATCAAAGGATTAGGAGAACGAGAAATTTCTCCGAGAATTTCTCCTCTGATGGAAGAGAAATTTCTCTCCATAATTTTTCTTAGTGGTATTATGACTTTTCGCCCAGTACACTTCGCAGCCAACCTGATTGATCCAAAAATTTGTGGGGCTGATTAAAAGGCCCAAATCAGAGGTTATTAACACTTTCTTCCATGCATGTACGTACCTGCAATTTTTTTTTAACTTAAATATGGGCATGTGGGGTGTCAAACATCAAGATTTTTCATCAGTAATTAGCATTTTTTTCTATGTAGGTACCTAACATTTTTTTGTTTTCATTATTAATTGTAGCCATACTGGTGATAAATTGTTTCAACATTTGTAGGTACATTGTTATAGATTGATTGAATAAAGTATTTATTATTATTATACTGTTTCTGTCCATATGTTAAATAAAAAATAAAAAAAATTCTCGAAAATTGTTTCTTGAGAATTCCACAACACTACTCGTAGGTACCTAATACAAGTCTCTTATTGGGCAACCGAAGAAGACATGGTTCAGGGAATCCACATCGTACTAGAAAACATTAGTATAACTAATTTCTGTGTCGAAGCACCTTAAAAACATTGCACAATATTCAAAAGATATTGTTTTTTGTACATTTACAGTTTCGATATATATAGGCTCTGTCTTATAAATGATGATATGGAATCAAAAGTATTAAAAACATGACTATTGTTTATTACTCTTAAATAAACGAAAATGTGACAAAATTAAAATGAGTAATGTTTATCATAATATCGAATACGCAGTTAAAAAAGATGAACAGAGAGCCTACAGTTTTAAGTGTTTTTATGAATACCATCATAAACAGTGTTCACACACCAATGGTGTAACTATAATATCATCTGAGGCCCGTGGCAAATTCATCGGATGGGGCCCCCCTCAGTAAAAATTGTCACGTTCTTATTTAATTTTAACAAATTACTTAGTTAGTAGTTGCCCAACAGTGTGCATTTTAGTTAAATATCTCACAAATTTTATTTTCTAAAGCAAGGGTATTACATAAATTTAATATTGACAAGATATTTATTAATAAAATTCTTTTCTCCGAGCATTCTGTTCCGCAAAAGTGTAAAATATTTTAATTTATATATGGTATTTTGTTGTGTATAACTTTAATTGATTATAATTACTTTTATAAATTTTCTAATTGTTACTTAATTTTGTCAAAAATGGTAGATTACTTCTGAGCTCGCGGCCTCTCTGACCGGGAGCCCCCATCGGGTCGGGGGGCCGTGGCATTTTGCCACCCTATTAGTTACGCCACTGTCACACACAAAACACTGCATTACATTATATTATTGTGTCGGTATGTATTTAGGAAATGTAAATTAAAAGGTTATTAAATTTAATCTTCAATTCAGGCTATAAAGCAGTACTACATAGATAGTCAGTAGCGATGCGCAATGTACATATAATTTTATTTTCACGATAACAGAGTATGTAGATTGTAAGTGTATGGAATATATGATTTAAGCTAAACTTCGTGTAAATAAATATCATACCTTGAAAATGTTATTTATTTTGGTATATTTTTGACATTCAAATGGAGTTTCTGAAACCGAGAAGATTTCTTATGTTGTAAATAATAAGTTTGGGCTATTTTTAAATAACAATCTCATATTTATAAATAAAATAAGTTGAGTTAATTAGAAGAGATCGCGCCTTTGCGATAAACTCGTCCACTTATATCTCATTTGAATGCATTTTTCTATAAAATTGTATATATTATGATCAGCGGCGTTTAGTAAAGAAATAGATTAAAAAAAACTAGAATGTCGTGTAAAAGGCAGGTACCTACCTAATTGTATTTTTTTCTATCTCAAATTATACACTTTCTTTTAAGCAGAGATGAGAAACACCAATCGAATGAATGGCTCATATCACTCTTGTGATTTTTATAAGATACAGAAATGAAGCTACGGTGGTTTGGACATCTTGAGCGAATGAACGAGATAAGAATGACAAAGAGGATATACTTGTCTGAAAGAAAGGGTTTGAGGAAGCGCGGGCGTTCAAGAACCACGTGGCTTGATCAGTGTTACTTACTTGAGTAAGAGGAACCGACATGCGTGCATGAAAAACTGTATAAATGTGGAGGAAGCGAAGGAAGCGTGTTTTTTTTTTAAAAAGATATACCTATCTGGGTTTTGTTTGTTATAAACCCAAATACAACCTTATACACCTTTCACAGTAAGCTACTAAAAGCTTGTGTCGTGTAAAGATAGATCTATTTGTCGTTCCGTTCTCTCTGCCTATCCCACTTGGGATACGTCGTGAAGGTATAGTACCTATAGTAGAAATGAGGACATTATTGTCTTTAGTTAATTGAAGTTATGAAAAGGGTCGCTTTACCGCAATGTTCATAAGCAGTCTCCCAATTGTTGTTTCGCTTATTTTTTCACGTATATAATAGACTAGTAATGTAGGAAAGATGTTTTAATGTATGAATACTTTATTTTCATTCGGTGACAATACCTTTGATCATTCGGTTGTGTCTATTGCTGTGCGGTGTTATTTAAAATTTATAATAATTTAATTATTATTTTTTCTACATTCCGGTTGAGGGCCGGCTTCAGTTGATTTTTTTTAGTTTTATTTTTCATTTTTTTTTCTCGTTTTTTGTTGCAGCTCTGGTAAGACTATCTTTGGTTATTTTTAACATTTTAATTTTATTTTAATAGAGATGGATGGCGATCCACCTCACACTCTTCCACCAGCTCCTCCTCCTCCGGATCCCCCCGATCCAAAGAGAAAGAGAACACATCAAAACTTAGAAACAGACCATACACTTAACATGGATTTTGATTTTGCTAATCTCGCACCTACTGATAAGACCTCAGCTACACCTATTTCTTCTTACTCTGCTTCTAATACACCCGTCAGGGAGTATTTTTACTCAAACAAATCATGTGGGCCCTATATCGTGTTCGTGCAAAATGCTGAACAGGGTAAATCTATTTCCCCCTTGCAGTTCGGTAAATTTCTTTATACTAGAAAAACTCAAGGCGTCGTAAACGGTTCTTTAAAAGCTGAAGGGAAATTTAAAATCTCTCTCGAGTTCACGTCGGGAATTATGGCCAATACTTTTATAAAAAATATATTTATATCTTCGAACTCTAATTTTAGAGCATATATTCCCTCGTTTAACGTCACAAGAATGGGCTTAATAAGAGGTATCCCACTAGATATCACAAATGACGAATTGATATCGTCCATTCTAGAATCGAATCCAGAAGTGGAAAACGTAATAAAAATAAGACGACTGAATTACAAAGACAGAACATCTGGTTCTGTCGAATGGAAACCATCCAGGAGTATAGTAATAACATTCGAAGGACAATTTCTACCATCCCATATTTACATTCTCTACAACTCTTTCAATGTTGAAAAATATAATTTCCCAACAATTCAGTGCTTTAATTGCTGTAAGTATGGTCATGCAAAAGCTGGATGTCGTTCGCCGCCAAAATGTTTTAATTGTGGGGATAACCACTCCTCAGAAGAGTGTAAGACGGCAGAAATTAAATGTTTTCAGTGTAAAGGAGCACACAAAGCGATAAGTACTTCGTGTCCTGAATATTCCAGGCAAAGAGCTATAAAGAATTCTATGACTGTTTCTAATATTTCATATATTCAAGCAGCAAAACTGCACCCTTCAATTAAATCTTCATACGCTGAAGTTCTTGCTACCCCTCCAGATCCCCCAACAATATCTGTCAACTCTCGAAATTTTTCCACACGTCATAGTAGAACAGTAGTTGGTAAGCCCCATAAAATATCAACAAATGGTGGGTATGACAAAGAAAAGCACAATTCGTTCCTCTCATATACCAATGGATCTCCTTCTCAGAGTTCTAATGGTTGCGCAATTTCACAAAGAGTACTCGTACCTGACCAAGATGTAGTTGAAAATCTCAAAGAAACTTTGACACTTGATAACAATAATTTTCTTTACTCACTATTAACAATGCTTATTGAAATACTTTCACGAAAAAATTTGACATCGCCAAACGCTGCTTCCTTAATTCCTGCACTAAACGCACTCCTCGTCGAAAATGGCCAACGCAACGAACATAACAAGCATCTCGAAAAGTAAGCTTTCTAATTTATCCATCCTTCAGTGGAACTGCCGTAGTGCAGTTTCCAACAGAGATGACATTCTGTTTTTGCTCAAAACTCATAACATTGATGTAGCTGCTTTATCAGAGACATGGTTTTCGCACGATTCGTTTGTATCTTTCCCAGGTTATTCCTGTTTTAGAGATGATCGCTTGGATGGTAGGGGAGGAGCAGCTCTTTTAGTAAGGGACTCTCTTGAGTTCAACAGGATTTCTCTGAATATTCCATCAAATATACAGTTGGTGGCAGCGAAAATCAATAATATATCTGTAGTGTCCGTATACGCTCCTCCCAGAACTAATTTCGACAGGAGCTTCTGGTCTGAAATCATTTCAGAACTTTCCCCATCTTACATGATCCTGGGAGATCTCAATGCTCATGCTCCCTCCTGGGGAAGCCAGTCCCTGGACTCTCCAGGAAAGGCTATTCTGACCTGGACAGATGACTTTAATCTCTGTATCCTTAATAGTGGAGATCCCACTCGCTTCTCAAATCCAAATCAGAGACAAAGTGCGGTAGATATATCAATCTGTACTGCGGACATTGCTCCTATGTCAACATGGGAAATCCTTGAGGACCCGCTCTCCAGTGATCACTTTCCCATAATCATTGATTTAAAAGTAACCTCCAAAAGCACCTCAAATGGCCCATTTAGGAGTAAATTTATTACAAAGAAAGCTAATTGGGATGAATTTCAGAATCACATTCTATTGGATGTCGCTGGTGTGCAGGGTGAGCATCAGGGGGTCGACGAATTTGCGAACGGAATCCATGATGTGATTTTACGTGCTGCAACAGCCTCTATACCAATGTCCTCTAATCGAAAGCCCCGCAAAACATCCCCTCCTTGGTGGGACAAGGAATGTTCGGAGGCAGTCGAACAAAGAAAGGCAGTGATTAAATCTTTTAAAAACAATATGTCTTGGGAAAACTTTTTACTCGTTCGGAATGTGCAAGCTCGTACCAAAAAATTTCTCAGGAAAAAGAAAAGAAAAGGCTGGCAAGATTTTTGCACTTCTTTATCCCCTGACACACCTTCATCGGATGTGTGGGAATCCATTCGACGATTTAGAGGTTCTTTCTCCCCAAACCAAAGACAAACCAAGATAGGTCCATGGATTGAAAACTTTATAGATAACTTGTCCCCAGCATACGCACCTGAAATGCTGGAACTTCAAAGAAGTCCTACATCTCAGGAGCAATCTAATGTACTTTCATCTCCTTTCTCATTTGATGAACTGTCTTCCGCCGTTCACTCTGCAGGGGATTCTTCTCCCGGACCTGATCTCATACCATACTCTTTTTTCCGACATGCTCCTAAACCTCTTTTAATAAAACTATTGGAATTATATAATTTAATACTGAGGAGTGGAAACATTCCTTCTTCCTGGAAAAGGCAATCCATTGTTCCAATCCTTAAGCCCGGAAAAAACCCTTCTCTACCTTCATCATATCGCCCAATCGCATTGTCTTGTTGCTTTTTGAAGATCCTAGAACGCATGTTAAAAAAAAGACTGGAATATTTTTTTGAAAACTCTGGTACATTTCCCTCCTTTCAATTTGGATTTAGAAAGGGAAGATCTTGTATGGATAACTTGAGTATTCTAGTAACTGATATACACATTGCAAGATCTAATAAGAGTGATCTAGCGGCCTGTTTCCTAGATATTTGTGGGGCATATGATAGCGTTCTCTTACCTGTATTGTTTCAGAAAATGTCATCTGCGGGCTTACCCAATTCATTATGTTGTCTTATTTTTAACATAATGTGCGAAAGGAGTATGCTAATTAACTCCTTCCATGGGCTTGTCGAAAGAAAAGTGTATAAAGGACTCCCACAAGGTTCGGCGCTTAGCCCAATTCTTTTTAATCTATACACTCACGACATTGGAAACGCTCTGCCTCCTGAAGTCAATATACTACAATACGCAGATGACTTCGTTATCTATTGTTCTGTTGGTTCCACGCTCACTGCGGGTGAGAAACTTGAAGCATCCCTTAATCTCTTAGGTGAATGGTTTAGTGCCAATGGTATGACTCTTTCACCTTCCAAAAGCCAACTCGTTGTTTTCTCAAACAAACATAAACCCTCCAATATATCTTTAAAGTGCAACAATTCCACTATTTCAAGTTGTGAATCAGTAAAGTTTTTGGGGGTCACTTTGCACAGAAAACTCTCTTGGAACCTTCATATTGACAATATAATAGCCAAGTGCGAAAAAAATATAAACATCCTCAGAGCGGTTTCTAGAGTCTGGTGGGGGGCCCACCCGACTACTATGAGAATGCTTTACTCATCCCTCATCCGAAGCCTCATCGACTATGCATGCTTCCTAATGGATCCCCTTCCAAATTATTTAAGCGCAAAACTAGAAAGAGTTCAGAATAAATGCCTGAGACTGATACTGGGAGCCATGAGATCGTCTCCAATAATAGCCTTGCAGGCAGAGTGTGTAGAGATGCCCCTTTGCCTAAGGCGAGTTTTTCTATCTCACAAATTCGTTTTGAGGAGATTGAGCATGGGTCCTCATATGTTGCTCCTCAAATTACAAACATTGTTGGAGCTTTGCTTAAATTCTCCTTATTGGCGTAATAGAAAGTACCCTCTTTTGTGCTCCTCTTGGGAGTATGTAACCCAAAGTTTCTCTTCTTCAATTCACCTTACACCTTCAACTCATCATTCTATTCCATTCAATTATTCATTGCAGGCATGCAATATTGTTGATTCGATAGGTTTGGATAAATCAGTTTTTACATTGAGCCCGCAGGTCGTGAATATCCTTTTCCTTCATAGAGTGAATAGTGAATGGCCTGCCCATACGATCTTCTTTACGGATGGGTCTAAATCTCATACAAATGAATGTGGATCGGCTGTTTACTCTCCTTCTCTTCAAGTCGAACTTCAATTTCAACTCCCATCTTCTGCATCTGTTTTTACAGCAGAATGTTTAGCTCTCAGAGAGGCGTTAGGGGTAATTGTCGAAAGATTACTTTCACGGGCAATTGTCTTTACTGATTCCCTTAGCCTCGTATCTCTTCTAGGGCGAAAGGGTAGTTTGTCATCAAATAATTGTATAATCCACGATATTTTAAGATTGATGTTCGAGGCATCAAGTAAAAATATTGAGTTGGTGATTGCTTGGATCCCTTCTCACGTGGGTATTGCTGGAAACGAGAAAGTAGATATTCTGGCTAAGGAAGCATGTTCTTGTGGTATATTGCCAAATGCATTTGTACTTCCTATAGGAGATTGTCTGGGTGTTGTAAGAGATAAAATTTATGAGAAGTGGAACTATTCATTTATCGGGTCTGTATCTGGGTCTCATTATAAAGGAATTCAGCCTTCAATCCCCTCGCAACCTTGGTTTCAAGAAACAAAATGGCCAAAATTAAACATTTCGCTTCTCTGTAGAATGAGGATAGGACATTGTGTTATTGCCTCTCATTTGGCCAGAATCAATATTCTGGATTCCCCTATGTGCGAATGCGGGGAGGACACGGAAACTCTGGACCACGTTTTCTTTGGTTGCCCACTCCTACCTAATCAAGAATTTTCTCAGACGATTAGGAAGTTGGGTTTTAATTTTCTAATTTCTGTCCATTCTCTTTTGGCCCAAAATTGTAATAAAGTGAACCTAGCCTTAATAAATCACCTTAAAAAATTTAATAAGAACATCTAAATTATTAATTTTAATAGGAATAAATTTCAATAGTGAATTATACCTAATGATAAATTGTTTTATAGTAAATGTTTTTGAAACAAATTATTATTATAAAAATAATAATAAATTTTGACAAAGATTTTTTTTTTGTAAGACTACGATGTGTTTAACATCAAATATATTCCTGAAAACGGCCCTGTGATTGCAACGATGTCGCCACACAAGCGGTGTGCATGTATTGGTTACTCGGGCGGGGAGTTCATTGATCCCAATGCCCTTGAGATGTACTTGCCGCACGTGGCGACTGAAACAGCAGTTACTATGTAGCTATGTACTAATGAATACCCACTACGTTAAGACATTGTACTCACAGCAGTGAGTATATAGGCATAATTCACTCGATGTCGGGTGCCTTGCCGAAAAGAAAAAGAAGAAGAAAGAAGAATACTTTATTTTTACTTGTAAAAACATGTTGAAAAGCCAAATAAAAAAATTACCGTGAAAAATTACTGTGAAAAGTTATCATAATTAATCGAAATTTTGACAGGTTACTCAAAACAAGGAAATGAAAAAAGAGTGTATTTTAGTATAGAAAATCTATGGCAATGTGCCTGAAGATGAATCATTACTAATACCGTATTCATTTTGTTTCAGATCATGCCTCTTATAATTTTGATAGTGTTCTCACTGTGTTCAGTCAACGTGGTGGAGTCGAAAAGATCAAATAATATCACTGATGAGGTAAGATTTTTATCCTAATTTAAAGTTTTACTTTAATATGTTCTGCGTAATTCGATTCCAAAATAATTAATTACCAATTTTGATGCCTGGAACATTAATCGAAGACAATGAAAAGCAAATAATAATTATGATGAAATTCCCAATGCTGTTATATTTTGTGTCTCAATGATAATTTCTCTTTTATATTCCACAGGTCTTCCAGGGCTGTTTGGAAGAATCAACCAATGGATTGAAACCTGTCACCTGGCCAAAAACAACGACCTACAATGAAAAAGTTGTTTCAGAACCACTTTGCCTTACTGAATCATTAGAACTCGTCACAAGGATATGCAATAAATCTGGCTGGACACCGGAATTCAAAAATGTTCCAGAATGTGCTCATGTTACTGCCAAATCACCAAATATTGTTTGCGCACCAACGTTTCAACCAATTTATAAAAGTGGAAAAGAAGGCATCAATTTTTGTTATCGATTCACTCAAACTTCAAATTGGTCTAATCCGTGCTTAAAATCCGGTTCCCCAATGACGGTATTTGATCTTAAATCTAAGGAATTCCTTAATTTAATTGACAATCTGAATCTTACAGTAAATAAACATACATGGCTTCCAATTAAACGAGCAGAAAAGTATGGTCCTTTAGTTTGGAAAATACCAGGTGAAAAATGGGGGAAGATCGTTAAAAATGAAAAATTCTCGGAGAATAATAAACTTATAACAGTGTCAAAGTTCTCGGTTGCTCACAACTGCTTGCTATTGGACTTAGAAAACTTTGTTGTGAAATCACAAAATTGTTCGTTTCAGTATCCCACGTTATGTGTTGCAAAGGAAAAACATTTGTTAAAACTTCACTGTCCTCCAGGCTATTTCGCATCTCAATATGGATTAAATGATGGAATGTGCTATGGGTTACACATCTCTGGGACTCCTCTAACTTGGGAAGAATTCAAAAATAAAAGTTGTCCCACTCCAATAACAATTAAAAATAAATATGATAATTACATAGCAAATGAACTTTTTTCAAACTACGAATCAAAATACTACAACTCTTGTTGGACAGGATTAGTTAAGGAACAGAACAAATATTACTGGTCTTCAAACACACCAGCTAATTATGTGAATTGGAATATCGGAACAGATTTTAATGACAAAAACGTAAGAGGAGCAATCAACAGAAAAATTAAATGGCAAATATTCAATGATGAAACTAAATTGCCATGTATGATATGTGAGGCAAATATAAAAGATAAAGAAATCGAAATGCAATTGAAACTCACCGGGGATAATATTCACTTGATAATTTACAATCAGCTAAGGCTTTGGAAAGAAGACGATGATGATTTTGGAATAAGGTGTTTCTCAAATGCGAAAGGTTTTCAAACGAGAATAAATATTTCCGAATCGCCGTATCACACTAGACGTATCTCTTTGCAACGTTTCGGTGCTGAAAGTGATTCAGTAGATGTATTTGAAAAGGTTGTGTACCGTCTTCAACCAATTAGCGATCAATCAGGCGAATATTGGTGCGAAGGTCATGACTCTAGAAACTTCTCACTTATTAAATCTCCTAAGTTGTTTGTGTCCGCAAAAGATGAAGATCAACATACATTTGTATTGAAACTTGACATATTAAACGCATGTGAAAATGATATGGCATGTAATCCTGATTGGGAAGAAATTTCTGATATACTAGAAGATATTTTAGAGGTTGATTGTGTGAGAGTCATGCTTGTTAACAATATAATCAATACATCAGCAACTGTAACGCTGCACGTTACAGATTCTCTAGAAACCAAAGATTGCGCCAAAAATAATATAACGTGTAAAATTCATGTTACTTATAAAATATTAAAACTTCGTATAAAATTGGCATTTGTGAGCCCAGAACATCACGAAATATATACATTCAAATTTATACATCTAAAAAGTTCAGAAGTTTGCATGCCCGAATATAATCGTAGTTTAACTTGGGAAATGGCAAATATTGGGGAAACCGCAGCCACAGTCGAATTGTGCATGAGAAGTGACGGATTACCAGTGACAAGAACCTGTGAAGGCTCTTTCGTGAGTGGAGGAGATTGGGGAGATATAATGGGTGTATGCAGTGAAAATTTTGAACCAACCAACAGAACATCTTACCTTTACAACGTTTCCAAAGGAAGAGGCGACACTAGCAACTTTATTGTTCATGATCTTACAACGATTCTACAAAATATAGAAGATGTAATACCAGCCGATATATTCTTTTTAAGTTTATCACTTAGAACGATACTACATTTATCTGATATGAATTCATCAGCAGTGGAAATCGGGGACTCCTTAAATATAGCAACAGTTATTAACAATGTTATGGACATTGAAGAAAATAATTTTAAATTAGCACAAACAATGAATTCGTCGAATATGTTTCTCGATTCAGTTGATATAATCCTTTCAAAGATCGCACTAAACTCTACAGATGAACATTTTCATATCATCGAGAAAGATTTAGTTGTGACGCCTCATTACGTTATACAGCTATCTTGTCCAAATGTTAATAATATTTCGGGATTGGCTTTATTAAAACCTGAAGATGTAAATGAAACCTCGTTTGAAGATTTAGATATGATGGAATTAACAAGTGATATGACACTTGAAGATGTTTTATCTATACCTAATCTAGATGCAGCTGCGTGGGTTTCGCAGGAACTTTTGGATAGTTTACAATATCGCAATGTTTCTCAAAATAATTCAACCCCCCTTATCAATCAAACTATCATTAACCCCAGAGTAATACTCGGATTCTTTTACAATGATGTTGTATTTCAAGAAACAAAGTTGGTTAAAGACGATGTTAATGGTAGAATTATTAGTATCACTATTCCAGAATATGAAACAGAGCTCTCCGTGCCAGTATATTTGATAAATAGGAAGCTAGATCCAAGTACTGAAACGGAAACTTGTTCCTACTGGAATTTAGAGACAACTGAAACGGGATGGTCAAAAAAAGGTTGTTATTACGCTGGTTCTCACAAAGAATTAGATATATGTGCTTGTTTCCATCTAACACATTTCGCTCAACTAGTTCATGGTTTTAGAGGTGGTGGTAGCCGTCCAGAAGAAACCGTAGTTCAAAAATTTCACGGAAAGGTATTAAATGCAATTACGATGGCAGGTTGTTCCTTATCATTACTAGGAGTATCAGGAATAGCTATAACAGCAATTCTTTTTCCGACGTGGAGGCAAAAACCAGGTTCAAAAATTCTTCTTCAATTATCTGCGGCTCTAGCGTTACAATCCATAATAATGCTTGCCCAAGATACTTTTCATCCTTCCGATCCACACTGCATTGCATTGGGAGCAATTCTACACTATTCCGTATTGGCATCATTTACATGGATGTTACTTACTGCTGTCCTTCAGTTTGCAAGATATGTTAGAGTATTAGGAGTTCAAAGACCCGTTAGATTCATGATGAAATTTTCTCTTCTTGGTTGGGGTTTGCCTATTCTTCCTGTGGCAATTTTACTCATTGTAGACCATAATGCATACTTGCCTCCTGCAACGGTTATTTCTGAAGAAAATCCACAACTACCTCCTCAGAGAGATCCATCTGCGTTATGTTATCCTCAAGGAATGGGTCTTGTTCTTTGTTGCCTATTACCAATAGCTTCTATCGTAATCACAAACTTGATAGTATTTATTTTAGTAGTTCATTCTGTAACAAGAGTCCCCGAGGGAGTCCGACGTCCTACAGATCCCGATTTGGTTATGTCTCAGTTACGTTTATCTATTTTATTATTTTTCTTATTCGGATTATCTTGGATTTTTGGGTTTTTTGCTGTCACCGGAAAATTGATAATATTTTCCTATCTATTTTGCTTAACGGCTACGTTACAAGGATTTATTTTATTTATGTATTTTATAGTCATCGATCCAACCACAAGAGTACTCTGGGTTTCAATGGTCCGAGAAAAATCTATGATAAGTCCATCGAAATCGTCCACAAAGGAAATAAGCATCGAAAGCAAATAGTCGTGCAATTTAGAATAAATTTAAATGTGGAAAAAAATTAATACGAATACTTACATGATAAAGAGATACAGCGATGCGCGACAGTCTGTGAGTTAGTGATCTCACACCGGTAATATCAATAATCTCCCTTTTCAACACTGGACTATTGTTTGCTTGCAATCAATTCAACAACAATATAATCTACAGGGAGAACTGTGAAACTCTTTTTCCTTTCCTCTTTTAACTCCTCTCTTATTATACTTAGAGTTTAATATAATCATTTGAGTTTTCTCATTAAAAATGAAAAAAAAAAGAATTGAAGTTAAAAAGAATCTGGAATAAAAAAAGTACAAAATAACACCGCGGATGGCGGATTATAAATTCACCAAGAAGATAAGAATAAAGGTGTTAAGAAACATTGAGGATCACATGAATTGATCAAGCCCAGTCTTAAGTTTTTATTTTTGTAAACGGAGATGGTACTCCAATGGTTAATACAGATTACTATTTTTTTTTTTGAGTTTTTAATTTGACTATTGACTTAGGAACAGATGTATTCTGAGCATAAGAAAGAAATATGTAAAATTTGGTATTAAGTATGTGATGGAAGTAAATGTGTATAAAGTAATTATGTATCTATTTTATAAAATATTGTAAAATAATAAGTGTAATATAAACTTAATATGCTAAGTTTTACAATAAAATTGTGTTTTGTAAATAAATTATCTTATTTTTTCGATCCTTAGTGATAATTTTAGGAACGTATTTTGTTACACTCTTTTTCTTTATTTCCTTTCTATGCTTCAAACTCTGAATTTATGTATTCACACACTCTTTCTCTTTATTTCCTTTCTGTGTTTCAAACTCTGAATTTATGTATTCACACACTCTTTCTCTTTATTTCTTTTCTGTGTTTCAAACTCTGAATTTATGTATTCACACACTCTTTCTCTTTATTTCCTTTCTGTGTTTCAAACTCTGAATTTATGTATTCACACACTCTTTCTCTTTATTTCCTTTCTGTGTTTCAAACTCTGAATTTATGTATTCACACACTCTTTCTCTTTATTTCTTTTCTGTGTTTCAAACTCTGAATTTATGTATTCACACACTCTTTCTCTTTATTTCCTTTCTGTGTTTCAAACTCTGAATTTATGTATTCACACACTCTTTCTCTTTATTTCTTTTCTGTGTTTCAAACTCTGAATTTATGTAGGCACGAGTTTCAAAATATTCGAATTCTCGGATGACTTTTCATCTATTTGAAAATGTTCAAGGATGGATCTTCAAATCTATTATGGTTAACAAAAACGACGATCAACCTATATTTGTTAGAGATCACTGTGTATTGGAATGAATGAAATTGGCCAATCATTCAATAAAGAAGATTTGAAGTTGCGGATTGGGGCCGGTTAGTGTGGATAGGTAGGGTTCGGGTTGTTCACAACATGAGGATCTGACAAAATAATAATTATGTTGATTCGTTTCTCTTTAACTATGTCCGCCGTGATAGTTGGTGGGATCAGATGATATATCTAACAAGCAGATTGTCTTTATTCTTGTTATTTATTGGACTAGTGCGTCACAGCGCAGGATTTAAATCATTAGGAATTCGACGACTTCACGTACGCAAACGGAAGACGTGATTGCGTAACATTTTCTTTGATCAAATTATTGGATATTTATTTTTCATGTCAATTTTTCAAGGGTAAGAGTATATAAATCTTCAATGTCCTTTCAAAACATACTATACGACTATATCAAATAACACAGAATAGCTACTTACAGGCCAATTGAGATAATACTATAAGTCAATTGGACCAAGGTATGATCCTTGTGGGATTCCACAAAACGTGTGATCCATTTTTTTATTCAAACGGTAATTGAAGCATTTATTGAAGATCTATTCCAAAATTTAACACATACGAATACGTCCTTCTGATGATAACGGAAATACACCCTAATAGGTGATTGGACTTTTAGATACCTAACTATTTAACTGACTTTTATGAACTCACCCATGTATCTTTTATGCCAGTAGGAACCTATTTGATCTCGAGCATGAATTTTATGACAAAATGGCTAAACCCTATAGAAAATATTAATGTTTTGTAAGAAGATTACAAAATTTGAATGCCTAACGCCATCTTTGGTTTAAATTAATAAATTGATTGAACAAATTGAGAGCAATACAATAACATGATGAAGTGTAGGTATATCTATACTAAATATTTCAATGAGTATCTAATTTAACCCTAAACATACTTTCTGCTGAAACTCATAGGTGGCGCTGCAAGGAAAAAGCAAATAATATGGAAAAGCGACTGTGGTATATTTAAATTACCTCAAGTCTATCTAACTATAACAATTGTTAACTAAGAAAACCTCCATAAAAGATGGGCAGATGATATTGTCCAAATGGTGGGAAAGAGTATGGTTTATGTTGCTGGAGATAGACGAAAATGGAAAAGTTTTGAAGAGACCCATATCCAGCAATGGGGAGAAGATGGCTTATGCTGGGAAATGCTTTGGAAGTCGGAAGGCTGATAAAGAATTTATTGTTGAGCAATGAGTTACGATAATTCATACTTGTATTAGTGTGCTTTCTGAAACCAGCGACCTGGTTGCTGACTGAAGGAGTTTTTTTTAAATAAAGAAAGGCTTGCAGTAATTAAGTGAGCAAGTGAGACGTGGACATGGTTAAAGAAGGATGAAAATGGCATAAATGCAGTTGAAATGAGATCGTTGAGAAGGATGTGTGGTAAAAGTCTGAGAGATCGTGTGCGTAACAGTGATTTACGAAAGGAATGTGGAATAAAAGTTGGTGTAATAACAAGGATGAATGTAAATAAGTTAAGATGGTTTGGGCACGTGGAAAGAATGAATGAGGACAGAATGACTAAGAAGATATATTTGGCTGAGAGGAATGGTGCTCGGAGACGTGGACTTCCGAGGATAAAATGGCAAGATCATTTAAATCAAATCCTACAGGACGGTCACGTGTTGAGCACATTGAACAGGAGAGCATGCATGAGGAATTGTATGACAGTGACGGAAGCGAAAGATGTATGGAAGGATAGAAGGAAGTGGCGCTCGAACCTTTCTGCCTACCCCGCGAGGGAAGCGGCGTGATAGTATGTATGTATGTAATTAAGTGATAGATTGTTGACTTCAATATTTGAATTAAGAATTTTGAAATGACTCTTTCATTACCATTGCTTTCTTTGCATTGTGCTAATGAAATATCTGTTAAATAATTTTCTCAGCTAGCTTCACTTACATATCTTCGTAGTTTGGATAGACGGGGCAAATATTTCAATATATATACCCTTAGGGCAGTGTTTCTTAACCTGAGGTACCCGTACCCCTGGAGGTGCGGGAATGTATTTTTGAGATTGCGGGAGAGGCCCCTACAAAAGAAAGTATTAAGTAAATATCATTTATAATTTTTTTATAGTAACTGTAAAAGTAATTTGAAGAATAGAGTATTTTATTTTTTATTAAATATTGTTTTTAATTGTAAACATATTGTGTCTCACCTATAACTACAACTGGTTGGTTATTAGAAATTGCTTGCAGGCAATAAACTCGCCATTTGAACCATGTGAAATGTACAATAAAGATTACTTTATTTTTTTTTTACAGAAGTTACAACATCAATATTTTTTACAGAAGTTACAACATCAACAAAGTACCATAAAGTTATCAGTTATACAATGCAATGCATAGAGGGTGAGTTAATCCCCCCCAATAACGCGAAAGACGGGTAAATAAACAGTAAATTTCGCAAAATATTCATATTTCTAAACTAAAATAAAACATTTTTCAGTGGGGTGCTGAGACCTATTTTAAGATTCAAAGAGGTGCGACTCACTTAAAAGGTTAAGAAACACTGCCTTAGGGTGACGTGGCTAAATTTGCTTTTACATCCAATGAACTTCAGTATTTACATCAAAAGATTCTCACGAATTTTAACTATGTGACGTTACTTAATAGTTAAAATTAATTCGAACGATTTTCAAAACTACTACTGACAGGACGGTGTGGCGATTTAAATCCTAACTGACGTAGATAAAACGTACGTAACATGTGGACGGCTGTCATTTGTACAAACAATAATACATACATAACAATGTAAATATTTTAATCCACTCGGGAATATGTTTATTTGTGAATACATCTATCAAGACAAGACACAAATTAAACAAGGTAATATTATAATTTATGGTCGATGGAATCATGAAAATATCTCCTATGAGTTTTTTTTCATCGCTCCCAACGCTCCTCACGGGAGCACAAGGCTTCCATTCAGAGTGATTCTGCACCAATTGCGTCACCTCCTTTCATGACATTCCCAGCGCTCTGATATCGTTGTTATAGGAATGGTATGTTGTGAAAGAGGGACACCTGGGCCGTCGGTACCTTTGAGAACGGAAGAAAAGTACTCTTTTGGTCGTGCAATGGCCTCTTTGATGCTGTGCGCCGGCGCACCCAGCCGAGATCTGTATTATATATATATATATATATATATGGACAATTTGTAAAGCGCCGTTTACTCATAACATGACCTCAAGGGCGCCGTTTATCGTATCCATCACCCGAAACTCCCAGCAAAAAGGTGTGTCTTCAGTCCTCTTTTAAAACTAATAATACATCGTCTCCGTAATACAGGGGAGACGATGGTCCTGGATGAGTCATGTTCTGAGAATGCCAATGATAGTTGGCCAAAACGAGGACTCCTATGAGTATTTACCAATATTTTACAAAAGGTCTTAGAAACTGTTTTGCTGGGTGACAATATTTTATGTGTCTGATTCGTTACGTGGAAGGTGTCACGTGTATAGTAAATAGAATTTCTAGGCATGATTCGAAAAATTTCACATGATCATTTTCCACGAATTAAACACGAATCCACTAAAAAGCAACACGTAAAAGATTTAATTTCTTTTTACGTGGATATCTTAGCGTACCTATCGAATTTGCTAATAAAATCTCATTTTCGAAAAAAATACACATGGAAGGTTTTACAATTCAGTGATGAGGCATGTCTCTCGTCCTGAATGTCTTATTTTCATTAGCACATAGAGAACAATATGCATGTTTATTACATGCAGTAAGTTCACTAGTTACCGCACTTGTGGGATATGCCGTAATGATACATATATTAGTAGTACTGTAGTAGGTATGTGTATCTTCTAAGCGAAGCCGAGTTAAACTACGCTAGTACGAAATATAATAAAAATGATTACCTATATGTCCATACATAGGTAGGGTAGGTATGTACATATTAAAATATAGATATAATAATTATAATACATCGCGTAAATGCAGTGGGTAAAGATTTCCGGTTTAACTACATTGTCCAGGAGTCGGCAGACCTGAGGTAATGAGAGCCGTTTTTAATTTGTGTTTGAAAATTTTTTAAAGATGAATTTGGATTTGTTGTAAGTCCAAGTTTACCTCTAAGGATTCTGATATTAATAAAAATATACCTAATTGTGTCATGAAGTAGAAATACTTACTAAATTATTTATCGACACAAAGATTATTATGAATTCCATTTATTTTACAACATTCACGATTGTGTAGGTATCCTAGGAGTGGCAGAATCTTTTGCCTTTAATACATTTTGTGGGGTGAGCTGCTAAGTCCATGAACATCTCACTAATTCCAGTATCAGTCAGGTTTTTGGAGAGGAGGGGCCAGCCGTCTATTCGCTTCTTGATTATTTTTATATTTTGATACAATTTCATTGCATCTAAACCCTCTATCAATTATGTTGAAAATTCAGTTTATTTTCAAGTTCAGAACATCCCCTCAGAAACTCGATATAAGTGTATGAAAGGCTGGTAAGTAATAGTGATGTACGAATGTGTGATTTTGGATATTCGCGAATGCGAATGCGAATATTTGTTGCCGAAATTCGAATAGCGAATATTGACTTGCTTAGATTTCTACAATATTCTCAATTATAAAAATTTCTACCCCCCCCCCCCCCCGTCGCCGAATTTTCAAAATGGTATAGGAATTTCAAATATTTCAAAACTCCTCGGGTTTTTTAAAGAATATTTACTTACAGTACCTTTTTCTACAATATACCGGGTAAGTATCCGGTACTTTTACCGAATATCCGATACTTTATTACCGAAATTATATTCGCTAAACATTCGCATATTTTTTTGCGAATACGAATGCGAATGCGAATACTTTGAAATTTTCGAATATTCGCGAATGCGAATATTCGTTACATCACTAGTAAGTAATATAAGCATAATACGTTTATTTAAATTCTAGACCAATTTCAATTTTTTACATAACAAAGATTCGCATTTGTTCATAAGGTTTAGTCATACCAGTCTTGTCTCCTCACTTCTCAGAGATACACTAGTAAGTAATATAAGCATAATACCTACGTTTATTTAAATTCTAGACCAATTTCAATTTTGACATTACAAAGATTCGCATTTGTTCACCTCTGGTTTAGTCATACCAGTCTTGTCTCCTCACTTCTCAGAGATACACACAGATAATCATGCATACAAAGAAAAACGTAATGGTCAACCAAAAACATACATAGCACTATTACCATACATACAAACATACTACCAAACCTTACTTACCTTACTACACTCGTGTTGAATACTGAGATTGAGTCACTCAGTGATCAGTACTCAGACACAACTACAACTCGAGATTACTCAGAGAGGTTAGTCTCAGACTTCAAGCAGTCATTGTTCGTAGTAGTGTTGTCTCGCGAGGACCGGCTAAGCAGTCTCTGTTAATAATAATATTACTGTTATTTAAATATTATTTATATCTTGTTGGTCATTGGTCCCAGTGCAGGACTAAGTACAGGATATTCACGTTATATGAAAATAATAATATATAAACAAGAAACCGGACAAATACCTAAGTTTTGATTGTAAATATTAACAGAAATTTACAACAGTATGCGAAAACAAATATAACAATATTTTGTTATTTATTTTGCGACAATAATATTATGCAAAGAAAGCTTAAAGATAAAACCATAATATTAATCTGAACTTTTCTCTCAAAGCTCGTGTGTGAAAAACAAGAAAAAGAAAACAAAACTCAAATAAACGTAACTAAAGCTAAAATATATTGATTATTATTATTATGTTGGTAAATAAAATATAACATATTATTTTTTAATATATTTTTTTATCGTTGATGTGCAAATTGATGTTTATAATCGAATTTTATCAGTGCCCCATTGAACTCGGTATAATAATTAATAAAAAAGAGTTATTGTTTTATCACAAAGTTTTCACCGAAACGCAGTCAATTAAATTATTATAAACCTTATTTATCTAAATTAAATATAATTATTTTAAATTATTTTTATATATTTAAAGTGTAAATAAATAATAAGTTATAAATTAATTATTGTTAATAAATCAAAATGAAATCGATATTGACGTCTTTCTTCAGCCAGGATCCACACATGACTTCAAGGATGCTACAATTCGCTTTACTAGTTCTGTCCTTCGTAATGGTAACAGGTATGTGGAACTTCTTTTGAACTTTTGAAAACTTAATTATACAGCTATTATTTTTTTTAATTCTCGAAGGGTTATTGTTTCTACTTCTATAACATCTCCCGCATGTAGGGTAGTAGGCAGAGGTCATCCTCTCCATGTCAATATTTTTAAGATATGTGATAGTTACTTCATCACTATCGAAATGAAGATGCTACTAAATATTGTTTTGGATCCATGATTTTTTGCGAACATCACAAGATACTCGAAAATTCAAATTAAAGAAAATAATTGAGACGATTTCTTTCCGATGACTCTGCGTTTATCGTTAATTAGGTACCCGCACCTGGAAAACTTATGTCCAATATTTCAATGTGTTCTTTGGGAGATAATTATCCTGAGCTAGCCCTTAATTTAGTCAAGTTTGCTTTTATACCTAATAAACTTCAATATTTCACAACTAAGTTGTACACCAAAATGTAAGAGATAGATGCAGTGACCCTCAGTGACTTCATGACTAGATATTTTCATAAAAAATAGATTTATCACTTTAAATGGTGATAATACATATGTATTAAATGTAAGGGCTGATAGATATGATAAATTGAATCATTGTATGTGTCCCTTACATTTTGGTTTAAATTAGTTGTGAAATACTGAACTATATTGTATGTAACTCTAACCAAATTAAGAGCTAGTTCAGTATAAGTGTCACTCTACGGACATATTAAAATATTGCACTTTAGATGCATATGTATATCACAAAGTGCGTCTATAAATAGTCCAAAACTCTCAGCAAAAAGGTATGTTTTCAGTTTTCTTCTGAAAACCTGTCAATTTGCCTCCTCTCGCAGACCCACAGGCAGCTTGTTTCACTAACTGGGACTCGCAACACTAAATGCTCTCTTTCTCTCTCCATGTCCCTTTCTGCGAGATCGAGATGGATCAAAAATCTGCTTTTTGCTTCACCCTGTGCTGAGTGAAGCACGAGCCGTCTAAGTTGTCGTAATTTAAATAGTTTAAAACTATATATTTAAATAGTATAACATGTAGGTAATTTTAATTAGTCAAGCAACAAACCTGAACTAATCATTATTAAATACATCATAATATACAGATATTATCAATATAATTGATGAAGGCAAAACAATTTCTTGTTGTGGTTATTTCGATGTAACTTATTATGTAGGTACTAATTAGCGCATTTTAATTATCCCGTAGGTAATTATTTTTACTCGTTATTTGTTTATTTATTTTATACTTACTTACTGCTAGCCTTCTTCTCTCCACTGCTGAATATAGGCCTTTTCAAACCTTTTCCACACTTTTTGATCTCGAGTAACTCGACACCACTGTTTTCCCATCACCCGGACAATATCGTCGACCCATCTTTTTTGGGGTCTTCCAACACTTCTTTTGTCCTCCCGCGGCCTCACGCACAGCCCATTGCCATTTCAGCTTGGAGACTTTATCTACAATGTCGACAACATTTGTCTTTTGTCGGATGGTTTCGTTTCTTATTTTGTCTCATACTATTTATTTATTTTATATTTACTACAATTAAATAGTTTATTTTTGTGTAAAAGAATTAAACCATATTATGTACTAATAATTTATTCGATCATACGAATGCTTACCAATAAATAAATTGGGATGGTTTGGACATGTGGAGCAAATGGTTGAATTTGAAAAAATAGGAATAATTATATTGACTGTTAAGTTCCATAACTTAACTAGCAGAAATAAATGTCTTATATTCGAGAAATCGGCATTTTTGTAATTTTGATATATTAATAAGCAAAGAGTTATATATTTCCTTTTTTGTGGAATTAAAAATGGAAAACTTTTTCTGAAATATCTAAATATGTATTGTGTAAAGGGAACCGTGTATCTTTATAGTTATTTGTTTATGGAATTGAAAGAGTGGCCCTGATTTCGTGTATTGCCAATAAAGTTCGTCGGTAGCCTGGAGGTGGAGTCTCGGCCTCGTGAACAAGGGGTCCGTGGTTCGACACCAGGTACCGGCAAACTCCCCTTTCACGACACAAGCTTTTAGTAGCTTACTGTGAAAGATGTATAAGGTTGTATTTGGGTTTATAACAAACAAAACCCAGATATATCTTAAAAAAAAAAAACAAATTCACGATTTTTTTTTCATGTTTTTGTTGAATTGAAAGAAAGTTGGAGTTAATTGTCAAAATGCTGCAGATTTCCTCAAAATACGAGTAAATTTTAATAGTCAGCTTTCAATAATAATAGGCTTACCGTGTAGGTACCATTTCGAAATAAAATATATAAATTATTATTGGCGTCATTTTAACAACAGGACGTAACGCTACTCTGCAGTATCCACAATCACAAATATCCTAAGGGGCTAATCTACATACTAGTACTGAACAGCCTCAGAACTTACTACCAACTAACTGCACGGGTACTGCGGGTACATTATACTAAACATGAACCTAACACATATCCGACAAGTATCCGATATCCTAAACCTAAATTTAATATCGCAATCGCACGAATAAAACATTTTCACATATTTTTTTTAAATGACTACTACTTCTACTACACCATAACGGCATATCCCTCAAGTGGGGTGGCCAGATGATAAGCTGCATGTAAGCTGTTTTATCGGATTAAAAAAAAACAATCTGTGGAGCTCCCAACTTATTGGTCTCCCACTCTTTTCCCTAAGCTTTCGAGTGTACTGTAAAAGAAGGGTGTTCGAAAAAATATAGAAATTTTACATCTTAAATTCAGCGAAAAGTGTTGTCACCCATCCTGAATGTCTTTATTTTTTTGTTGACACAAAGAGGACAGCTTGCAATTTTTTTTTTTTTAATATGAGAATGTATATTAATTAACAAGAGTGTTTACAATGTAATAACAGCAGTTTTATGGAAAATAAAATGATAGTAAATCATAAAAAAATAAATTATAATTGCATGCTGTTTGTTTGCAGAGTATGTCACTTGCAGGATTAAAAATGTCCTTACTTTTTCGAACGCTTGCCTTTTACAGGACACTCGAAAATTTACGGAAAATAGTGGGATACCAATAATTATTGCCGGGCGCTCCACGTACCTACCTTTTAAAAAAAGTTTTTTAATTAATCCTTATAAAAATATATTCGAAACATTTTCTAAATAGTCTGATATTTTATCCAAATTTTGCCCTAAATTCACGTCGGGCGATTGTATCTAATTTCTATCCTGCAAGTTTGATAAAGTTAGGAGCCAAGCAAAAATATCCTGGTTTATAAAAATAAAGGATTTAAAAAAAGGGCTCACTCTAAAAGTTTTACTTTAAAAGGTTAGTTGGAATACATCACATCTTAGCGATAAACTCGCCCTCTGTACATTGAATTGTATAAGTGATATTTATATGACACTGTTTTATTTTGTAATATTGTAACTGTAGAGTGAAGAATAAAATACATATTAAATAAATAAAAACAGTCGAGAAAAAAATGTCTTGGAATCGACCAAAATTTGCAAAATGCAACTGAGCCAGGCAACCAGATATCTGGCTATCCGGTTTGAAATTTTGCCGAATGTCCATTATCCGTTATCTGGTAAAATCACTATCCTTCACATCTCTAGTTATTATACACACATTATTCTGCAATCTAGGTTGGTTATCGCCAGACAGAAAGTTGTATACTACACATAGTATAGTCTATCTGTTGTAGAGAACACCGTGTGTACCTATTCATATAATAATATTATACATCTAGTGCAAAATGCTGAGAATAAGTTTGTTGATAGTATTCCTATGACAATGATAGTGAATAATATTGTGAAATTTAAGTTGAATATTTCATAATTGTATGAAGTTCATATACGTGACTTTGTAATATTTGAAAGTCAATTGCCTCATTGACAGATAATAGAAATATAAATTTAAGCTTTATTTTAAGCAATCGAAGTCACATCCTCGGAGGACCACTGCTGGACTCGGAGAAAGTGAGGCTTCTCACACCAAGACAAATCGTGAGCTACATGACCCATGTAGATCTTGAGAGTGAGATATGACACAGAAGGATGTCACAATAGATCTACTATGGTCGCGGTGACACAAGGGATACAAGGTCCCTTGACCTTCACTTTAAAAAAAAAAAGCATAATTCCAGTGTTGTGTTAATAAGACCATAGGTATACAGTATAAGGTATGGAAGCCTAGACAAATGAGAAATCGATACCAAATTATTATGATTTAACTTCTGCCTTTCTTGGATAAATCGTGGAAACTAAAGTATATTCAAAGCATCACATAAAATCTTCGTTACTTATAGTCTTGACTTTATATAAATGTATGTGTATGTTTTGACTTAGCATATAAAATCTAATACGTATTTCTTTTACGATTTGACATCTCAATTATTATTATTTTTTGTGTTTTACTTTTTATTTTGATTTACTTATTGTTTTTTTTATTATTTTGCATTTACTTGTTGTTGTTTCTTTTATTCTTGTACTTGTCAACATGTAAAAGGCGACAGACGTGAATATGGTTAAATAAATGAATGGTTAAAAAAATGCATTAAACATTTTTCGAGGATATGGAAAGCTAATGCCACTTTTATCCTAAATATATATTGATATCATAACATATAGGTTAGGGTGTCCCTTATTTGGCCAAAAAAAATTTTTTTTCAGTTATTGAAACGCATACCCTCTAATTATGTTTATTAGCTTACTACTTACCCAAATACAGAATTTAAGCTTTCTACGTTGATTGGAACCCGTGCCGACAGAGCTTCAAAGTTTTAGAAAAAAGCTGCCTAAAGCGTCTTATAAATTTAGCTGTAGATCCTCACTTAATACCACTATGTTAGCTAAATATTGATGAAAACACAAATTTATATGGAGTTTTTCTTATAATTATCAAAAAAAGTTACGAAATTACCAACAATTAATTTGGATATATCCTCTAAAAAATCTCTTTTTTACAGTCTAGGTAAATTTTTCTATGTTCATGCACACAACGTCATAAGAACTGATTCTATTCTTCGTCTGCGGTTATCAAACCATGAAAGCCTTGGATAAGTTTAGCAGCTCTTTCAGCTGCGTCATTTACTGCTTTTTAGCTTGATATCTTTTTTTAAGCTCCCACAAATGCCACGATTTCTTTATACGAAGATACACCTTCTTGAAGGAAATTGCTGTCAAAATAAATCATTGCTCTTGACGGATACAAAATAACTCAAAATTTTTCCTATAAACACATTAAGGCTACTTGTAGAATACATTAAAAGAACATGGTAAAACATATTAAATAAATTGAGCACTACTACCTAACATATAGAGAGCCAGACATTTGTTCCTTCGATTGTTCATATCTCTTACCGAAATCACTAAAGTTTTCTTTTTTTGTAAATTTTCTACAGTGGTCCCTTTGGTTTGCTCATTTTATCATAAAAATTAAAAGGACGGTTATTTCTTTTGACAAATATCACAAAATGTTGACTGAATTTATTTTAAGTCTCTTTGTAAATCAGCTTGTCAATTCTTTCGTTACCACTTAATGTTAATAAAAAACCCAAGTCTTGATTCGGCGCTTTCAACACCAAACAGCATTCAAGCAAGGACTTTACATGAACTACGACAATAAACAAACAAACATCTAGTAAAGTTTCTTTGTCCTTAGCGCCCATTTTAAACTGAGACTGCAATAAACATATTTTTGAAGAGTAAATAGCTCTTGTCATCCATCGTGCCTAATGCATTGCGCCAGTAGGTCTGATTTTTAAATTATGTGGATACCAGAGGCTCTCTCAGGCGTATCAAAGCTGTGTAAAGCAGCAGGTGCCAACAGGCTCTCTGAAACCATACGCTTTAATCTCTTTTTCTCTTCTGCTAGTTTTTTCAGCCTTGCTTTTTTTTCAATTTCAGCAATTTTTTTTTGTCAACACCCGCTAAGCATCCTGTACGTCTTAATTCTCTTTGCCTTTACAATAATTTATTATCTTCTTTGATTTTTAGTCTTTTGAGAGCATCGGCGAATACAATATCGCATAAATGATACAATTCATTAAAAATTCTCCTCACGGTGCCGATGAAAATCCTGAATCTTCTTGCTATTTTTTGGCAACTCTTTCCAGACCTAATAAAAATCCCCTGGCCTCTTAACACGATTATTAACAGCTCTATTAGGTATTGTAGCCTTTTGCCAGAATGTAATGCATACGTGAATGACTAGATTTTTGCTTTCACTAACATTCAACTTAATACCGCGTATGTCGAATGACAGAACTGTGAGAACTTGACGATTGGACGGTTATTTTGCACCTGTCATCTATTGATTTACTTCATCAACCAAGAAAATACTTTTTATATTGCTTCTTAGTTCTACTGACATCTTTGAAATATAAAAAAATCGCGATAATTACCAGAAAAACCGAGACTGAGTGACAATAACAGTGGGTATTCACCGCCCCTGAGAAGTAACTTGTATGAAGATGTTTCCATGCAAGTCGGCACGGGTTGCACTGTTCCGAATAAGATAAAAATTAGTTTTTGAGTGTTTTAGGACCAAATGAACAAAATAAGAGCCTATGCGTTGTAAAATTAAAACTTTGAAAAATAAGGGACACCCTAATATAGGTACACCCACCCACACAAGTACTACATTTTACTTTAGTGGAGTAGCTGGTAGATTAACTTTCTCTATTAATTGACAAACAATAATATTCTTAATTGACAATGCGTTTTACAGGATTTTTACAAAATTTTCAGTATAGACTGGAAGATTCTGCGGTATTTTTGTCCCCCTGTTATCAAAACAAGCATCAAAGGGCGGATGATAACAATAATATTGATAACAAAGATGTCCTTGTATCAATTTATTTACATTTAATTTAAATATATATGTATTCTATAGTTTATTTACAACTGTCATTATGCATAACATAATATTATGCTCAAGGTATCTCACAACGGACTTACTACTACCACTATTAGAAGATTACAACAATATGACAAGTTCACAAATGATAGCTGATTAGATGTCATCTTGCCATAATGACATCTTATGCAACTATTATTGTAGGTATATAGTATTATTATTAATAATATCGTTGTCACATGTAAACAAATGAACATCAATCAATCGGTTCGTAAGAACTTTTTAATGTCATATTACTTCCTGGATTTTTTTTTTGCTGTAAAATGAACGGAATATTCTGATTCGTCATTTTATTGCTTTTATTCATATAACGTAAATTTATTTCTATATACATATTACAATTCATTGCATAAACTATTTTGAGTAAGAGTATTTTTAACTTAATATCGGGAAGATATTGAAGACTCATTCTCATTCTCAGATATCTTGGAAATCGGGAGACTTCTATTTATCTGATCTTCCAAGTAAAAATTAGTTTTGCTCACGAGCAGGTCACATGGGCAGCCTGAAGAGCTGCTGGTAGTAAATACTTCAATATCAATTACTATCGGGATGGTTAGTTCCCTTTCTCATCTTACTCATGCTTATTATGACTTAAACAAAACATTACATATGACTTTTGCAGTGGGAATTTACTTAATTTTTCATACAAGTGTAGAATGATGGATTATCTAATAAAATGAATATTTTATATTATTGTTTAATGTTACTTTTGAGTATGACTAACGCACGACCGGTTTCGACACCTGATGATGCGAACGCGGGGTCTGCGAAATCGGTCGTGCTTTAGTCATACTCAATAGACCATTAAAGGTCACGTGGTCTTGTCTATGGATTTGCTTTTGATTGGGGGGCAAACAGTCAGATTGCGCAAATCATCCTTGTAAGATGTTATGCCATAAGAGAAAAAAAAGAAAGTCAGACGACAAAATAATAACAAAATCGACACTGACAGTTTTTTTGATTATTAGGTATTCTTTAGGCGTTCCACCTAATATTACACCGTAATCGTCTGTTGTGTTGGGATGCCTGATGCCCCTCAATGATTTTTCTGTGACGTCATCCTTTAATGGTCTATAGTAACATTAACATTCATATTAATTATTCGTTTTAAAAAAAAGATAAATCTTGGCTTTGTCATAAACCCAATTACATCCTTATACACCTTTTACAGTAAACTAAAAGCTTGTGTGGTGAGAGAGGAGTTTGCCGGCACCTGGGATTGAACCCCGGACCTCATGCGCACGAGGCCGTGACTCTACCTCCAGGCTACCGACGAACTCGTTATTTGATAATTTAAAATGGAGTGCTACAAATTTAATGCCGATACAATCAGTAAAATTATGATTTTGATATCAAGCAACTAAACTGTTTAAATTTCTTTACTATCGTTGTTGTTAATAAAGAAATAAATTATCCAAAAATACGCACTAACTCAGTTACATATCAGTCGAACTTTTCTGACCGTTGGTTTAAGACAGCTAGGGAATCAACCGGTTTGGTGAAGCCTATACAGGGTTAATAAGTGACATTTCCATGAACCAGTTTTAATGCTGTCAGTTGCCAATTTCACAATCGTAAAAATACTGTACTTTATCGAGTAAGTGTATAATAATAATAATAATATTATGTGCATTTAAATTCAATCATAATCTTTCCTTTGTCCACAATGTTTGCAAGTATTTCCTGTTTGTAAGAACCTTGTTGCAGTAATTTTCAAATGAGGTCAACGTGACATTTATTTTATTTGTTATATCGATACTGTGTCATTTCTAAGTCACATATTGTTATTATTTGCATTGTCACTGCATTGTTCATTTGATTAACTTTATTCTTGGCATTAAATCAATTCACGTAATAAAGCAAAGTGTAAACAAATATAGGTATTAATTTTTTTTAAGAAAATATTTAATTTGATAAAATTACACTGTGTCTTTCACTGCAAGTATTATATATTTTTAATAAACTTTTAACTAATAAAGTTTTAAGTATTTTTGCACTGAGGATAGACGTAGTCCGAAAAACTTATAAAAATACATAATGCTTTAAGTGATAGACACAGTGTTTTAATTTAATCAAATTAAGTATTTAAATATGACGAACTTTCACAGTTTATGCACTTCAAAAATAAATATTTTTTTAAGATTATTCTCCTATTAGTTTTTATAATAGTTGTTTGTAACTTATCGAGGTATATTTTTAAGCCATTTATTTTTTTATTCATTTTTCACACCATCGGTTAAATATAAAATAAACAAATTAATTTACTATTAGTAATTGAGTTGACGTTTATTTTGTATAACTCCATATTTATTGATGTAAATAAACAAACTGTTTTGAGTTTGACAGTGACTTACTGAATCGAAACCAAGTTACTACACATATTATTAAATACAATAAAACTCAAAACAATTCGTTTATTTCAATAAACTGTATAAGTGATTTTTTTCATCTAACCACGAAAGATTCATATAGATTAAAACAAGTGATAGATAGAACAACTGATCGACTCAATTATTTTAGCAATTTTTTGTTTCATTCATGGCATTTCCAACAAGTGGAATAGCTATTGAACTACTTGCATGTAATAAACATGCGAGTCGCGTCCTCACTCCGCTCCGTGCCAATAAAATTTTGTAAAATTGTTAACTGATGCAGTTCGTGCGAACCAAGTGATTTCGAAACAAAATGAATAAAGTAAAAAACGATATATCATATATATTATTATTCGTTAAGTTACATTAAGTAAATGATTAAAAATAAAATAAAAAAATCGAGCGGTTCAGACGAACCGGTGTGTTTTATTTTTAGTGCAAATTGGGGTTAAGCAAAGCAGTATACAATAGATTCGTAGTACTTACTATTATTGGTTAAGCAATAACGATACAATATTAATATTAGTTGATATGGATAAGAGATGATATGATTTTGTTTGCCATGTTTGTTGATTGGTGCATGTTCCAGTTATGAACCTGTCTATTCCAAATCAATCTAACAGGGTTGCCACAAAATAAAATTTTCAACTGCGTAGTCAATATGTTATTACATTTTCTTAGTTTCATCCAATAGGCAAAAAGTTTGCATCAAAGACATTAAATCTGTAAGTCATAATTCATACGCAGAAGATTGTTAATTAAATTCCCAATTATTGTTAATTAATATTATTTATAAGATTACGGCATCCCAAGGATTTGTGCCAAGTACGATATTTTTAGAAGGTATCATATAATTTTAAGGTATAAAATAATCTATAAAATAATAATAAAAAAATTGGCGGATTTCAAAATTTTGAGAAATACAGAAAGGGTATCAGTTTGCAATAGGCTAGACATGTTGATCGGATACTGGACTTCAGTTATCTTCAAATTATTGTCTATGGCATTTTACTTCTCTAGATTACCTTGGACACATCGAGACTCTAGAGACTATATATTTATTCTTGGCACAAATCATCCTCGTGGGATGCTATGCCATAAATGAAGGAAAAAAAAAAAAAAAAAAAAAAAATATATTTATTCCACACAAGCTTTTGTAACCTGGCATTGCTCGGGTTTAAATAAACAGAAACCGTGCAAATACATGGGTTAAAATGACATAACCTTATTGGACTAAAATGGAGTATGCGCTTACGTGGAAAAAAGTAATAAAAAGTTATAGCCAATGAGAATACTTAATGTTTGACTCCCCATATTTAACTAAAAAAATTGGTAGGTACCTTCATGAAAAAAGTGTTACAAACATCTTCCCAATGAAAAATCTTAAATTTTGACACCTCACATGCCGATATTTAATTAAAACAAAAGAAAGTAGGTATACCTACATCGAAAAAAGTGCTGAAAAACTTAAAGTTTGACATCCCGTACTTAAATAAGAAAAAAGCGGGTAAGTAAATATGTCATTCTGAGAAAAAAATGTTGGTAGGTACCTAAATGTTATTCTATTCTATTCTTCTCAAGACCATCCACTCATTTGCGAGTGATTTTGGACCTAAATGTTATGTAATTGCCACATTCGAATTGGTATTTTTAGTTTGTAGTACCTACATAAATCTTCAAGTGATTTGCCATGAAATTAAAAAAAAAAGTAAAGAAAAATATTAGGCGAAAATAAATAGGTTCTTACAAAAAATCAATTAATATTGTTTATGGATTTTTTACATAATACTATTCTTATTCTACAGTATGGATTTCTATGGTCTCATAATATCCTCCATTATGAAAATAGCTCAAAATGTCAAAAATATGCAATTTTTATTCACATAATTCAGGATTTTTTTGTCATTAGCAATCACAATGTAAACAGTCCCTAATTATTTAGTTTCAGTATTGTTTTATTTATTGTTACATCCATTTTGAAATTAATTCAATACAGAAATTTATTGAAACACATTATAATCACGACACTCCACTTGCATCCGCTCATTCTTCTTATATCCTCATTCCTCATAATATTTCAAGCTATACCTACGAAATATAAAAAGTGAATTAGTGATCATAATATTTCCAAACTAAAAATGGTGTTTGCTGAGTAATACCTATTCTTATTATCTTCACTCACTCATAAATTTGGGCAGATGAGATGTCCATTAATCTATTAATGTCTATTAATGTATCAATTATTTTTTCTTTCTTTCTTTGTATATTTTTTTTTAATTTCTTAATGTGTGCTGTCTCTTAATTTGTTAATTTAATGTGTTATCAGTAACTGGACTAATGTTGCTATAGAATTGTATATGATATATTTGTAAAAAGTCTGTAAACATGCCAAATAAAATAAAATAAAAAAATATAAGTTAAATGTAAAAAAAAATGCAGCTTAACTCAACGGTTTGTGCAGACGAGGTGTCTATTGAGTGTTATTCTTAATATTTCACCCACGCATGTGTGAAAAATTCAGTTAAATGTGTAAAATCCAATATTACCCAACAGTTTGTGCAGACGAAGTGTCTATTGAGTGTTATTCTTAATATTTCACCCACGCATGTGTGAAAAATTCAGTTAAATGTGTAAAATCCAATATTACCCAACAGTTTGTGCAGACGAAGTGTCTATTGAGTGTTATTCTTAATATTTCACCCACGCATGTGTGAAAAATTCAGTTAAATGTGTAAAATCCAATATTACCCAACAGTTTGTGCAGACGAAGTGTCTATTGAGTGTTATTCTTAATATTTCACCCACGCATGTGTGAAAAATTCAGTTAAATGTGTAAAATCCAATATTACCCAACAGTTTGTGCAGACGAAGTGTCTATTGAGTGTTATTCTTAATATTTTCACCCACGCATGTGTGAAAAATCCAATAAAATGTGAAAAATCTAATATTACCCAACAGTTTGTGCAAACTAGGTGTCTATTGAGTGTTATTCTTAATATCTTCACCCACGCATGTGTGAAAAATTCAGTTAAATGTGAAAAATCTAATATTACCCAACAGTTTGTGCAGATGAGGTGTCAATTGAGCAATATTCTTAGTATTATCTTCACATACGCATGTGTGAAAAATCCAGTTACATACATAAATGCGATAAATCCAGTATTACTCAAAAGTTTGTGCAGATGAGGTGTCAATTGAGCAATATTCTTAATATTATCTTCACCTACGCAATGCAAAAAAAACCAGCTATACTTAACAGTTTGTGCAGACGTAGTGTCTATTGAGTATTGAGTATTATTCTTAATATCTTTACCCACGCGTGTGTGAAAAATCCAGAAAAACGCGAATAATCCGTACATAATTACGAGTAGGTACATACACACATGTCAATAAATTGACATATTTATGCAGGGATAAATATTTTTCAAACATATTTAATATTTTGTAGCAACCCTGCTGAACATTTCAGTAATATATTATTATTCTCCTGATCTGTCAGTAGTTGGCACATAGTACTAGAAGAGTAGGTGCTAGTAGTTCACAAAGTGGAGTACATTATTATATGAATAATATTATTGTATAATCGGTGGATGCAATTGGAAGATTTTGTTTTCCTCGTATCGCATCAACACTTTCGTGCAAAACAAATAATAGATTATCATACCTACACAAACATACGTATATAGTTATGTAGTAAAACGTGTACATTATTTAATTTATTATTTAAATTATTATTCTTTGTTAGTATGTACGTAAACAAACTGACTGAAAATCGCTTGCAATGGTACGGGCATAATATAATCAGGCATCCTGAGAATATTACTGTAACGAGGGTTCTGGATACATCTGTACTATTTTTTCAACATGTATAGACAATTCACACAGACCGAGCTAGTCCCAAATTATGAAATGAATCTTGTATAATGGGTACTAACACGACGATACACATATATACAATGCACTACACACACATACCTACATGTTGTAACACCAAAACCCAGGACAATCTGAAAAAGGTAATTTTTCATTTTACCCTGGCCGGAAATCGAACCCGGGACTCAAATGCAAGAGCGTTAGCCTCCGCGCCACACCGGTCGTTTATACATTTTATTCTTTGAATTATCACTGCAATGCACAAATGACGAGTTTATCGCTAGATTGCGAGATCTTCCAACTAATTCGATATTGAGAAACATTGCTGGAGAGATTTGCATGTGAACAATTTAAATGAGAATATTAATTTTCATTTAAATTGTTTTTAATTTTAATAATCTGATTTGTTTGTTTTACAATAAAATACTACTTATTTGGAGTTATTTTAGTTAGATGGAAAAAATCACTGTACATTGTGATAATCTCGCCACTGCAAATCGTTGTATTTTTTACATTGTTTTGTCAACTATTCTACATAATGATGATATGAATAAAGAATAAATAAATAAGCAAAAATTGCCTTAATAGCGCGCTCTTGATGTTCAAATATTAGCCACATATCAAAACTTACGATAAATGGAAAAAATGCCCACATTCTCGCCGAGTCCAAAACAAAAGGAATTATGAAAAATGTTCGGTCATTACCCCAATCATATGTAATTTGTTCAGTTTAATCCTAAGGCGTTGAAATAACTGTTGAATGATAACTGTAACCATAATTAGGTACATATTCTCTTATGTTTTATTTATTGTGTTACCATAAAATATGTAATATGGATACAGTGAACCCTAACAATGCTATAATTTGTAAAAAATATGTTATAAGATTTTAAATAAATGAAAAGAAAACCAAAATTACGTTTATTTTAATAATAATCTATCTTTCTATCCCATCATGGGATCTCTCGAAAGTGGAAGAGCCTGTGATTTATAATACCTACATATTTCTATATCTATATCTATCTACCTTTCTATACCATTACGGTATACCCCACTAGAGTGGCTAGAAGATCAGCTGCATGTAATAAACATACAACCTGTCCTGTCAACAAAAATTAAGACATTCAGAATGGGTGGCAAACCTCATCACTGAATTTAAGATGTAAAATATGTTTATTTTTAAACCGACTTAATCTAAAGATATCGGAGTATACCTAGTGATAAACTCCATCTCTGTACATTGAATTGCAATCGAATAATAACATAAAAATTAATAAAAAAAATCAATTACATTACAAAACGTAATTCATTAATTTCTTCAACTTGAGGAGAGCTCGTGTATTTTTTTGACTATAACAAATGTTTCATCTATCAGTGAATGTTAACTACCCAATTCATTGTCATTTTTTAAATTATTTTTTTGTTTTCGTAACATTTTTAGATCATTGGTAATTAATTATATATTTCAATGTATGTTTTTGTACATTTCACTCGTGTACTAAATATTTTGTTTTATATTCCTTTTTTTCATTTTATCTTAGTGGCTACATACCTAACCTCTTTAGGTACGTGTATATTTATTTAACGATTTTGTTATATTTACATTCGAGTACAAAAATAATGATATATATCTTACAGGTGATTTTCTCATTAACTATAATTTCTCTTTCCAAATAATTTCTTTAAAATAAACACGTTATGTATATCTATAATATCTGTAATAATAAGAACCGTTCAAGACGAGATTATTAAAAACCAAGACCGCACACACAACATAAAGAGTGTTGTGTTCCAATTTGCTAAACCACGGAATCGAAAAAATGTGTTAGTATCATTTTGTAACTCAAACCTATTTTTTTGCCTTGCCTAAATCATTAAACTCTACCGATCCTCCGTAATACCTTAATATATTTACAACCCAAATAATGTCAACTAATACAACTCACAAAAAAATCATATGAGAGATAGAACGTAGAGTCAGAATGGTATAGGTATACCTATTAACTTGGCGAAAGTACTCGAGTAATAAATCAAAAAGTAAACAGTGTTTTTGTTTATCAAATCTATTTCAAAATGTTATATTTTAATGGATTAAGCTATTCTATTCTCAGAATGTTCCAAAAACAATTGACAGCTAGGAATATTGTTAAGTTGGCTAGTCGATCTCTGTTAGAAGCAATAAGCAGATAATACAATATTGGAAAAGCAATTATTCAGAGTTTTAGTGTCAAGTGTAGAAATGCTATCTCAATGTGAGATACATAGGTGTGGTTTGGAACATTATACATTCAATATAGTATACTGTATTAATTGTGTTCTTTTTTACGTTGTTTTCACAATGTTTTGGTCAAACATTTGCACGTACATAATATGTGATAGGAAGGTAGACACGAGGTATATACTGATACCCCATTATTATCTTCAACTTGATTGCTATTTTAACTTCATATAGGTATAACCGGTTCTTCATATTATATTATTTATCAACAACAGTCAGTGATGGTCTCTATTTAAGAGTGTTGCTGCAGCGCACTCCTGAGTCAATATTCTTAACCCAGATGCCCTCCAACAAATTCTGTTCGTGTTTTTGAAAGCCCCGCTGTCAGCTCATATGCGAATTGTTAATTCCGATCAATTATTGTCACCCTCTGACATTATGTTTGTTCGCAGGTATTATTCAAACTTATTGACCTGTAGGCCTAGTCAAAACACATTTAAGCGTTACGTATTCGTTTGGTTTTCGTTCAAACGTTGACGACGTTGCGTGAACGTGTCAATTTTCGTAGCTTCTTGTGTATTTTAGCTACGAAAATTGATGCGTTCTCGCAACCTCGTCTTTTTTGAACGAAAACGAAACGAAAACGTAACGCTTAAATGTGTTTTGACTAGGCCCACTGGAAATTATGGGATATTTGGGTATTTCTAACAATTAATGAGGTCTCACTTATTTTAGAGGCATTAACTATGTAAAATTTTTATAAACATTTAAAAAAAATCAATGTTGAATTTCTATGTTTATTTGTTACCTATCGCGATTTCAGTGTACTTACACCATTGACGAACTTTTCAAGACTTTTTGAGCTTTTCAGTCTTGAAAAGCTCGTACATGGTGTAAGTACACTGAAATCGCGATAGGGTATTTTAAATTCATGTAACAAATAAACATAGAAATTCGAGTTAGATTTTTTTCTTAAATTAATGAGGCATCTGCATCGTACACGTATCTTAACAGATGCACTCCGTCTTATAATAATATATAGAATTCTTTCAACAGTGAGTACAGAGCGTCTTTATTCGTTATGAGAATCAAGGAAAGAAGACAATGTTTTTTATACGAAGGTATTTTTTTTAAATATTTTTACAATACCCTCATTAGTTCAACCCACCAGCCGCATCTGCCTGTATTAATAACATAAAAGTATTTAGATACTACGAGATCTTGTACATTCTTAGGTGCCTCGCATTATTATTAGTTTGTATAGGAAGATACCTATGCATGTATATTTGCTTTATTATCTTAATATGGATATAATTTGCCATAGATAACCTAGAGTCTATATTACCGATAAGTAATAATGAAACTAATCTTAATTAACAGAACAATATAAATGACTTTGTAATATTTATACATAGAACAGAGAATACCTACAATGTTCCGTCAAATGGCGGACTTGTTACAGAACAACGTCTTCCAGCCAACCATATAAAATAATGAATAAAGAAGAGAGAAATAAAATAATATAACAATTAGACAATAAAATGCTGCATAAAGAATTATTGAGAGAAACATAGAAATAAAAAAGTATAAAAATAAGTGTACTTCCTTCTTCTTCCCGGCACTGTCCCAAGTTGGCCTCTGAAGGCTGTTGGGGTCGACTCTTCTCGTCCTAAGGTTGTATATTATATTTGCCGATAAGTACCTGTGTATCAAATAAAACTATTTATGATCTAATGATATCATCATTACTACAATAATTATTTTAATCAACCATACGTTCGATATTCAACTTTGAGTACAGAAAATTTATATTTTACCTGGCTACAATTTAGATTAATCAACCTGATGAAAATCCATCTCTATCATCGAAAATCGCTTATGAAAAATGTCAATCTATTTGTATTAATAACCGAGGTCTTTATTTCAAATTTTCTAATAAAGTAGAGAACACAATTAGTAAGCAATTTCAAGACATTATAATTATCTGAACAAACAGTCGTTGCATGCGAACTAACATCTTGCCACATTGTTGAGATGCAAAAACTCTTCAATCCAAAATTGAACTGTTTTTTTTTATTCTAATTGGTTAAATAGATACAGTTTTATACAAAAAGGCTTACTTATTCCATATTGTTGGTTGGCTGGCAACCCACTTGTGGGATATGCCGTGATAGTGTAGTAATATTTACATATTACTTTTGAATTATGGATAGGTTTGTCAAAATTATCGGCAATGAGTATCAGGATATAATAAACAGTAGGTATACAATACGCAAATTACTAGTTGATTAGTCATCAATCAATAAATTATATCATAGGTATTAGTAGGTAGAATTCTTTGAACAAATGGAAGTATTATAATTTATTGTAATCGTCTCTATAGCCTATAGCAGTATGATGACTATTATCACTCTTCTATATTACTGTACTCCTAATACTTGGAGGTCTTACTCACGATGTATTATATATGATGAAGTCATTGTGTTTTCTTAGCAATCCATCTCTCTCTCTACCTATATCTCCACGCCGTACACCAAGTTAGTGGTAGTCAGAGAGAACAGAACGCTATATAGACCTATCCTTACATAATTATATACTTCTTTCGCCTCTTCTACATTCATACAATTTCTCGTACATGCATGTCGATTTCTCTTACTCAACATATTGCCATCTTTGAGAGTTTGATGCACGTGGTTCTCGAATGCCCACACTTTCTCACACCCCCTCTTTCAGACAAGTGTGTCCTCTTTGTCATTCTTTCATTGTCCATCCATACCGAAGACATTACGGGATAATTATATCAAGGGCAACTATTAAATTTCAGACATAGACTAAATATAATTAGATATATATATTATCTATCATAATATTTTGACTTTGATATTATTGTTGTTGGCTGTTGCTAGTCACTAGACGCAGTACAACATTTTGTACTTGTTATACTTTTGACCTTATTTTAGTGCATCGGTCACCGTACAATCAGGTGATTGGTGTCGGCAGTTCAATATCTCATCTAAACAACAATATTATATTATACTTATGGCAAACAGAGTTCATTGGTTATTATATATTATGTTATATACTTTATATGTTATTCACTCTCATTATTTTATTTAAGCATTGAACCCTGCATCATTCAGAAAATAATCATCAAGCATCGAAAAAAAAACACAGTAGGTATGCAGATAGTAGAGATGCGCCGAGTATCTATACTCAGTTACTGCTCGGTACTCGGAGAATTTGATGTTTTTTTTTAATATTCGTACTCGGTTGAATTACTCGGTTAAAGTGCCGAGTACTCTATTCAAATAAAGAATATAGTCGTGTGAGAGATAAAATGAAAAAACTTGCTTCCTATTGCTAGTAATAAAGAGTATTTATGGCACTGTGTATAAATGGTGTTGGTGTTCCATCTTCTATTCCCATCGCGCATGGGAAACAGCATGGGAGTATAGTATGGTTATAATAATAATAATATGGACAATTTGTATTTGGCGCATAACCATCTCAAGGGCGCCGTGACTTTTCCTGAAAAGCAATATTTTCAGCTTACTGTCCTGAATGTGACAGTAAGTTGGGTCTGTCTTGAACCCGCTGGTAATCGGTTCCAAGCAGTTGGCCCCGCAACGCTGAAGCTCCTCTCTGCGAGTTTGGAAGTGTGCGTTCTACAAGTTTGTTGACAGCGGTGGAAGCTGATCGCAGTGGTCACCTCAGAGTTTCGTCGACGGGACAGAGTTCAGTGAGACATGTAGTTGCTGTGCCGTTCAAGGACTTGTGATCCTTGAGGCACAGTTTGAACTCTCTGGGACTCTCAGTCAATGTAGCTCCTCAAGCAGTGGTGTGATGTTATAGAGTTTTGTCATCACTTATGGTATAGAAATTATATGAAAGTCATGAATACATCAACTTATTATATTGGATTTCTGATTTGGGCCACAAAAACTGTAGGCAATATGTATTTTATCGATGAATAAGATAAATTTAGTAGATAATGTATGTAAATTGATATGTCTCGAGACATCAGCTCAATAGATGAGAGTTAGTATAGCTATAGAGGTTATCGGTTTCCCTGTTCCTGTCTGGCAGATAGCGGCTGTAATGGACAGTTGGACATAATAACTATGAACTAATCAAAGACATTATATTATAAATAACTTTCATTTAAGACATTATAAATATCTTTGGAACAGATTAAAATATATACATAGGTATTCGGATATCAAGCGTACTTGATAATATACTCAATTTTTTTATAATCTAAAATAAATAATTAAACATGTAGGTAGGTACTCGCGACGTAGATATTGCAATACTATCAATTTGTTACACATTTTTTTGCATTTTTATCATCAATTGCTACAATAACACAGACATTTAGATACGTAGAGAAAATTATTAATGATGTAATAATGACGGAGATGACGTAGTGTGATTTCTGAAAGAGAAGGCGCATGGAAACGCGCCCAACCGAAAATTATTCATGTTGTGTGTTTGACGAATCACTGTTATATACTGTGATGGAGGAAAAGTGTTTATTATTATCATTTCTTGTCTACACTACAAGAGACAATCTTTTATTTTATGAATTGAAAACACCCCTAAACACACCTTCGCAAATGTTTTTTTTTAATATCTTAAACATTATAATACAAATATGTAAGTAATCGTATTGGGTATGTTTCAATGTATTCTTAACATAAGACCTTTATTTACAGTGTTGGCCAGAAATTCATAGGAAAAATTGGTAATGCGGCCAATCAAATAATACACCAAATTAATTTCATATCAATTAGTCTTAAACAAGCATTACTTCCAAAAGGTACCTTTTAAGCATTTGTCAGATGTAATATAATAAGGATGTAGGATTTGATTTAGACCGTCTTGTAGAATTTGATTTAAATGATCTTGCCATTTAATCCTCGGACGGCTTAGTTTTCAAGCACCATTCCTTTCAACTATATACATTTTCTTTGTCATTCTATCCTCGTTAATTCTTTCCACATGCCCAAACCACTGTAATTTGTTAACTTTCATTTTTGTTACTACACCAGTTTTCATTTCACAATCTTAATGAATTTCACTATTACGCACTCTATCTTTCAGACTTCCACACACTCTTCTCAATTAACTCATTTCAACTGCATTCACAGTATATTTGTGTGTAGGTAGAAATACAATATATTATAGATATTCTTATACTTAGACATAAATTACGAAGACAAAGTTTGAAACATAGGTATTGCATACATACATACCATCACGCATAGGTATTAAGTATTTATAAATCTAATTCCACTATCTGGGACTGCTTGGGGCCGAGGGCATGTTGTAGGTACAAGACTGATTAATGCTAAAATAATAATCTAATTAATTTATTTACTTGTTTACATTGCCATAAATAGGAAATAATAAATAAATAGGTACAATAATGACACTTAATATAGGTAGTTTTGTATTGTTGTGTTGTTATTATTATTAAGGCCACTTAGGTTTTATTTGATTATCTATGTACAACAGATGACACTTTGTATCGTGTGTGTTTGTGGTCAATAATTATTATATTTTATTATTGAAGTTCATAATGTTATTATTGAAATACCTTACTCTATGGAATATTCCACAAACAAGGTTATTAAAACCAATCTCACATCTTGATTTGCTGGGTCCACACAGCTGGATGCGAACGTCAATCGTCAATCATCAAGCAAAAATCTTAAATCTTTCAGCGACAATTGGAGCATTCGAATATTTCTTCGTAGAATGCTCCGAATTGTCGCCGAAAGATTTAAGATTTTTTTTATTTCACAATCCACGGCGTGAGCCTTTTACATGTTCAAGAATAAACAATATACAAATCAAATATCTCATTCACAACACAGTTGGAAAACAAGAATTAACAAAACACAAAAGGGAATCATTTCATAACAAAAATAATTTAAGTCAAATCATAAAATATTGGAGTGTCAGTACGGAATGTCAATGAAATGTTTAGTATTTAATATGTCAAGAATTAAAATTGCAATAATGTAGGAGATGTCATGTAGATAGAAGAAAAAAAATCTAAAGGAAATGATACAAATAATTTAGATGTCATAAGAATTAATGTCATAAATAGTTAAAATGTCAAAATGTCTATAATAATTTAAAATGTCAATAAATTAAACAGAAAATTGTTAATTATAATTTAAATTATCAATGACGTGACGTTACCAGATGAATAAATAATCAAAAAATAGTACACAGATATAATATAAATAAAAAAAGTAAAACAAAACAAAATACAAACACTCTTCGAAATGCCCATTGTTAGTTATACATTGAAATAATTTATAACGTCATGTTTATATTTAGGTAAACTGTCAGCAAAAATGTCTGTATCATTACCCACCAGATTACCCAGTCTGTGGATTGATGATTGACGTTCGCATCCAGCTGTGTGGACGCCGCCATTGGAGAACCATGTTTACAAAATGTAGTAGGTAGGTACCTACCTACTGTGCAAAATCTAATCGAAAGAAATAATCAGAAGACGTCCCAACATACTTCCATTAGTGAACTCAACCAGCCGTCTTTTACAAGGAGTAGGTATATTTGTTTTTTTTTATAAATTAAATGCAAAAAAATAAGGTGTTGATATTGATTTTCAGTTTTTAATAATTAATCATTTAAATATGTAATTATTAAAATGCATTGCTAAAGTAATTAAATTATATAACATAATAATTATGAAAGATAATTTATTTTTTTAAATAATATTATAATTTAAGGGGTTATCACTAAGTTAATAAAATGTATAATTAAAACGCATCAAGAAAACAGTAACAAAATACTCTTCACTCGGGTTTTCCAAATAAATGAGTAGATATTTAATCAATATTGTCGACCACCGATACTAGGTGGAAGTTCATGTTAAATGAGGGATGTGAAAGCAAAGCTACATCGATACTGAAACTTTAAAACTGAGAAACAAAATATTTCTGTTTCTACTCCAATATTTTTGATGTCAAATCAGTTTTTAAACTGATTTACTTGAGGATAGAATTGAATTTTCATTATATCGATTAAACTTCTATGTAGCCAGCGAAAATACGAAAATTTCTGCGTAATGGCTATTGTGGCGTGGAGTTATCGCTCCTGACTTTGAGTCTTGAAGGTTCCGAGTTCGATTCTCTGCCAGGGAAAACCTTCATCAAATTGTTATGGGTCTACATTAGTGATGTAACGAATGCGTGATTTTGGATATTCGCGAATGCGAATGCGAATATTTGTTGCCGACATTCGCGAATGCGAATGCGAATAGCGAATATTGACTTGCTTAGATTTCTCCAATATTGCTCAATCATTAAAATTTCTACCCGTCGCCGAATTTTCAAAATGGTATAGGAATTTAAAATATTTCAAAACTCCTCGGTTTTCTTAAAGAATATTTTCTTGCAGTACCCTTTCTACAATGTACCTGGTAAGTATCCGGTACTATTACCGGATATCCGATACTTTAATACCGAAAAAATATTCGCGAAACATTCGCATATTTTTTTGCGAATGCGAATACTTTTAAATAGGTATGCGAATATTCGCGAATGCGAATACGAATATTCGTTACATCACTATATAGTCTACATAGGTGTTACAATTTTATACATGTGCATTGTAAATGTGTATTGTCGCGTTATTACCAATAATACAAGATTCATATCTCAATTTGCACAAGCTCGATCTGTATAATTTGTAAATAGGTAGGTACATGTTAAATTATTCAAAGTTTGATATTTCTGAAAAATGGATGATTTCACACGTAGATACGTCTTATTGACTCATGCTAGATTATGACGAAAGATAGATGTAAAAATTATTATTGAATTATGTACATATTTAGATATTTAGATATAAGCATGTCTTTAAGTGCTTTGGTACGTAAACTTAATTTTTTTTTAAATATGTGTCTGGGTTTTGATATAAACCCAAATACAACCTTATACCTACACCTTTCACAATAAGCTAAAAGCTTGTATGAATTGTCTATCCTATAATTTAAATTAAATGTATTTTTATTTTTAGTAAATTAATACTTAGTTTTTTTTGTATAGGTATTTATTATTTATGTGACTCGCTTGAGGCTCACAGATAGTTATTATGAATGTATGTAATGTCTTGTTATTGTACGAAAAAGGAAAGATTGTTGCCAATGATTATAGAGTGAATGTTAATTATTTACGTAAATCATATTATGCTATATGTGGAAGCAAAACTGCCCTATGTCGAATTTTACCCAAAGTGACTAATTTTTATTTATTAACAAATCACGGCGCTAGTATTTTACATGTCGAAGATTAACATAAATAATCGATATAATGTACACAACAGTATAATGAGTTCAGATACAACAAAATTTAATTAAATTTTAATAAAAAAAAATATTAAAAGAATAATACAATAGTCACAACATAAATTGTGAAAAAATAACGCGTCATGAAATTATGCAGACTCAACTTGCCCTAGTACAGGATATACCTAGTTGGGCAGCATCAATAAAAGTATGTATAAAGTTTGTAATTTATTAGTGAAATAAAATAAATAAATAGTATTTTCAGTGAATATTAAAAAAAAAATGAGGAATATTTATGTAAGTATTTCAAACCAAATAAATGGGGTGTCAAGTAGTACATAGTCTTTATAAATGGATGTTGTAGAATTAATAAAATAATGAACATAATGTGGTCCTGGTCCCCATCCGCAATTTTTTTTTTTTTAATAAACCAAAATACATCTCAGACGCCCTCACAGAAAGCAATATGAAGGGTACATGCCAAAAACAGGCTCATTATCAAATTATCATTTTACAGGGAAGCAAATATAAAGTTTGAAACACCATGTCTTTCATCATTTCAATGTGATTTGCAAAAAAATGGGCCAGTTTTTTTACATTTTACTTATACCATTCTAAAGAACTCATTGAGGGGAACAAAACTGCATTTAAATCACGAAAACGAAAAAAACCAATGAGCTTGTTTTTGCAGTTTAGCCTTCATATGATTTTATCAATGGGTGGAATCGAACCCGGATCTCTCTATTGAAATTCGCCTACCTTGAAAATGTGTTATATTTTCTGATATCCATAAATAAAAAATTACGTCATATTTTTGTTGAAGCAAAGCAACGCCATTTTAACATAATATGATGTATTTTTCTAGAAAAAGTGACAGATATGGTTAAAAGCAATCATTCACAATATTTCAGTATTATAAAACAAACAATATTTTCTAACTGTATATTAATTTGGTTAGCTGGAAAAAATTTCCAAGTAGTAAAAAGTTAGCTTACATATTTGTAATTATATATTGGTAGCTAATGTATTCAATAAAGAGTGTAGGTGCATTATATCATTTTAACAGTGATTTCGTGTTGACAGATTTATGAGATTTATGTAATTTTGTTTAAAAAATAAAACTTAAAACGGCCATACTGAAAAATGTCGTCTCGTGACATTCTGTAGTTTCGCTCTAGCATACAGATATGCACATACTACACTTCTAGTAACCATTATTTACTAGCTGTTAAGTTCGCAATTTTGCGTGATATTATCATCTAAGAACCTATAGATTTTTTTAGTTGAACCTACTAGGTACTTATTTATACAGCTATACCTACATGTCGACTGCTTAGCATATTAATTATTAGCCTCTCCCACATATCTCCAGACATCTCTGTTTTGCAACCAATCACCAGCGATATTAGCTGCAGAATTCATCTAATTAGAAATATAAGTATCATTCGGTGAACTATCACATTTTTTGGATTGATCTCTTTATTCTCATTATTTAGGTATATCAAATATTTCTGTTAATAAAAATATTAAGGACAGTAGTTTTTGTACTATGCACAAACAGCTCAATGGATGTGAATTTAAACATTAGTTTCCTCGTTGCTTGTCAACAAGATGTAGGTATAAATCCTTCTTTACACGAGACTTGTCTCTATATAAGGGGGATACGTTTCGTTGATAGTTTTGATTAAATAGTCTGTATATATTGTTTATTTGTTATGTTGTTCAAAAAACTATTATTATTATTATGTACCTAATGGATATACACATGAGCATAGGTACACATGAGCATGTGAACAGATTAAAATATTTATAAGATTAGTTACTTACATACCAACCGCAATGATGATGACTTTCACAAAGAACATGTCTTCCTTTTATAGCCAAAATCAAGGCCTGAATACATTTTTAAGTAAATGAAATTGAGTAACAACATATTATTATATGTAGATACATAGCTACGTCGTTGGTGTTCGAGTAAACTCCAAAAGTGAAATAAAACTTCTTGTATAAAATGTGTAGATAGAGATACAAATGGCAGGTCAAGGTCCAAAATATGGAAAAATAACCGCTGCCTGAGTCGGCCGGTGTGGCGTGGAGGAAACACTCTTGCCTTTTAGTCGCAAGGTCCCAAGTTCGATTCCTGGCCAGGGCAATGTGAAGAATGACCTTTTTCAAATTGTTCTGGGTTTGGATGTTATACATAATTATATATGTTATGCTTTGTAAATGTTGTGTGTATTGTTGTATAATACAAGATTCATATCTTATTAATTTGGGACTAACTCGATCTGTGTGATTTGTCTATACAACTATACATGCAATGTTATATTATTTATTTATTAATATAATATACGGCCTTTTAAAATAGCCTTTACAGTAGCACAATAATATAAAAAAACACACACACTTGAAACAAACACAATCAACATAATATAAGTACCTACCTAAGATGGAATGAAAACAAAAACATGATAACAGAAACAACATGGGATTCTCAATGGAAATCAGGTACAATACCTACCTTCTAACAAATTTACTCACAGCTAGTTTTGTGGAATTCTCAAGAAATTATTTCTCGAGAAAATTACCGAGATATTTCTCGGTAAATTTCTCGAAGTGTAGAATTTTTGGAGAATTGTGGTGTATTTTGAGGCAGATATATTTTTTATTGTTCATTTTAACGATGATCAATAAAAAATACCACTAGGAAAAATTATGGGGAGAAATTTCTCTTCCATCAGAGGAGATTTTCTCGTTCTCGAGAAATTTCTTTGGAAAATTTTCTCTACTCACAGCACATTTCTTCATTACTTGGGTAGGTATATAATTGTGTTATTGTGTAGGCCATTTCTGATCAATTTCTCCTCATCAATTTAGGTCATTGGGTATGAAAGACATACCTAATTATTTTGACACATGTAATAAACTAGGAATACCTACCTCTAGCTACCTCATCTAAACTACGCAGGTACCCCACCCCACCTAATTGATAGTCGAATTCTTAAAATATTGGTCATTGCTATTTTTATTTGTATCATAATAAAATGATAACATACATTATGTAAGGTATCAAGTACCTGTATCAACTATAACATAATAAATATTTGAATATGTTCAAAGGTATGTGTAGGTACTTAATAAGTAATAATACATTTGACATCTTCAATTCAGGGACAAGGAAAGCCATCATCCTGTACGGAGAGGACAACTTTCATGTTTATTAAATTCAGTTAGTCTGCTGGCTACCCCACTTGGAGGGATGCCATAATGATATAGAATGATATCTATAGAAATTTAAATAATTTTGATATTTGTCAATGGCTTCTAGGTCTCTACTTTCGAAGTGAGATCATGTTTTCAACTAGCAAACAAATTTAATTAACTGATTGAATTATTTAATACATTTGGCATTCTGACCCAACATATTTAATGGTAAATTTCTCAGCCTATTGGATGCATCGCTGGTCACCTCACGTAGGTCCCCCAATCAAACCCTAAGCCATACAGAGGATACTTCACAATATGTTACATTGTTTGACATTGTAAGCTTCATCCCATACTCAGAACTAGAGAACAAATCCCATCAGTACATAATTATAGTCTGCATAATATTCGCCATTCTCTGTTCATAGTCTATTTTGTGTGGACCATTGTTTGCGTGGCAGGTTGAATCCTGGTATTCGTTCAGACTAGATATTCATTCAATGATTAAATGAGAAATTATGTTACATGTAATATTATTATACTTGGAGAGGTGTTCAAATAATAAAGATAGGTATTGTGTTTTAATAGGGACAATACAGGTTAATTGATTTATTACAAACAGGTATGGAACAAGGAACATAATACATCATTATTCATCAATAAGTAATGGTATTCCGTACGTTCATGCTTCCAATCATCAGACGATAAATCAACAGTACATAACTAACACACCCACTGCTAACCTTCATCTCTCTACTTCTTGATATAGGCCTCTTTAATACTCTTTCACGATTTTCAGTCTCGAGCAGCACAAGTACCAAAGAGCAAGTTTAATGGTAGAGATGCTATATCCCTTACTTTCTTACTCGCCATATTATGCTGAGACATATTTTTGAGTTATAATTTTTCTATGAAGTGAGGCACAGTAGGTATATCAGCTGCGAATGTAGGTTTAGCTAACTACATAGGTACTGTATTTAGTAATTAATTATATACCCATAGATATATAGGTACCTAATAAAAAATTGGATTATAAGCCCTTGTGAACATTTAAATTTTTTACTGTCTTGAACAACATAAACCTCTTTTTTCTCCACATCTTGAACAATGACGGCAGTCCATCTATTTTGAAGTCCTCCTAACTTCTTTTGTTCTTCTGTAGTCTCTAATATCTTAGGTGTCCATCTGCCATCATCTTTTTGAAGTATGTGGCCAGCTCATTACCACTTCAGCTTTGAAACTTGATCAATAATATTTATAAATATTGTTTTCTCAAACTAAATACAACATTGAAGACTCCCTCCCATACCCGGATATCTCAGAAGTCGGGGGACTTCAATTTATCCGCTCTTCTAAGCAAAACTTTTGACCTCACGGGCGGGCCCTATTGGGCAGCCTGAAGGGCTGGCCAGCCAATACCGCCTCGTGGGAATCTTTTATGCTAAACTCAACAATCTAACTAACTTTTCTACAACTAACATAGGTACGGTCTATTTATACCACTACACCATATCTCAAAAGTGGAGCAACCAGTAGACTAAACACTGCACCTAATATACATGTTTGGTCACCATTAGTGGTGTGATGTTAAATCAATTTGTAAATTTTTTAAATCAATATGAGTGAAAAATTAAACATCAATATGTATAAAATTTGTAAATTAATTGCTTTATTGTGTAAATATGTATTACAAAAGTTCATATTTTACAAAAGAAATCAACAAAGTCATATTGTAATATAAAGTTTTTTTAATTTTTGTATTGTCTCTCGGATAATATTATAATCGGAACGTTGAAAATGTCAAAGCAAAAAAACACTACTTCTGATAAAAGAGTGAAAAGAGATTGACAATATTATCTTAATGAGATGAAAGAAATTTCTCTAGGTATTTCAATAATCATAGTAGAATAAAAAATAAATGTGTTTTGTTTTATATAAAATTAGAAAATATCTCTCCAATAAAGACGAATGTGAAAAATTGCATTAGAAGCTAAAAAAAATGGCATGAAGAGATATTATTTTATTATTTATTGAGTTGCCAGAGTAAAAAATATAAATTTACACAAAGTGGTGTCTTAAGAAAGTGTTTTTTCCAAATAAATATTATTATTGAAAACACTGAAAAGGGTAAATAAATGTGCACTGACAGTCAAAAATCAAGTTTTACACTGAGTTACACTGATTAGATTACAGAAATTGAGCAAGCATACAACTGTATAAAATGTCATTGGACAATTCAATAACCTGTCCTCTTTTTTTATTACAGATTCAGCAGTGAGTGACTCCGTAATATACAATAGTAAAAGTATATTAGAACCAGACGTACCTCTCCTATTCCCAAATGATTCTAACAGATACAATATTATAACAAATGATTCATCTTTACTTGAAAAATTCTTGTATCATTCCATCAACATGTCCAATCCTGAAGTCATTGATATGTTAAACATACAAGAATTGAAAGACAATTCAAAAATGTCTGAAATAGATAGAATCTTAAAAGACCCTGTGGACAGACGACTTGATAAAAAAGAACAAGTTAAAACGTCTACGTTCACAGACTTTACAAATTTAAAGTCAGACAGTGAACTGTTGCAAGAAAAAGGCGCCGATGTGGAAAAAGATTCCTTGGTTATTCATAAAGAACATCTAAAAAAAGGTGCAGGGATTTCTGGTTCCAGTTCGGATATAGGACGATGGATTGCTATGTGTATTGCCATCTTATTAACAGCCTCAGCAACGGTTTACATATCAATACTTCTGTGGAAGAAATCATTGGAGTAAGTGAATCTTCTTTATTAAACAATTCTAATCATTCTAGAGCATGATTTTTTTGAAAACATCTTGTACTTAAAATCCAACTATTTTAAAAAATAGTTTGTGAAAGTAGAAGCAGCATTTTCCTTGTTTAATGAAATTTCACAGTATTTCTGTAACAAAATAAAAATATTACAAAATAAAAATATTTAATGATAGATATTGGCATGTACCTAGATTGTTTAATTTATATATTTTTTATTGTTTTTTCAGTCGGCGATATGGCAGCAGACAAATTTTGGTTGAAGACGAAGAAGCACAGAGTGAGGAATATAAACATTCTATGGTACAACATCAATTATTTACTTAATTTATTTCTCTTATTCTAATTATTTAACTAAAAGAGAGTATATCAAAATTTGTAGCCTTACTTTGTAAAAGTTAATTATATGTATTTATGTAAGAAAACACAAATGGTTTGTTTTAGTATTTATTAACAATGTAGTGACCTGGTTTCGACATTCAAAGTCATTGTCAAACTAATTTTACTACATGCTGTGTTGTTACTTAAATACTGTCTTACTCAAAACAATGTGTTCTTAAAAATATGATTCTTTACAATGCAACTTTTATTTTCAAATAAAAGTTTATAAGACATTGTTCATAACGAGACATAGTATTTAAGGAAGAATACGGCATGTAGTAAAATTAGATTGAAAATGAATTTGTAAGTCGAAACCATATCAATACTTTATTAAAAATTGAAAAAAAAATTGTTTGTTTTCTTTTAGAAAAATTAATGTGGAGTTTTACAAAACAAACTTCAACTCAATGGATAAATTATACTATAGAGAATTAATAATTCCACCCATAAAAATGTTGACTAAACCTTTTTCTTGAAATCTATTTACTTTATTTTTTTTAAAGATATATCTGGGTTTTGTTATAAACCCAAATACAACCTTATACACCTTTCACAGTAAGCTAAAAGCTTGTGTCGTGAAAGGGGAGTTTGCCGGCACCTGGAATCGAACCCCGAACCTCATGTTCGTAAGGCCGAGACTCTACCTCCAGGCTACTGACGAACTAAACTTACTTAATATGTTTATTTTAATTACAGGTGTAACATGACAGAGAGTATGATTGTGACAACTTCGAATTTTTACAACAGTTTAAGCAAGAAGGAATTAATTGTAATGATTGCAGTAAAATGTCGAGGATAGAAGAAATCAAAATATATTTGAAATCTGTCAAAAGCAAAGATGATATGGCAGCTAAAAAAATTATAAAAAGTATTTAGATGTAATAAAAGTAATAAAATTAACAGCAAATTATAGAAATTTTATCAATGTACAAATTTAAATTCTATGTTCTTTATACAATCCCATCGCCTTTGTCAGCAAAATATTATATTGCTGGTAGATACTCGATGTATAAAAGTTAATAGCCATTCCAACGTACTTTGTGTGGGATTTTATTTATATAAACTTTTTCTATTTTGTAGGTAAGTGAAACCACAAAATAAAATTATAAAATGTGTAAATTTATTGAAAGAAAAAAATATGCTGTTAGATAAGGAATATAGGTATAGTTTTATTGAAGGCAATTTTATTGTAAAAATCAAATTATATTTATGTTCTTTGTGATATTATGAATAATCTGAGATTATTTTGTTAGTTTATAAGAAAAGAAAATATTAGTGAATTTTTAAAGTTTAAGTTAGCTAGTTAATTTGTTTCCAAAATCAAAGGTATATCCATACAAACTTCCAACCATTATAAATTAAATATTTAGTAATACATACAGTGTATGTTGTATTTGTTATGTTTTAAGAATAGGTAAATTAGATCTTGATAACTTTTAAATAAGTAGTTAGGTAGAACTTTAATGAATAAAATCTATGAAATAAATTCATTGCCAATTTTTAATAACATTCTTTAAAATTTCTAATATAAGTTTTACAGAATGAGATTAAATTTTTTATCTACTGGCTACCCCTCTTGTGGGATATACCATGACTGTATGGATGGTTGAAATATTTAACTATAAAAGAGGGCTCAAAAGTTAACAATAAATTATTTGTAAAAAAAAAACAAAATATTTATATAGGTAGGTACCTGACAAAATATTGTTCTGGTGCTTTAATACATTATAATTTTGTTTGTTAGCAATTTTATTTAAATTAAAAAAATAGGAAATTTATAGCTGAAACTACTGGTGCTGTAAATTATTATGAATTAATTTCAATTTACCTATAAATTTTTATTTTTATATTATGGTGATAATTTAATTATCATGTAAAAAATATTTTAATATGAAATTAATATTTCCTATTTTTTGTTATCTATTTTAGTATTGTAAATATTACTTTGTAATGAAAATATATTGTTGTATTAAAAATAAATATGAATTTATATTTTAACATACCTATTAGGTACTCCAAAATATCCATTGCTGGGCTAGCAATCGCAGCTGCTAAAGTATCCCCGGTGTCACTTCATTGGAAAAAAGTTTCGAAATATTTGTTCTAGAAGGTTTTTTGCCTGTTACACCAAAAATACAACAATAACCTTATTTATTGTTGTTAAGACCCGTTCACATTTTAATTGAAAATGGGACATATTAAAATGAGAGACTGAAAAAAAACAAATTGGTGACATGAACTGACTATAGTAATATTTGTGTGACAAAAAAAAATTGGCAACTTATAAAGAGCTACATCACTCGCAAACGAGTGGATGGTCTTGAAGGAATTGAATAGACTTATATAGAGTGACAAAGATTCATAATCTAGCTGCAAAAAATGAGCCACAGTTATGCTAGATGAGCGACTGAAAATACTAAATGGGTGACAAAATACACAGACTGAGCTCACATAGAATAGCTGTTGCCTATTTTTCGCAGATTGGTTACGAATTTTTAGTCACCAACTTAGTTTCTCTGTTCCACAAATAGTATAAGAGTTAATAAAATATTTGTCGACAATTTGTTTTTTTGGTCACCCAATTTAATATTTCCCCTAAAAATCTATTTAACGAAATATTGCAATGCAAATGTAAATTGACCTTTAAGGGCAATATGTAACAAAACACATGCAAGGTATTTTGTTAAAAAAATGAAAATACCAATTTGTAACTTTAAAACTATGGTGACAAAATTAATTTAATTAGTTGTTGGCCTCACATATTCTCAACTAATGTTACAATATTAAAATAACTGTGTAATTATTCGAAACATTTGAATTTAGGAATTAGCTACAGTAAATTTTCAAACAATCAATTTTTATTATTTATATACAGGTATGTATAATTATTCATCTTATTTATTGTTCTCGAAAGTTATTATATTTGTAGTTGTGTCAATAAATTTCAAACATGTATAGAAGTACTTATCCAATATGAGATCTGCCAACCATTTTGAATATCTTATATTTCTGCAAGGACAATCTGCATGATTATTATATGTAAATAGTCTACTGACTATGTACTTCACTGCGGAAGGTGAAATGATGGTGTGGATCATGGGTGGCCAACCTTTTCAGCAGCTGGGTCAAATTTTAGAAAAGAGATTTCCTGCCGGGCCATACAACAATATACTCCATATATGGAACATTTATTAATTTTACTTCACCTTAAAATTTCTACAAACCTCTTTAAAAAAAGTAACGTGTACTTGCACCCACTATTATTTAAAAAAAGTGTGCATATGCTTTGCAGGCCATACGTAGACACCCAACGGGCTGCGGGTTGGCCACTCTTGGTGCAGATTAAACGTAGGTTAAATTATGTATAAAAAAATGAAAACATTAATTTTTATTATAATGAAATGCAGATGTTCTTATCTATTTTTCAGATTCAAAAGTGAGTGACTCCATCATACATGCCTGAAAAAGACGTTTTGACCTCAAGATGTTTATCAAAATTATTTTGAACATAAATATAGGCGCTTCAATTATTGATCCAACATTTTTGAATAAATCTAACCTTATAAATACCTACAATATTTTTTGAATCTAGAAAAGATAACAATATTTTTTTGTTATTCATAAAGAACATCTAAAATAAGTTGCAGAAATTATCAGCCCTGGACTTAATACCACCAGGAGGAAAAACTAACAAGCAATTGAACATATTTACCTGCATCAAATTATTGGGTTGTATTTTATACTTTCTGCAAAATTCATACATGAAATAATGCCTAAATGCTACTTATGAAACATTACATTGGAAATAGGTAAAGATAATAATGAGTCGCAAACAGAGAACTTGTCCACAAAAACTGCATCCTTATCATTATGATATTTAATTCAATATGAAAACTAAAAATATGGATTTTAATATTATTGATAAATGAAAAATGAAGATCGGAATCTAAAGTATCAGAATATTTTTTAATAATTATATATCTAGACTTATAATTTTTACTATCAATATTTATAAATTATTTTAAACTATATTGGTTATCTTCTTCTTTCTCACAAACTACTCCCATCCACTCATGGACGAAGGCCTCTTCCATTCTTTTCCATGCCACTCAATCCTGTGGCATCTACATCAAGTTGACATATGTAGGTCATATAAAGTTCAAAATCTATGCTAAGGCAGAAAACAATGATTTTTTTCTAAAAATAATTTAATTAATGTGTCGTTTTTCACTTTTTCTTTTTGTTTGTTGAATCCAAAGAATATCACTGCTTAGATGTAATTAGCCAACAATTCTAAAATAAATAAGATTTGTTGATCAACGTTACTGAGCAATCATTATTATTGTGAGAAGAAAATAAAGAATTCAATAATTTCCACAGTTTATTTATTATAAACAAAAAAATTGCACATTTAATGCACACTAAAATAAAATTTGCTTCAATGTTAATCTGTAATTTTTCATTCACTGTGTCGGTGTTTAGGTAGTAGAATTCCATATCGAAATAAATAAAACAAGCGTTTTATTCTACTAATGATTTAATCAGTGAGAGAGACGTCTTTCGTCTTATGAGGGCATTGTCAATCTGATTTTAAAAATACAACAATATTCATATATATAAAAAATATTTACAATAACAATGATAAGAGAGTATAGTATAATAACTATACTATACTATTATTATACTATACTCTCTTTTTTTTATTTCGTTTTATTTATTTCGATTTGTAATTTTTCAGTAAACATTAAACTTAAAAAGACAAATAAATCTCACTTTTCAAATTGCCACTTCTAAATAGAAGCAAAATTAGCACAATGAAGACAGCAACTTTATATTTCTTCAGAATATAAATTTATTGTCATTCATATGCACGAGTTTGTTTATTTATTTATATATTTACATTTCGTAGATCACCTGGCAAAGAATTGGAATCCCACTCTTTACCATAAGTTTTCAAGTAAGATCCCGCAAAAGGCAGGTGTTAAAAATAAAGACATTTTTGATCTGAAATTCAGTAATGAGGTTTCCCACCCATCTTGAATGTCTAAATTTTTTGCTTGGCACTGAGAGAACAGATTCTATGTTTATTAAATGCATGCATAAGGTGAAGTTTTAAATACATAGTTGTATTAAGGAGCTGTTTCTTTCTTCTTGAGATAGTCCAGAATGACAGGTCCAGTGTTGTCTCCCGTTTCCTTATTGTGATCCATATGAGCTCCATCACAATATGGCCACTGGAAATGTAATGTAATAAATAATTTAAAAGATGTATCAAACATACCCCTGATCTGTTGACGGTGGTCGGTGAGGCACAGAAGTAATGCTCTAGCCTTAGTATCACTAGGTCTTGAGTTTGATTCCCAGTCAGTATAAAATGAAAACTAGATTTACTCTACTTTTATAACACAATTATATATTCATTCATTCATTCATCGCCCTTAACGCTCCTCTCGGGGGCACAGGGCAGAAACCAGCCTCCTCCATTCAGAGCGTCTCTGCGCCAATTGCTTCACCTCTTTCCACGACATTCCTTGCGCTCTGATGTCGTTGTCATAGGAACGGTGTATTGTGAAAGAGGGACGTCCGGCCCAACGGAACCCTTGAGGATAGAAGGACAGCGCTCTTTTTGGCCAACTATCATTAGGCATTCTCAGAATATGTCCCAGCCAGGACCATCGTCTCTCCTGTATTACGGAGATTACAGACACAAGTATATAATGACAAATATAAAACAACGTACCTTTTTACTTTTCCAACATCTACAAAACTTAGTCTTCTCATTAATATCTTCAATATCAACCCAGTCAACTACTTTGGGAACATCTTTCTTGATTAAATGATTCATTTGGTTGTCACCGCATCCTTTCCTAGCTTTAGGACAGAATGCCTTGTAGGTAATATAGTAAAGACCTGCTGTGGCAGCTGCGGGAGGTATTAGGGAGAGCCAATCCCTAACTAAAAGACATCAAAAAATTGAAAGTGTGAATATGCATCAATGGTTCAGGCCATAAAATTTAAAAAAAAATGAGTTGGAATCATAATTCAAAGTTTCAATAAAATAATAAGCTAAAGTTAACCAATCATCTGTAATACCTATATGTGTTAAATCACAATTTATACAACCGTCAGTGTTGTTAACTCAATTTAAGACAATAATAATTGTAATCTCAGTTTCAGGTTGGTGTGCTTGAAACATTGTTGCATCACACTATTGATTTAATTTCTTTATCTTTCGTCCATCAGCTACGTAAAAGTCTATCCATCTTCACCATCGCAACACCAAAATATGACAATCATGATTAGTGGCATACCGCACTATCGCTGAATCAAAGACGTGGGTAGATGGAAGAAATCACTATATAGTGATAATCTCACCACTGCATATCATCACATTTTTTTCTTGTGTAAACTGCTCTGTTAATTTTGTAAAATGAATGATGATATGCAAGAAGAATAAAATAAATAAATAAAGACGTTACTTAAATATCTGCAACACATTGTAATACTAACACCTGCCTTTTACATGATAAAGTGTGATAATAAAATAAGGTGATAAGACCATACGTGATATCCATGATCATGTATAATACTCTTATCATTGTTATTGTCTAATATTGATACACTGTAAAGAGGGAAATAAAAAAACTATTTATTTCATTTCACATAACATTCTCAAAACTAAGTGCAGGTAGGTAATTTAACTATAATATAAAAAAAAAACTAAATTTTTCACACTTACATCCGAGTTTAAACCATCCTCCGATTGAATCAGGAATGGGAAGGTTCTCCAAATAGTTAGGCAGGGTAACCTTCACTATGTGAGCAAAGGGTTGCATGGTTTTATACCGACAGTAAAATACGTCCTTATAACACAGGTGTACCTTCCAACATTAACAGATATAATGTGATATGATATAAGTTAAGATAATAAATTTGAGTTACTGTTATCATTGATAAGTTTTAAAATAAAGATAATATTATTATGAAGTGGTATAATCTTTAGATAAGTTTAATAATATAACAAAATAAAATTATCTTTTGATTAAAAATGCTACACATTAATTGATTGTAAATTTATATTTCGTATTACATTATTTTCATTGATGTATTTGATACACCCTTGGATGTAAGATGGTGTGAACATGCCACGAATGATGCTGTGCACCGACGCACCCAACAGAGATCTGTAATCTACATGATATAAGAGAGAAGATGGTCCTGGCTGGGTCAAGTTCTAAGAATGCCCAATGATAGTTGGCCAAAAAGAGTACTGTTCTTGTGAAATTTTTCAAATCATTCTAACAAATTCAATACATTATAGAATTTCAAAGACATCTTCCACGTAACAAATCAGACACATAGAAAAACATCCAACAAAACAATGTTTTTGATCATCTGAAAAATCTTGAATAATGCACATTGGAGGTATCATGAAATCACAGATGATACAGTGAAATAAATAAATATTTTCTGATGGAATGGAGATTGCAGGTTCCATTCTTCACACCTTCAAATATACAAAATGTTGTGGTACAATGATATTAGTATCAAAATAAAATAAAAAAATGAAATATGATATTCATTAGTAAGATATTCATCAGATTGTAAAAACTAGCGAAAGACATCTTTCGACTCCTTAGGTCATTATTGATTTTCAGTTTTTATCCAGGAGAGATGCGTCATAATTGCCAGATTTTTATAAATTGACTGTCGAGCGACTGTTTTGTTACACAGTGTCATTAACAGTCAATTTCAATTATCTTATCAATCCATTACTATCTATTATGTAATATATTACATATAGATTTTAACTGATAGTAATGGATAAATAAGATTATTGAAATTGATCATAGGTATCATAAACATGATCGGCTTCGTCCCTAACCAAAACTACAAATGAACACACAAATGTTTTTCTCATTTTTTTTCTTGTTGTAATTTCAAACAAAAAAAAAAGAGAGGAGAAAGACATTGTTTCCTTTTCTATATTGATAAAGAAAAAATTGAAAAAACATTAATTCTTTTAATTAGTAAATAAGGATACACATAGTTAAAAATCACATATGAATTGAATAAGAAAACATACATATTTTTGAAAGAATATTTATTGAAAACAAAAAAACATTGTTAAACAATAAGGATATTACGATTTATCTACAAAGATAGAAATAGTTGTTCTTGTAACAAAATCACTAAGAAAAAAGAAATAAAAAATGCATTTAAAATGCTAGAAATTATGCTTAAAACGTAACATATTGGTTAGTATTTATTTCAGAGACATTACTTGTGAAATAAATTTAATCATAAATAAACACAAGATATAATTATATGCTGTACATCTTTTGTACTTTTATTGGTTATTTTATGAAACAGATTCGGCATAAAAAAATAATAGAACAAATATTACAGTTTTCAAAATTGTTTGCACCGTTAACAGCACCTTTGAACGGCATCAAAATAAAGTTGAATAAGGTACTTTTTGCAATGTCCACCTGAGCGCAGATGACTTTATGGCAAGACCAAGGCAAAGACTATTAGATAACAATATTAACCGAGATCTGGAGGAGTTAAATGCCAAAGACTGCTGACAATCCGCTGTTAGATACAGTAAGGCTTAGAGCTATATTGTTTCGGAGGTTTAAAGCTCTACAAGGGCTGTTTGACCATCAGAAGAAAGTCAAGTACATATTATAATCGATTCTTAAACATTGGGAAATTATCCCTGTTTACTCTTGAAAGGAGTTAGAACATTCTATAGAATTGAGGTGTTTGTTGTAGAGTAAGTTTTTAAATAGTATTATAACAGTTTCAATTTGAATTACAACCAAGTGAAAAACAGATACCTAATGCTTTTAACAGGTACCTAACTGCATTTAAAAAACATAATTTCAAGGAAAACAAAATAGTATATTTTGTGGCGTTTTGCATAATTATAAATAATAAACTTTTACATTTAATAGTATACATAAGTAGTGTGCATTTTATAAAAATGCAAATTTTTGCTTTAAGCTTTGGATTGTAAAAAAAATATTAATATACATAAATATAAACAAAAAAATTGTAAAAGTAACTACAAATCAAAAGAAAATAAAAATATTCGAGTTTAAGACAAGTATTGTGTTTTCTTGATATAATTATATCATCTTTGCATATTTAAGAAGAATTGTGTGAAAACACATTTATTTTGATACAAAAGAATCTTTCATTATGACATCAAAATCTTCGCATATAGAATTTGTTTTTAGTAAATTAAAATGGAACAAAATGTCTACTAATTCCACTGCTACCCTTATTAATTTGTGAACCGGGTTTTGTTAACTTTACATTTGCCGAACTTATGTTTGAAAGCCGACTCGCAAGCCAATATTACACAATTAAATAAAGTCACCAGTAGTGTTACTTATGTTTTTTTTTTAATAATAATTTCTTATTATAATGAACTGGCTACAAGAAGCATCAGTCGATAAATTAAACTTTTATCAATTTATTTTTGTTGGGCAATTGTTATTGAAATGTTCAATTTTAATATTTGTAAAAATAATTGCACAAATATTGAAATGTTCAATTTTAATATTTGTTAAAATAATTGCACAAATTAATGTTTTTGATGTCTTAATAAATTATTAATTTCGAAATTTTGTGTTATTCACATGAATCGTTTCAAATATGCAATATATATATATATATATATATATATATATATATATATATATATATATATATATATATATATTTTATAACATATAACATTCTATACATATTATTATAAAAATAAACATATATCATTCAAAATAATCAAAAAGACAATGATAATATATATAAAGTAAAAAAATTATACAATTATTTATGTATTTTGAGACTCAAAATTTTTTCTAACAAATATTTTGAACTGATAATATGTGCAGTGTTGCCCTGGAACCAAATTGCGTGATTAAACTTCTGAAGCAATAAGATTGTAAATTAATATGACAAAATAAAACAATAATGGTAACCCACAACCCCAACATATTATAAAAAAACAATTAACAATTTATTAATAAAAAAGTAAATCTATTTAGACAAAAGAACAACAAATTTTTATTTGTGTTTGGTGTTAATTTGACGTGGTCAAATGGAAGAAATCACTATATAGTGATAATCTCACCACTGCATATCATCACATTTTTTTTCTTACGTAAACTGATTTGTTGATTTGGTTATGTGAATGATGTGCAAGAAGAATAAAATAAATGAATAAAGATTAATTCAAATAACTGACACTTTTTTAGTATATTGTTGAGAGTTGATCTCTTAATCTAAAATTGATCAATGTATATAAATAACACAATTTGTGTTAATAATGTCTTTTCAAAGAATAATTAACTACTTTTTTGTTAATCACATTACGTAAGGTTGCCTGGAAGAGATTGCTTAAGCAATAAGCCCACCATCTGGCATTTTACCATTTCACTTTAGAATTGTTCTATATTTTGTTAATATGACCATTTATACAAGGTAATTATTATTAATTAAGCATAATTCATTCAAGAGTAAAATTACTATACTCATCTATGTATTTCATTATACAGAGGAAATTGTATACGCAAAATAAAAATATTGTTTATAACTCAATAATTATTGCGAAACATTGAAAATTAGATTGGGTATATTATGCATCTGCACATTTATACACAAATTTAAAAGATTAATTGGCAAATTTATTGCAAGACCCACACCAGGTTGTAGCACCACTGATGATGATTGCTAAAAGCGTGTATTAAAATATACCAAAACCAAAAAAAATTGTTAATTGAAAATTGAAAAAATAACACCTGGAACTGAACCTGGAGTTTCAAACATTTAAAACCAATATGCTAATCACCGCAGAACAAAGACTGATAACTTCTTTTTAATTTATTTATTTATCCATTAACATGCAGCTGTCTTTTTAATAAATAACTGTTTGACCAACAAGATTAGATAAGTAAATATTTATTATTTTTAATGAAGGATGTATACACCCCGAATACCCTCACAATAAGCAATAGCTTGTATTGCAAAGGTGAAGTAGGTCAGTAGCTGATTTCAAATCACGTACATTCTGCTAGGAAGTCTGAAACTCTATCATCAAGCTACCGACCACCTCAGTTGGATTGTGAGATTGCTTCATTTACTTTCTTTTTACAATAACTGGTCCAGTATTGTCTCCGGTTGCTTTGTTGTGCGCACCATGGGATCCATCGCAGTAAGGCCACTGAAAAAAAGTTGACAAACATTAAATTATTTATTAATTTTTACAAATAATATTTAAGTATCTATGGCATTATGACATATTCCACAAGTCTTAGTCTAGTAGCCAGTGGACTAGCTGCATGTAATGAATGAGTTGTCAACTCCGTATATAAAAAATAAAGACATTCGGATGTGTAGGATGTGTGAAAATAAGACATTTTACATCTTAAATTCAGCGATGAGGCTTGCCACCCATCCTGAATGTCTTGATTTTATATTGGCACGAAGAGGACAGTTTGCATGAATCATACGTGCAGCTGATCTGCTGGCTACCCCACTTGTGGGATATGCCGTGATGGTATAGTATAGTAAATGTGTAGCGTATCACATCACTGAACTGAAGATATTAAATATCTTATAGATCAGCGGCTCCCAACCTTTTAATTTCGCGTACTACACACGAAATTATAAATCAGTAGCGTACCACTGAACTGAATTTAGAAATGTTTTATCTAATTATTTACTGTGTATGTCCTATGGCCATGGCTGCTTGCGTACCACCTTAATAATTGTCACGTACCACCATAGTTAGGGAATCACTGTTATAGATTATATATTACAAACAATTACAATAATAAATAACATTTTATTATGCACAATAAGTGAGTTAATCATATTGTCATTGCATATTCAAAAAGAGACATGTGCGCACATTTTTATTTAGGCATACTCTTTTAAAACTGTTCATTAAGGCATTAAAATTGTAGTTTGGACTTTTTATTGGCATGTGATATTATTCTTTAAATATTGAATTTTAATATTTGATACTAAGAATCACTTTATAAAATGGTTATGATGACAGTATGAGTAGTTTATTGTAGAAATGTCGAAACATTTATGAATTCACATATCCCTTTTTGAATATGCAACGACAATATACGTTAATGTCTTCCTGGTATACTTGAATATTGTTCTTAAATATACATATTAATAAAAACAGCGTTAACTTAAATAATAAATATAACACACTAATTAATAATAATAAGTATTTACACTTTGATAAGAAACGTTAAAAAGATTTAGTAAACAAGGCTACATTAACAGATATATTTTCCTTGCAAAACGAGTAAAGAAATCCCGGCATATAGTACTATGAGGTCATTCTGAATGGAGTCTTGAGTAAAAATCTAAATTTGGTATTTTGCGAACGACACATTGATATTATTGAAAATAAATAAACTGCGACCATCACATAGTTGACAATATAATAAAAGGTCTAGAAAATTAATAACTGTGCATTTGCATGTATTTGGTAGTTTAGTACAGTTTCTAAAGCTAAAATACTCGTTTAAAGAGCAGCAATTCAATATTTCTACAATACCAGATGAGGTTCTACTTCAAGACTGAATTCTACTCCCATTCTATTCCCACAATATTCCTGACACTCTGATGAAATTGTCATGAGAACAGTGTATAGTGAAAGTTATCCAGGTCATAGGAAACATTGCAAATGAGAGAAGAGTACTCTTATTTAGTTAATTATCGTTAAGACATTTTCAAAACATGACTAGGAGCATGGGTTAGTTAGAAGATATCGCGCTTCAGCGATAAACTCGCCCATTGCACAAAATTATGTGTTCAGTGGTTATGATATCATGTTTTTTTCTCCCTGTATACTATTTTTGTGAAATATTTTTTTTTAATGATTGTATAGTACTTGGAATAACTTTGTGAAACGTTCCTAATAAAAACTCACTGATGATGGGTGTCTACCCGAAAAGCCTCTGAGTCAAATATTGTTCATAGTGAAAGTAACACAGTGTTTTATTTAAATCTATTTTAATTCTATATAAAGATTTTTATTATTATTATTATTGATTCTCACATATGTATTAGAAAAAAATACAGGAGTTTTAAAGAAAAACTTTAATTAATTTCGCTTCAGTATTGTTTTGTTTGAGCTGCATATTGACCATCTCGTTGTTATTTCTAAATAAATATATTTAAATAAACTTACGTTTTTGCTTCTCCAGCATCTACAGAGGACAGCCTTTTCGGTGATATCCTCAATATCAATAGTATCCACTACTTTGGGACTATCTTTCCTAATGGATGGATTTATCTTAGCGTCACATCCTTCTCTAGCTTTGGGGCAGAATGCCTTGTAGGTGATGTAGTATAGACCAGCTGTGGCAGCCGCTGGAGGGATCAGAGACAGCCAGTCTTTAACTGCAAAAGAATGTAAAACAATTGAAATTTGAAAATAACAAACTAAAAAATTTACATTAACAAACTACTTATGGTGATCATCACAGCTGTTATGAACAACTGCTTGCTCATTATAGGCCTTTTATCAAAATATTTAAATTCTACCTAAGAAAAAGTTTGGACGAGTGGAAAGAATGATAGAGTGATGTCATAGGGTGAGAAAAAGGGTGCTCGAAAATATAATTGCGCGAAGATTAAATCCTGAAGGATGGACATGTGCTTAGTACCATGAAAAGGAGAACATGTGTAAAGAACTGTAGATGTTATAAAAGTAAAAAAAAATGCATAAACAGTATAGATGGCACGCAATTCTATCATCTGCCTAACTTGTAAGAGAAATAAATAGTTTTTATTTTGTATTAATTTATTCTTTTTACATTTAGGTACCTAATATCAAGAAGAAATAGTCAAATTAAAATTTGACCTGAAAAACATGTAGCTAACAACACAAGTTTATATTTTTTGATTGATATTTCATAAGGTTGTATGCAAGTGCTCAAAACTACAATTTATATAATGTTTTGTAACATATTGTGAATGCAATAAATTTCTCTACCAATATTATTCAGCATACTTGCAAAATGACAACACTGCTAAAATAATATTGTAAAATCAAATGCATGTTGCATTCAACATTTGTCAGAACTAATGTTCCTATTGTGGAGGAAAGGGTCATTCAAGGTCTTTTAGTTTACAAGGCTATAAACAAAATGGCTCCATTGTGCCACACAGAACTTTGTCCCCTTGACTTAAACACTAGAAGACCTCTGCGCTCTTCGGAACTGGCTGTGAATAGACTTACTGGGCCCAATAGAGCAGGTAAGTCTAACTTCTATGAGAGGGCTTTTGGTGTTGTTGGACCGGTTACGTGGAATCGCCTTACGGTGCCATTGAGAGATAGTCAGACTGTCACCAGCTTCAGAAGCAAATTGAAAACTGAACTCTTCACCGGCGCCCTTGAGACGGTCTAGGGACTGTTAAAGGGCGTCAAATTAAAATCATCCAGAATCATCATCATTATCATTAAGATTTCCCATGTACAGCGTTTACTGATATAATCTATTAAAATGAACAATAGATATTTATGTTTCCACAGGACTGTACAACCCTCTTTCACAATACACTGTTCCTATATCAACAATAAGAGTGTTGTGGGGAAAGGTGACACAATTGGTGCATAATCATTCAGAATAAATGGGGCTTATTTAATTTTTTTCTGCTTCAATATTTCTCTTGGTAACATAAAGATAAAATAACCTCTTTCGTTATAAGTGCTGTGTACCAATTGTGTTGGAAATTAATAGTTTACTTGATTTTAATTATGTCATTAAGATGAAGGTTGTACAAAGATAATTTAATAAAAAGTCTAGCTTGTTATTATAATTTTGTACCAAAGAAACACATTTCATCGTTACTTTATGGAAAATCATACTATAATAATTGGAGTATAAATTTTTTTACATCTCTCTAACTATTTATATCGGTGGTTCCCAAAGTTGACTGGGCTCCGACCCGCCTTTTAGCTTTTTTTCTCCAAACATTGCTCCAACAACATTTGTTTATTCGTGTGTTATACGGTGGCTAATCGTTCATTAGGGCCCACTCAATATTCGCTCACGACCCACTGGTGGGTTGCGACCCATAGTTAGGGAAATACATCCTCAAGTAGTGGATGAAATGCAAGTAATCAATAAACAGATCATCCTCTCAATGCCAATAAAATAAGACATTAAGAATGGGTGGCATACTTCATCGGTGGCGTGTTAAATGTCTTGTATAAATATGTTTTCAAAAACCTGCTTTTTACAGAAATACACTCCTAGAACTTCCACAAAGGGGTGAATGACCTATTCCAAATATTATTCAGAAGATTTGTCAGTATTTTTTTATGGACTAATAAAAATGGTAGACATTTTTGGGAAGGGAGCAGTTAGTCCACCAATGTTATCTTATTTGTGAGATTTGCAGTGCTGGTATAGATAAATAGACATTTCATTACAAATCGCCCCTTGTTCAATTGAAGTTGAAAAGTGAGAGCTTATATTTTCAAGGATATATTAAATAATACACTTTAAATATTGAAGCAAAAGTGCATAACTAGTCAAAAATGATTTGAAAATTAAAATCTGATAATAAAACTGTAAAACATCGTCAGCAACGAGAAAAACAGAATAAATAAACATCTGACAAGTGTGACGTAACAAATAAACTTACATTCACCTATCAGTAAACCATTCTAATCATTTAGGTCATGTAACAATTGACGATAAATCAACTTACATCCAAGCTTAAACCATCCTCCAATGGAATCTGGAATAGGAAGACTCTCCAGATAAGCAGGCAAAGAAACTTTTACTAAATGAGCAAAGGGCTGCATGGCTTTACAAATGAAAAATAATTAAAATATCACAACAATACAAACTGCACACACCCGCACCACGTTTACCTACGGACAAACTAACCGATTTTACTGATTACGATACAGTGCTAATATTGGGAATTATAAGTTCTTTTCGCAAATTAACTAGACCAGTCGATATGTTTAATTGAATTCAATGAATTGTTAATTTTTAGCGTGTTCGAAAAAAGTTAGTAGGCGATTCTTGTGGAAAAAACTTGGAAAGCTGTCAAAAACACAGACGTCAACTTTATCACAAAAAAACTATAAATTTAAAAAAGTGCAAAGGAAATACTTTGACCTTTTTACTAACATCCGATTGATCATACGATTTTAATTTAAATAACGTGAACATAGCCGCAATTACTTACACAAAAGATGGCGCTGGTTTCCCGTAAAATAATAAATCATTTTTACCATAAAAATTAATATTGAACATTAATAAAAAATACTTTGAAAAATATTTTTGAAAGTAAAATTAAAAATACATACATAACTATAAAGCAAAAAATATGAAAAATACATCTTGTTTACACTTCAGTGTTCCCATGGTAATTAACAAGATAGTCCGCTAAATTTAAATTTCTTGATTGGCTCGTGCAGTAATGTTTACAAAATACAAATCAAAATTATTGAAAAGTAAAAAATGTATATACCTAATATCCAGTGAGTAGTCGCGATTTCAATAAGTTTTAATATTTATACGTCTATGTTAAAAGTTATCTTATATTATTTTGTTTTAAACTTAAAAAAACTTCATAAAACGTATCGAGTACATAGTATTTTGAAAAGCTTATCTTCATATAAAAAGTGCCTATAGTTTATAAGTGTTATTACATCAAACAAAGATGTTATTATAAACTAACTTGTTTGATGTTCAATATGAAGAAATATTAATAATTTAAAATAACACACCCTCTTTCAAAATTTATGAAATTATTCATTTTAACGATTTGTCAATTTTGAAATGGACACCGGTAGATGGCGTTGATAGTTATTTTTCAAACATGAATTTAATAATAAAGTAATTGGATACAACTCTTAAGAGGCGAAGTAGTAAGATGAATGAAGTTTTAGACATCGATATAAAAATCCCATTATTCGTTTCAACTTCAAATTTCTCTTTATATCTCTTACCAGCAAACTTCCTACTTTTTTTTTCGAAAAATAATTTTGTGTTTAGAAAATGATGATTTGATCCGTGAGTCCCCGGTGAAGAATAGGGCCTCTACTATTTTCTATAAGATTTCGTGTGTTCGTGAATCATTGTAACATCTACAATAAACGATGAGACATGATACCGAACCTAAATGTTTTTTTTTATTTTGATGACAGGGAAAGGACAACCTGCAAGTTTACTAATGGAGTAAATCTACTCATCTACTGGTTATCCACTTGTAGGAGATCAACACCTATCTATAGATGGTGTGGGAGATGCCGTGATGGTTTAGCAGTAGTAATAGAAATATGCTACATACAAATAAGTATTTATTATTTGAACAAGATTAAAAATTTAGCTTTCACAAGTTTAATCAAAATTAGCTCACGGTTTGCTGCTCATTTATTTATTTTGCTGGACAAATAATCATTATGCCGGTCAAATAATAATTTTGCCGGTCGATTAAATTTAAAGTTTTACAATATCATATTATTTGCAATAGAAATATAATATTCTCGCTGGGCATAAGTAGCATATCAACATTATATATTTGTCGGCAGAACCGGCAGAATACATTTTTCTGTTGAACATAACATCAATATTATGCTAATCGTTTAAGTTTAAATGATAGCCATAGAAAATGATACTATACTCAATAGCTATATCCTCATTTTTAAAAGTAGCTTCATGTGTATTCGTATATCAATGCTCCATCTATCGGAAGATTTTGTTACTAAAATTTCAGTATTGCGCTGAAGTTCGTTCAGATAGTTGTTCGGAGTTATGCATGTCGTGTGGGTTGCAGGTTGTCTGTTTGCGTAAAATTCTTGCGTTAGCTGTAGGTTTTGTATATTATAAATTTAGGTGCAGTGATAGTGTAATTGCTACTGTAATTTCTGTGTAGTGTGAGTCAATTTGTGATCGGGAGACTTAACTTAAATATTGTTAGTAGTGTGCTACTATGAAAGTGTGAAATCGATGTTGTTACAGACCGAATATGGCTGAAGAACGAATGGTGATATTAAATCGTAGTGACAGTTTGGGTTTTGGTTTCTCATTGCTTGGCAAAGCTGGATTACCTCACATTATATACAAAATAGAAGACAATTCGCCGGCTGCAAGAAGTGGCGAGGTAAGCCAACTCCATTTTGATACATAAACATTGTTTCGCGTCCGTCAATGTGACGTTTTGCAATTACCCATTATGTCTACATATTTTGCAGAACATCTGAATAAAAACATAACGAGACATCGACCCTTTTTCCGGGTGGATTATATCCGATGCACAATATCAAGTAACGCCCATACTTATGTTAAGTATATTCAAGAAATGCGACACAAATGTGAGCTGAACTCGCTTAGTAAATTGATACATCTTTCACAAATAATAATAAAAACTCCTTATTTTTACAAAATGTTTTAACTCTTACTGCAAATTTATTGTGCAATCTTTTAATCTTTATCAACTTCATAAAAATGTGTTTTTACAATGTCATTTCAGATTAAAAATTAACTGAGTGGATAGCTAGCAAAAAAAGTTAAGATGTTTTGTAATTATAGATTGTTTAATTCTGTGAAGAATTTCTTAAAAAAATAGGCACAATTTGTTTATTAAAATATAAATTTGTCAATTCCTTTATACAGAACAAATTATTTATTGCATATCTTGAAATAATGTAACAATTTTTAGATGCCTTTGGAATGTATTGTTGGGCTGGGACAATGTTTCATGTGGTGACCTTTGATTTAGTACATAATATATTATTTTAATTATGTATACATATAATATACTCTTGGTAACACATGTTTTTATTGTAACCCTTGACTCATTGGTTTATCAAATAGGTATATAAACACATTTCAAACAATTTTATATAAATACATCTTAAAACTAGACAATCACAAATGTATTCTCTTGTTCTTCATTTGTTTTTTTTTTATATTTCCTTTATCATATTATTTATTTATACTTACAAATACCATTAATACAGGAAAAATAATGTTTGAATAGGCACATACAATAAATATTAGTTCTCTATATTTGAACTCATCACTTGCAAATAGCTCCACAAATGTGGCACAGGTAGGTAATAGAAGAAATTCAGAAATAAGAGTTATTCTGATAAATTAATTTGTGCAATTTTTTGCAAGAATATTATGTTCAATAATAGTACAGTAGTAGCTTTGGCTAGGTCATGTTTTGAGAATATCTTAATTATATTGAACCTAAAAGAATAAATACTTTTTTTTGTCCATAATGCTCGCATGCATTCTGAGAATGTATTGGGACAAGGAATATTATACTTGTTTTCAAATTATCCATGCATAATATATTTCATGATTATGCAATTATTTTATCCAGAAACTTGATAGATATAAGTTTTCATAATAAGAATTATTAACTCTTTATTGTTCAAATAAATTTGTACTAAAGGCATACATATTGCCTTGAGGTAATGTCTTCCAGTAAACCTTTCAGAGGAGGTGTTGTTTATCCAATACTCTTGTTTGATCAATGTGGGCATTTGCAAACTGGTTCAAATATTTGTTTAATTGGCAGAATTTAAGTCTTTACGCTGTAATTTAAATTATTGCTATGTTAATATTGTTATGTTTGAAATATTTCCTCTCATATTCAATGATGGTATTTTTAAGCATGCAGTCATTACTTAATAACTACTGGTAAATTAGTGTTTATGCCTTTTGAATAAAATACTCACTTTTGATTGCTTTTTTATTGGATATAAAAATGCTTCCACATTCCATTCAATTATACTTCAATACAGTGGCGGCTCGTGACCTCTAGTTTTGGCAGGGCAAAAAAAAATCTCTAATTTTCGAGATAGAAAATAACTTTTTTCTCGTTCTATTTAAATGTTTAGTTTATTTTCGTTATTCAGAATTGATTTGACGTGCGCTTAGTATTATCACAGTCATTTGGTGTGTGTGATAGTGGGGGTAGATGGATTCTATAAACCATGAAATAACATACAATACCTAAACAATTGCCTGCCTTATACAATCATTATATTTTGCAACATACTGTATAACGTTCTTCATATTAGGATCATACAACATGTTAATATTAATAAAAGATATCACATACCAATTTTTTATAAATAAAATCCATTCGACGATGTTTCGCTCCAGCAAAGGTGTCGATAACATTTTGATTGAAATCATGCATTGAATTTATCATTTTCTTTTCAATGGATAACATTGCTAATGCATTTAGTCTATCTTGATTCACAGTGTTCCTCAAAAATGTCTTAACTCTTTTAAGCGTAGAAAAACATCTTTCGCTTTTAACAGTTGTCATTGGCAAAGTCACTATAATTGTCAAAAATTTTACACACTCCGAAAATATTTCATACAAGTTATTTTCCTTTATCTGTAATAAAGGCATTGCAACACTAGTACACCATAATCTTCTCTACTGTAAAGAATTTCAAATTCTGTTTAAAACTTAATCCTATTAATGTTTGGGTATTCTGTAATGGTTATCATATACTCTTCCACTGGATTTTTTTTACAATACGCGCTAAAATACTTTGTAATAAAAAGTTTTGTCGCAAATAAATGACCCGAAAATTGAAATTTATCCTTACACTTTGTTATGATGTTAACACAATAATTAATAATTTATTAAGACAAAAATTTAATAACATCGCACGATTATGACGTGCTGTTCAATTCCTAGGAAAACCTGTAATAGGTGTATTATCACACTAAGTACACAAAATTGCCAATTTATTAACAACACCAATGTTTGGCTATAACTATATTATTACAAAAAATAGGTGTAAAGATAGTTCTAATAATGAGAGCAAAATTTTTCTTATACAAAACCGACGATGATAATAACAAAATTATATAAAGGTAGGTACTGTATCGCATCAGAACTCCAACTGAAAGACTAAAAGTGTTCATGCTATTCATTGAATATAAGAAAGATTTTTGTCTAAATATTAATTATTAACATGTGTTTCCACTTTGCAATAGAATGCATTCAATCTATTCACACGATATAATATAATTATAATTTGTATCGAATATCACACATGTGACGAACCTTTCGATGCAAGTCAATAGTGAAACATCAGAAGGGATAAAACAAACACATAAAAGTAAATGTATTTGTCATTGTTTTTACTACATTGTTGATTTTACTTAGTTATTTGAAAAATGTATTTGTCTTGTCTGGTTTCACGAAATGTGTAGAAAAAATATTTTTTTGGAGTCAGATAATATACGTGTTTTTATCAGCAAACCATTGCTAATGTACACGACAATATTTGTTAGTTTGTATATGTGTTGTCCCTTTTGCCTCTAGAATATCACTGTATCGATTAGTTATATTCGAGATAATCTCCCTAGGGGCAAGCTTTAGAGTTGCCCCGATATCATTAAAATCTTCATATAAAAAAAACAGTAAGCATGTAACTACCTACTAAAAATCTTCATACATTCTTTGGGCAAGTCAAAAATTGTCCCGAGATGACATATATATTCGTACCTATTGGGTGACAAGACTGAAGCGTTACATATACATACATACTTGTGCGTGTGTCAGTATGCAACTTTCAACAGATATGTATATTATACAGTACTACGCAGCGCAGAGATCCAGTATATAGATTGCATCGTAGTAGAATTTTTAATTTTTCTGATATTGTTTTATGATTACAATGAAATGATTGGCGGGTCATTGCCCACGCTGCCCATATGAACAAGCCGTCACTGCTTCAATATAATTATTGAGTAAAAGAGTATGTAATACTTGCATCTTATGCAAACGTATCTATTAAAACATTCCATTTAATAATTTATAAATAATCAAAACACTGTTATATTTTCACTATATTTATTTAAACTCTAACGTTTAAGGCATTTAACATATTCATTCATCCGTTGCATATCCCACTAGTGAGGTAGTCAGCAGACTTACTGCAAGTAGATTACCCTCTCTGTGCCACTAAAATAATACTTAATTCACAATGAGTGGAATGATTGAAGTGCCTTATATAATAGTTGAGGTTTTACGAACACCTGCCTTTTACAGTAGGACATTTGAAATCTTACTCAAAAGAGGGGGAGACTATTTCTTTACTGAGGACTCCATGGATTAGTTATATAGGATGCTGCATATTCTAAAATGTTAATTCTGTACCACAACTCTCTATATGTCTCACAGTCTATTGCAGTGCACTCGACTAGTTATCCACTTACAAAATAATGTCTTCCTAAACAGACAGAGTTGTATTATTCTGTGTATTATATTCTGTACATAATATCAGCCAACATTTATTTGTCTAGGCACCACTGTTTTAATGTACTGTGCTGTGCTGTATGCTGCACCACTACGGAATGGAATTACTTTTGTATTTTAAGTGACATTTACTTAAATAGCAGACTTGCTTTTAGTGCCTAGGCTACGCTAGCTCCCTCGCTGGTTTGTTAGCACCAGTCTGCGATAGTTATGACTGCATGTTATTAACATTATTATTGTAGAATGAAATAACTAAGTGCATTATAGCTAACATTTTAGTGTAACCTTCTCTTTTGAAGCTACTAAGACATATGGTAGACCCATTCAATTTTAAGACTATGGTGCATTTCGTTGCACCTGTTTTTGTAGACTGCGATAGCAATTAGTATTAAGTGCATTCTCACTCGAAAAGTGTTTGGTTATGGTACCTTTATGAAGATTCACTCAGCATTTTACTATATACACAAAGCATAGTTTCTCTATGAACCAGCAGTTTGATAGGTGTTCTAACATTTATGAATTGACTCGGAATGGTTAGTAAGATATACCCATGCATTAATTTGTATTTGCTGATGTGTATATGTCTAGTTGCTTGACATTGTGAACTATCTTATTTTGCATGTTTTTTTCTGAATGTACTTGGTCGTAAATTATTTGACAGTATATTTTTTGTAATGTATATTTTTTTTCTCTCAATTGTTATTTTATTGTATTTTTTCATCAAAAGCCTTTGACATGAACATGGTGTCCAATTGCATATTTACGAATCGGCTCAGGCTGGTTTCAATAAGTGTGGATTTGGGTACGTTTTTTATAGATTAACCACTACATCATCTATTTCATAGTTCCATTATCAGTGATTCATCAAGATCGTAACGTAGCTAGGGTTTTTTTAAAGAGGAAGACTGTTAATTTTAATGTTTTTTTAAGTAATTTTGAGTACCTACTTGCTACGTACGCCTTTAAGCTGCAATTTAAATTAAGGTACGAATTTTTATTTCTAAGGTAGAAATAATGATGTATTCATCTACACTGAGAAAAATACTAACGAAATTTCACAACGAATCATTGGTACGTACTATCAAATTAGGACCAGAGTTCGTACAAACGATTCACTAGTACAGATCTATTGACTTCGCAACCAATTCATTGGTACGTTTACCAACAACTTCTTCACAGTGACGTCATCAACTTGACGTTGGCTGCAGAACGAATCGTTGGTAAGAATCAATTAATTTACTTGTCATACTTACGTAGGTACCTATACATGACCTTACTCGTAGCTGTCAAAAGTCCAATAATATTAATCGCGTTTAGTTGTAAAATGTGATCTATTTTTCTAATAACACTATAATTATTATTTGAAAAAATCTAACAAAAATAATAATATTATTAGAATAATTTTTCACATTTTACAAATAAACATTGTGATTAATATATAAGTAAAAAAAGTAGCAAGGAAATTAAAATGATTTTTTTCTTTTAAGTTCTTATGTAATATAATCATTTATTAAAAATTTCAATTGAAAAAATATAAAAATAAGGACAATTTATAAAGACATAATAAATATATCAAACGCGTATTATAGGATTATTCCAAAGGTCGTGCAGAAATTACAACTCTTTCTTCAGGGATGTTATATTTTACTTATTATTATTATTCACAGGCATTCCACCCGGTAGGAGTGAAATTTTACTTATCATCATTGCCAAAAATCAACGGTGCTATTTCTAGATCTCTTCAGGGTTCTGGTTGATGATTGTCTTGAATGTGGTGAGGTTCCCCTTCCCCAGTTTTTATTCAGAGAGAACTGATCCCCCCCCCCCCCTGAGCATCAGTCATTGCTTGTGTTTACTTGTAATAGCCTATTCATTTCACGACTTCATGTTTTTCTTTTTTCTTTCATTGTTATTGCCTCGGTCGGTGCAATCGAGTTCATTTTGTTTTTATTTCTTTTTGTTGTTGGAACATAGCTGCAACATTATAACTGAACTCCATTATATTGATATAATGAAAACAAAACTGTTCTTGGTTTTACTAAGATTTATTTGTTTAATAAGTTACCAGGTTTCGACCTATGAGGTCATTGTTAAACTAAATTTACTATAGGCCGTTTTGTTACTTAAATACTATGTCTTAATAGGTAGGTATAACAATATATTCTTAGAGCTAAGGTTTTATATAATGCAAAAATTATTGAGGGAAATTCAGAAAGAACAGTTGGTTGTGTTGTATGATTTAAATTATATTGATTATATATAATGTGACATTTTATTGGTAAAGATTAAGGAAGACAGTTGGTTAGTATTGTGTAAATAAATGAAATAGGTTTAGGTATTTTGACTTCAACTAATAGATTGATGTAACAGATGTACCTAATATTATTATCAACAGAGGAATATTGACAAAAAGCATCCATTTAGGAATAATAACATGTACAACATCTAGATTTTCAACTAGTTTCAACAATACCCAATACTATTTCATTTATTTACACAATACTAATCAACTGTCTTCCTTATTAATCTTTACTCAACCAACTGTTCTTTCTGAATTTCCCTCAATAATTTTTGCATTATATAAAACCTTAGCTTTAAGAATATATTGTTATACCTACCTACAAAGACATAGTATTTAAGTAACAACACGGCCTATAGTAAATTTAGTTTGACAATGACCTCATAGGTTGAAACCTGGTAACTTATATAACAAATAAATCGTAGTAAAACCAAAAACAATTTTGTTTTCATTATATCAAAATAAATTAAAAAAACACAAGTTCTAATTGTACCACTTTGTTGCTCTACGGGAGTTATTTTATTTGGTATTCTTCTCTGCAACATTTTTCTATGGGAACAAAAATTTTTCATGCTGACAGTTGACCCTTTCTGTTTGAGTACGAATGCCCCAGTTCTACTTATTTGTTTTCTTCTAGCCTTTTGATAATTCCATTTGACCTTTTTTCTGTAAATGTAAAAAAAATATATATAACTAAAAGTTATTTTTGAAAACGAAAGAATAGAAATTAAAATAACAGAATTTGAAGTATACAAACTTTTGCTATTGTTGTAGGTGACACCAAACCCAGTGCAACAGCTTCACCAATTTGTTAATGTTCTGCAACATTCTGTAAAGTACAAATTTTAGTTAATCTTCAATAAAAACTCAAATTTGGCTTGTTGATAAAACAATTATTGCAAATTAAACATCTCATACCAACTCATCATGGACTGGACTTTATAAAGATTCATTATTTGTTGAGCTGTAAATGCTTTTGATCTTAACATATATTATGGCACCACTTGTGTGGACAAATTTGTTAGTGTAGAAATTTAGTCGGATAAATGTAAGTCCCCAGATTTCTGAACTATCCAGGTGGACGGTGGGTCTCCTTCAATGTATATACTCAATCACAACCTCATTTGTTTCCTCCACAGTCTAAAAGTACAAAAATGATTTATTAAACCAAATGATAACTAATAAAGTTAGTTCATTAACAAACAAAATCAATGTTAGTCCAATATTACATACCGAATTGATGGTTGAAGTTTCACTTTCATTTCATCACATGGTTTTTAACATTAAATTCTGTAGTCTGTAAAGCAAAAAATATTCATTAAATTAAATAACCTAATTAGTCCATCCACAAGCACTCAAGGTTAGAACAATGTTACTCACCAAATGGTTACTTGATGGTCCACTTTCATTCTGTAATTCCACGTTATTTTCCACATTGCGTTTCATCTATAAAGTAAAAACATATATCAAAATCATTAATGCTTTAAATCATACAAAAATAATAGTAAATAAGAAAAAATTTCAAAGGTTTACCTTGCATTTCCATGACAGGTGATTTTTTCATTCCATAATGCAATATTATGAGAGATCTTGTTTTAAATGTGAGTAAATGCACGGTCATATTTTAACAATTATCCTCAATCCACTAAAAAAAAAACACCGAAATAGTGAAATACGAAAACGGCTTGACAGAAATTAACACAGAACAAAACACAACGGAGAACCGATAAATGTCATCGAATACTAGTGTTGCCATTAGAATAATTAATAATGACCAAAGTATTGTTTTTTTTTCAAAATATAACACATTTTACAACCATTTTAGTGTATTCTTTATATTGAATAACAATAAATTAGTATTAGGTTATTTGTATAATAACAAAAATACTACAAATAAATAAAACAATATTGTACTGTTGAAATACGTTTCGTCAATCATAATGTATTTTTATGCGTGTGGCAATTTCACAAGCCATATGTTCTTACCTGACTATTATTTTAAACCAACTAGCGCCATACACGGATGTTTGGGTAACTAAAACTACTAAAAGATTGGTAAAGGCCGAACAAATCATTGTGCAGAAATAGTTATCGGTAAATGCGAAATGATTTAATGTTACGTAATGTTGAATTTGATCTTTATGTCATATTATATCAATGGTAAGGCGAGCAAAACAATTTATTGTGAAATATCAATTGAATTTGTAGATGTACCTTTTCTCAGTGTATTAGCTCGTCCCCTGGTTATTCCAGCTGTAGGTAATATAAAAAAAGGAGACAGCGATTTACAACATATGCTCCAACCTTTAATTATATATATATGTATAGTGCAAGTCAATGCCATTAAGACATGACAAGTGCAATAAAAAAACTCGTCAAGGTCGTCTTACCATTTTAGGCGCAGCGATAATCAATCAATTTATTATAAATCAACATGCTTACCTATGCACATAATGTATAGTTATGTATTACAAATAATGGCTCTATCTGCTTTTTTCTTCGTTTAACACTAAGGCGTACATATTCAGCCTCATGATGAAATATCACCGAGTGAATATTTTAGTCAGTTTACACGTACGTTTGTTTATATTTCTGCTGTATAAACTAGTAATAGGAAAACCAATAGTCCCTATACAAACATTCGTCCTTTGGGCGTGTTCCTAGGTAAAAAGTTGTTCATATGATTTTTTTCTGTAATTTTCTACAATTTTTTTGCATCGAATAAACCAATGCACATAGAGCGTGAATCTACCAATAACTTAATAAAAAATGGACTTGATACACTAAGGTTTTTAACGCCACAACTCTGAGCAAAGACGGGTATAAAGTTAGCGTTATGATATCGATCAACCATAGATCCGTATTATGGATCAATAAATCTAAATACATACTACACGATACAGTTATGTACACGTTAAATGAATTGTAGGTACATAATAGTAGTTGTAAATAATAATATTCAGATAGGTATTTATCTGGATCATCTAATTGTCGCCTCAAGCTAGATCCATTTAAAGAAGTTTCTCTTGGATCTGTATGATCAATACAGATCTATCACGATAGAAAAACTATCAAAGCAAAACTCCTTTAGGCCTGGCCAGAATTTTCTTGAGTAAAAACAGTTGAAGCGTTACAGTTACATCCCACATTATGTGACATTTAACATCTTTTAGTCAACAATGGCTCCGTCAGGTAGTAGGATGCGAACGTCAATCAATCTTCAATCATTCGGTGACGATTCGGAGCATATCCAAATAAATATATTCGAATGAATGCCTTCGTTTCCCGTCCTTATACGGGTTACGAAGAAATTCATTCGAATATTTCTTCGGAGAATGCTCCGAATCGTCACCGAATGATTGAAGATTGATTGACGTTCGCATCCTACTATCTGGACGCACCCAATGAGGTATGACACCGATCTTGAATATCTTTGCTTTATCTGCACAAAGATGATGACTTGCTTGTTTATCACATGCAGTTTGTTTGTTGATTACCTACCCCATTTGTGGGAAATTCCGTGATGCAGTTTTATCAAGATAAATGACGCAAAAGCTTTGACAGAAAGAGCTGTAAAAAAGAAAATATTTTGTGTTTAGTTAGTAGATTGAAAAAACTAGTGGAAACTGAAGTAACTGACTAGACTACCTCAGGAACAGACACCATATTGATCTATCCACACTGAGAAAAATACTCACAACGAATCATTGGTACGTACTATCAGATTAGGACCAGAGATAGTACAAACGATTCATTAATACGAATCTATAATATTAACTCTTCGCTAACAAATTGTTGGTAAATTTATCAATGATTTGTTTGCGATAGGTTAATATTATAGATTCGTAGGTACTAATGAATCGTTTGTACTATCTCTGGTCCTAAGCTGATAGTACTTACAAATGATTCGTTGTGAAATTTCGTTAGTATTTTTCTCAGTGCATCTTTCGCTTCTTCCACATTTCATGCAATTTCTCACACATTCACGTATATTCCTCTTACTCAAGAAATGCCCGTCTTTAAGAATTTAATCCACTCGATCAAGCTACGTAATTATCGGACGTCCGCGCTTTTTACACCTCTTGTTTCAGATAAATAAAATTTCTCTATGTACATAATGATTAATATTATGTATTATGTGAATGATAAAAATAATAATATTACGTCGTGTCCGCTCCAGTTAATGCTGCGCTTGTGATTAATTAATTGATATGGCAACCGATGCATTATATTATATATGATGACTTCCTAAAAACCAATTTCTCCTACCGATCTCACTTCATTTATTGTTATTATTTATTATGATTATTAATACAATAAATTGATGTGATTATTTTGTATCGTATAGAAATTATTGTACAATATTACTGTCTGTCTACTGTGGCATGTGTGGAATAGTCGAGATAGTCGGAAGTCTGATTGTAAATTTCAAGTCGATGGAAAATGTATCTCACGTCAGCACACTTTATTTTATCCCTCTTCGAGCAGAACTAATATTCTTTTTGAATCGTCAGTGACGAAGGCAGTACGATTGTTCAATAACATTGCCTTGAATAAAGACATATTTAACGTAACATATTATTCTGAATTTGTGAGGAGTGTGGAAACACTGTTGTAAGTGTTAGGTTTTTCTCTGGGATCGCATTGACCAAAACCTGTAACGGTCCCAGTATAGTGTGATGTCTTCTCAATATTAATAACAATATTTATACCATCACGGCATTCTCGCAAGTGGATTAACTGCTGTTTTTAATGAACAAACATGTTGTCCTCTTCGGCTATAAAAATAAACATTAATTATAGATGGTATCATGGTACCTTATACATGTGAATAATGTAGAAGGATGGATTAAACGCCTTATCACTATCTGTTTGGCTTTCCGTTCTCTCTGCCTACCCCACTTGGGATACGGCGTGAGGGTATAGTATAGTAGTATCACTAGACGAATTTACAATCAGTTTATTTAAGCTAATAAAATTTTTCACATGACTTACTTAACTTGTACTTAAGTGCACTTCATCTCGGTCTTCTGTAATACCTACACCAAATGCATTTATACTTGTGTAATATTTATCTCTTTTATATTTTAATTAACTTCGTAATGTTTAGTTTTTATTCGTTTTCAATTTACTTTTTTGTTTTAATTTTTGTAATTTATCTTATGTTATTCGTGTTCAACTCTTGTAATTTTCAATTTTTAATAAATTTACTTATAATTCCGAAAAGGAACGATGAAGAGAGAGTAGTATTATAGTATAAAAGATTCCTAGGACGGTGGTCCGGCCAATGCCCCCCCCCCTCCAAGGGACAAATTTGGTTTCAATGTGCGATGTGAGGTGGGTGTTTCTTCAATGACGTCTAAAACTAAATATTTACAGTTCTGTAACTGCTGGTTGATCAAATATTTGTAATCAAAGTCTTCGATAAATCTTGGTAGCTTTCATTTTCGCAATAGTGCATTACCTTTACTTTTTATAGAAATACTACTACTACTACTACTATACCATCACGGCATATCCCACAAGTGGGGTAGCCAGCAGACCAGCTGCATGTAAGAAACATGCAAACTGTCCTCTTCGTGCCAGTATAAAATCAAGACATTCAGGATGGGTGGCAAACCTCAACGCTGAATTTAAGATGTAAAATGTCTTATTTTTTCGAACACCTGCCTTTTACAGGACACTCGAAAACTTACGCAGAAGAGTGGGAGACCAATTCTTTACCGGGTGCTCCACGGGATTTTATAGAAATAAACCAGCTGAAAATTAAAAAATGCGTTTCTCTGTAACATATCTATTTATTTATAATATTATATACAGCTATTTATTTATTTATTTATTTATTTATATTGCTTCATGTGCGGTTATGCTTCCTTTAAATAGATAAATAAAAATAATATTTACTTATCGGTAGTACCTACCGGGGCATTCCTGAACGCATTCCGCGACAGTTATGTGCAATATTTAGTAGGCACATCTACCTACATTGTGTACCTATATTTAGCTTACACCCATAATAAAGACATATAATGCATGCATTGTCTCTCACATCTCATTATGTTATTTGCAGGAAGAATTTGCGCCTCGCCTTTTTTACTAAGTACTAATTTTGTACAGAAAACACTCGAACAGTCTGTTTAATGCTCGTTATTTTGGTTAAATCATTTATTTACTTATTTTGATATTATTTTATCTTTTCTGCGATAACGATACGTATTGACGGTTAGGTATGATTTTCTCTCAATTCCACAAACAAAAATCTAAATTTTGTATAGCTCATATTGTAATAATAACAGATACCTATGTGTTACGAGTTCTCGACAGACCGCCATAATGCTTCAAAACTTTAACGTGTTGGTTTAAGAAACTGGAGCGATTTCTTCTATTTCCTTCTACTTATTTCTGATATTTTTTAAATGTATTTTAACTACCTCTTTTTTTAAACTGCTGTGCCACCCTGAATAATTCTACACGATGCATTCTATGCTTATATTGTATGTTGTGCAACCACGACATCTGCTCCCGCCCACTCTTCGTCGTCCTTCAATTTTAATTTCTATAAGAGAGTCGTCCACCCGGATACCGCAAAAGCCTCCGGGTGGTCGTTGTTCTTCCTCATTGAAATCAAAGTTGAAAGAAGAACAGGCAAGGATTTCGCATAGAATATGCCCCAGATACGCAATTTTTAGCAAAATCGTATAAAAACAATATCATTATAAATAAATACGATATCTACTTACCTATATATATTTTTATCCACGAATACGCTGGGTGTATGTTTTTTTTTTAAAGATATAACTGAGTTTTGTTATAAACCCAAATACAACTTTATACACCTTTCACAGTAAGCTAAAAGCTTGTGTCGTGAAAGGGGAGTTTGCCGGCACCTGGGATCGAACCACGGACCCCTTGTTCATAAGGCCGAGACTCTTCCCCCAGGCTACCGACGAACTACATTTACAATTAAAAGCACAGAGGACAAATTTATCGTTGTATCATTTATCTTAGAAATATATTCGGTAGATTTACATTATTTCAACAATAATGTATTACTTAAATTTGTCAAACGGTCTTAGCATAGCTTTTCTCGGATACACTGCGTGTCATGTTATTGTATGTATTCAAACGACTGTATTCAATTTTTAGTTGAGGATTACACTAACCATCATTCACGATTATCAAAACAGAATTCTCGCACGTCCTGAAGAACTTGTAATAAACGTGATTCGCTTACGAATGTCGCCTTATTAATTTCACGTATTTAACAATGCATGTGTTTTTTGACATCTTGTTTCTATTTTTTTTATTGCTTTTTTATTAGGTAGCAACGTAATTTTCTGATCACACCTACTGTGAAACGAATATTTGATAGATAGCATTATCGTTGTTCATAGAAGATGTCAACTACAAACATTTTTCTGCTCTGTACTAATTTGGAAATATGTAGCCATATTTATAATCGCAGGTAAACGGGTGATATCGTAAATAATTAAGTTATAAGTACTACACGTTTACCTACATTCGTGTGTGTTATGATAATGCACTAGTCTAGACTGAAAAACTTTGTTATACCACCACCCCCGAATTGATAGGTGATGGGTTAGTTATGAGAGATTGCAGTATTTAAATATAATACTCGTTCATTGTACCTATGTATATCGAATGATTTATTCGGTGCCGTTTGATGGAGCATCCATGTATAGGGCTCGGGTAACTATGATGGAAGAGTGATGTCTTCAAATTGCGCATATGGTAGGTACTATTTTATGCATTATACAGAAAATATGAAAAGAAATTAATTTTTGTATGACTTTCATTCGTGAATTTTTCGCTCAACGCTTCGAATCGCGGAATATTTCAAGCTACTCAGGCAAATCTGAATTTCAATTAAATACTGACATGATGCATCACAATAATAAACTCTTTCTATCAAATTATTTATATTGTCGACTATAATTTTCATTCGTAAGAATACAAACTTTGTATTATATAATATTATCTCCTTAAATATGACGTAGTCCTTTCGAAATTTTGTAATTGAGCATGTCGGCTGTTGTGCAATTAAAAATAATTTTATAAAAACAGTTCACGTCTTAAAATTTTCTATTGAGGAAAGTGCTTGGTAAAATAAAGTTTTGAGAAGTTGTTTATTTTAAATGTGACTTTGTAGAGATGATATTTCGTTGTTTGAAAGTATATCCATGTATTGTATCTGTAATGGATGACCTGAGGGAGCAATGATCCCGGTTCCAGCACCTCGTTGCTGAATCGGAGGAGTCGCTGTATATGTTATCTTTAATGTGGAATACAGTATATTATATAATATTATTTCAACATCGACACCATTAGTAAAGACATCACGTTCGAGTCAAAAGTAAGGGCTATCATTCACAGTCGCACCATGATGTTACGAAGCTAAGCTCTGTGTAGTTTTGTGAAACTAATTATATGGTTGAAGATTTCATTGAATGAAGTAATACTGTCTGTGACCTCTTCATTGTCTATAATAATAATTAATCACTACCCTGATCAGTTCTTAGACAGAGTACTACTTAGTTTTTCTATAGATCTCCCTTGAACTTTCATATTTCTAGAGTGTAAGCTCTGAGTAATGAATGACAGTGGGTAATGTAATTTTATCTCAGTTTACTAACGTTTCTTCATTTCAGTATTCCAAACTACATTTTTTTTCTATGCTATATTATTGTGTTTCTAACAAGCGTAATATAATTGTAAACATGGAAATGTAGGATATATTATCCAATGACAATTTTACAAATTTAGAGCGTTTACATAATCTACGATGTGTCAAATAATCAAAATGTGTTTAGCGAGGTTTGCGTTTATACAGCAGAGTATCGTACACGGACAACGAAAAACAGAGAATACGGTACACCAATATAAATTACAGTCTAAATTATTGTTAACACTTTCCTGGATAAACACATTATTATCAGAGTATTGAACCTCGTATAGAATAATGTGTAAATTTAAATATTTAGCTAGGTATCTATACCATCTTGGTATCTACCATACAAGAGGGAAAGTCGTGGCGTATCTTTTACTTCACTCAAAGTCCAACATTAGTCTTAAGAATGAGGGGCTTTCTGTCGAAACCTGATTTCGGGGAGATAAACAGCGATTTTCAATATAGTTTGTTGATTCACGTGCCACGTAAAAGTACTTTTGCTGTCGATGTTCACTATGCCTTCTGCGTGGTCTAACCACTGTCGTGGAACAAAATTCCACACGATATGAATAATTGCATACCCTGGAGAACGCTGAGGTTTTCTTAACAAAATTATCAAAAGCCCCATATTCCTAAATGGGCCTGGTGGTGATTTCCCATAAAACGGCACACTTGGCAATAATGAGATTTCCTACAATTTAAGCGATGTCTCCCACTTTACAGATGTCCATTGTTAACATCATTTATGACTTAGTTTATAGTGTCTGATGTCTGAAACAATGTAGAAAAGAAACGTACAAAAGATGTATTTTATTCATTCTTTATGTTTTAAAAATGCTCTCTACGACAGTATATTGCTTGTGTTTGGTCTCATTCTCCGAACATGTATGAAATGATCGATGGGGCATTAAATTGTTTGTCTTTGTTGATGGTTTTGTTTTATTGTATTTTGTTGCTGTGCTACAATGCCCAGAATCTTAGCAATATTGAGTATGTACATAGCTTGTGAAAATTCAGTTGATTAAAATGTTCTTTGGTACGCCTGCATTCATCTCAGTTTTTTTTATGGAAAACAAGCTTATATTGCTATTGGCTATTTTACTTGTGGGAGATAGCATGATGTTGCACATTGAGACAGAGAGAAAAAATATGTAACTATTTAAAAAAAATGAGTTATAGTTATCAAACCGTATATTAGTGTCAATGCCATATCTGAACCTTTCTAGCAGTATCTTGAGAAAAACGTCACAGTGTTTTAAGATGTGTGTAATTTTATTATGAGATGCACGCTCAAAAGACGAGAACGCATTTATTATTATTTTTAGTGTTCCTTTGCTGATAAAAGTAGCTGTAGCAGACTCATAAACAAAAATATATTTGTTTCATTGGGGCACAAATAGTAGAATTCCACAACTGGTCAATCGATTGACAATGACCTAAGAAGTCGAAGGACGTCTTTCTCGTGTTTGTTTAACCCTTTGTGACGCCAATTCAACAATTTTCTAAATAATATGTTATATAAGTTCTAAATATGCCTCAAGATATGGGAAAAATATTAAAAAAAATATAAATGCTTTTTTAATGTATTTATTATATAAAAATATATATGTTGCACGTCTGCAACATTGCCTCATTGTGTATGAAACAATTTAAAACAATTATTTGTTTTATTGTAACACAAACCTACCCCACATTTTTCGCAAATAGTTTGTGTGAATCCGGTGCAATTGGGCAACTTGCATCGGATCCTTTTATCTGCCCAAGCTGGCCAATGACCACATTGGTCTCTCCTTACATCTTTCGGTGGCACATGTTGAGCATTCCCCTTCCTCTTCTTCGCCTGAAGCTCAGACTCCAACTCAGACTTTCGCTTTGTCCCTCGCTGCTTTGTAAGATATTTGCAAAGGGTCTCCGCTATTTCGATTCGAAAATCTGCAGAGTCCAGTATCTTATCCGTTCTTCCAGACTGCTCGTGTATTCTTCTGTATAGAAGCCAGGAATTGCACATAATTAAATCCAGAAAATGGTAAAATAATCTCATGTTCCATCTTTTGCTCCTTAGTTTTATTTTGTAGTGACCCATTAAACAATCCAATAAATCCACTCCTCCCATATATTTATTATATTCTGCAATAATAAAGGGCCGTTCTATTTCTATGTATGATTTGCAGGACTTGTCATAACGCTTCACTGATGACACTGGGAGTTTCCCAGCAAAGTTAGACGCTAGAGTAACAACTTTATTGTCCTTCCATGCAACTAGTGACACGTCCACTCCATTTACATCTCCCACATGTTCCTCCGAGAAGCCTCTTGGCTTTTTCTTCATTTCCTTCTCGTTCATCAGTTTACAGTCTGCAATTCTATTTCTTCTGATGGTTCCCAACGACAAAATACCTCTCCTGGCTAAATACTCTACTAACGGCAGAGACGTGTAATAATTATCAAAAAATAGCCGATAATTATTATTAGAGGCTATTTTTCGTGCTAGCCTAACAACGATGTTTGCAGAAGCACCAAGATCGGGTTCATTATTATTTATTTTATTCTCCTGTCCACTATACACTTCAAAATTATAGCAAAATCCACTTACTCCACTAAGTACAAAAAGTTTGTATCCCCATTTGCTTGGTTTGTCAGGCATGTACTGTTTTATAATATTCCTAGCTTTAGTGGAGCACATTTGTTCATCGCAGGACAAGTATTGTTCTAAAGGTATTCTTCCAAAGCTATCATTGAGGTGTTCCATAAGTGGCCTAATTTTAAAGAGTCTATCATAGTTAGGATGATTACGATCTAGCATTTTTGTATTGTCATTGAAATGCAAGACGTTTCTCAATTTCTCAAATCGTTTTGAAGTCATGGTCTCCATGACCGGTCCAAAACCAATTTGTTGAGACCAATACTTTTTCACACTAGGCATGTGTACCACAGACATATAATACACAACACCAATAAATTGTCGTATTTCAAGAGACGTAATATTGACTGGTCTGTTGGCATCATTTTGCACACTGTACAAATTTGTTTGATTTGTAATATGTTCAATCAATTGGTCAGTTAGAAGGTAAGAAAAAATTTGATATGGAGTATCTAATTGCAATAATTCTTCAGGTAAATTAGTATTTCCTAGAAATTGTAGTTGTTCTTCAGGAAGCTCCAAATTCTTTACTTTCCATGTTATATTTTTCTAAAAATAAAATATCATATTCAGAAGAAGCTGAGAATTGAATAATATTTTTAAACAATTGAGAAATGTTATATAACAAATACCTTGGCTTGTTTCCGTCCCAAGTTTGTTGTTGGAACTGAAGAAGTAGAAGAACCAGTAGGTACACCAGGAACAGATTCAGTTGTTTCATTTGAAGATGGTACCTCCTGTGTTCCAACATCATCATTACCATCCTCTTCTAAATCTACATTTTGATCAATATTGACTACACATGAAGGATCTGCTACATCATCATCATCAGAAAAATCCAAGCCATCCTCACTATCTTCCCAGTAATCAATTATTTTTTCTATTTCCGAATCCGTCAATGGCTTCATTTCTGATATAAAATGTTGTACTTAGTACTCTGAGCAATGACGAAAAACTATGCGTAATGACGCGATGTTGCAGAACTACAACAAACATAATTTGGAGGTTATTCACACATATTTTTATTTATATCCAAATGTTATTAAAAAATAGTAAACAAAACATATATAACTTACGTTTTCTTGCGAATGTTCACAATTTCAAGAAATATAATTATGAGAAAAAAAACACTTTGAAAATAACCAAAATGCAGACGCTCGACACACGCGACACTTCAAATACAACTATTTTTCTTTACCACTAACGCCATCTAATTACAAATTTTGAACTGCATTTCATACAAAAGGTACGTTGTAGTTCTGCTACATGGTACTAAAACACGCGTGTTAACTTTGTTTAATAAATGCGAAGGGATTATTTACAGTGTTGCACCTCTGCAACATGGCTGCGTAAAGGGTTAATCTATAGTAAAACGAAAAGCTTCTTTTAGTTTATCCTTCAAAAATATGCATAGTTAACTAGTCAAACTTAGATTACACCACCATCTAGCGTTTAATTAAAGACGAATAAGTCTGTTAGCGATTATATTAATTGATTATTTTTCATTGTGAAATAGGTATTTATTGCCATTGCCACATGTGCGCAAAATTTCAAGACTTTGATTGATTGGTATAACGTGGGTTGAATATCGTAATAAGATTTCAATACGACAATCTGATATGTCGAACCATTTACAGAAACTTTTGAGATAGTGTAGACAAACTATTTTAATCTTTGGCTTGATCATGACATATTACAGTTTTTTTTAGCTTGTGTCTTAATAAGTAATAAGTACACTCTACCAATGAAATGGATTTTAATTTCGCTAGTTACCGGATATTCGGACAATTTTTAGAGCGAATGCCAGCGTAGCAGCAAGATGTGTTTCGTGACTATCGGGCGAATAGAAATGTTCCGGCATTTCAACGACGAATGTCAGTAGTTTCAAGTTATTGAGCAATTATTTGATAAAAGTATCTGGATAAAATGTGTAATAAATAGTTGTCATATTTTCATTTCTAATATATCTTCGGTCGTCCAGATCGACCTCTTCGTGACAATAATAATAATAATATTCTTTATTAAAAATAATACTGTTCACAATCATATCACACACATGAAAATATATGAAAACATGCACAAATATCTGTCTACCACACTAGCCGCAAGGCTGTGTTGTGGCAGGATAACAATGGATTTATATACCTAACAATCGATTTATCCTGTCAAGCAAAAATTAAACAATCAAATATACAAGCAAAACATAACAAAATATGCAAAATAAAATGTAAGTGTATAAATTAAATTAAAATAAGATAAAATATGTACATAAAAATAAAAGAATAAAATGAAATAAATAGAGTGTTATCAGCTTAAAGCACTAAGCAGTTAGGTATTAACGTGGACTATAATTATTCGATACTACAACCTAACGCTAATTTTTACAACTAATATCTAATTCCTGATAACCAATGTTGTTATTAGGCCAATAACATTTTTATTTACACCTTGAATGTGTGTTGAAACAACAGAGATATTATTCTTGTTTATAAATATTGATTTTACGGTCTTGTGTTATCAAATTTGAATTGTGGACCTATTATCTGAATTAAGTTGATCCATATAAAATCACTTGTTCTCACTTAAGGCAAATATTATTTTCAAGGGCGAGATAAAGGCTTTCCTCAACAATATCTCCGTAATTTATATATTAATTCTAACAAAGAACCTTCAGTAGGGAAAATTGTTCGAGTCTTTCTTACTAACGCTATTTACGCATAAATGGTGATTATTTAGGTTAGTGAATTTAAATTAGTTCATTTTATTATTTAAGAATTATCTTACTTATTGGGGTTGTTTACTTACTGAATTTGTTTTTTTTTTTTAAATTCTATGATAAAAGTTTAATGAGGATATAAAAAACATAGCTTTTAATTTCGTTTTAGAAAATATTTGATTCGGGTTTGGCTATCTCCTATACAAAAATGTGTAATATGTATACGTAATTAGTGTTAATAGAAACAAATATAATTATGAAAAATAAAACTTAGTCTTGTTGAAAACGAACTCGTTTATTCTCCACAGCTTAAGTATGATGATTAGACAGTATTTATTAACTAACTACAAGTACAAAAGAAAATACATTGTGATAATTGTAAGTTGTAACATTATGTAATATCGCCTATGTATGCGAAGTCGTAGGTCTTCCTATTACAATCCAATGCAATACATACATATTCACTTACATCGTATTTCTATTACTTTATTTTAACTCTGTATAACTGGAGACATCGACAATAAATGTTTTCAACCATTATTGTATATCACTTGTATTTAAACTATAATTAGTGACCGATTTTATGATGGTTAAATTGTTAACCGAATTGGATTAAACATATTATAATTCTGTTGTTATGTGAACCAGGATTAATGGTGTATTTGAACGATAAAAGATACGATGAAATTGAATTATGTATTGTGTACCAAACAGAGTTTCGTATTATTTTATTATTGAGATTAGTCGCCGAATTTTATATTTGGATTATCTAACTAGATACTTTTACATTGTTTGTTACTTCAATTTTATGGACAGTGATGTCGATTTTGTAACTGACGGTATTTAAACCTGTGAAATCAAACCTCTTCTAGGTAATTTACAATCTTATTCAGCCCGTATCCATCCACTCCTGGTTATTGGTCTCTTCATGACGACGACAACTAAATCTAACATTTACTAAATGCTTCAACCCCGGCCTCCTTTCCACCTTCTTTACCTATCCTTCAATCTTGCCGGCTATTATGTTATTCCTGGAAAAATTGAAAAAAAAAATGCAAGCTATACTTGCTTTGTGAAAGCGGTGTTCGTTTCAGGATACCGCTTATTCTTCTTTACTGGCATAGTGGTACTGGACTAGAGAGAGTTGAAATATAAATAAATTGTCACCTAAACGGATAAATAGGAGCCCTTAGACTCCTGAAATATCCGACAAATAAAATTATTTCAACATTATTCCTCTTTATTTTCACTATGAATTTTGAAAGACTCCACTAAATGTACCTATTACATTAGATTCTGTATAGTTTGCGCTCAATTGTACTTACATACTTTTTCTCATTTATATTTAGCTAAAATTGTTGGCTTTAAACAATTCCCGTTTTGTATGCAAATTCGGTTTAAAAGTTTTCTGCTATGTTCTAACGTTTCGAGTTACCCTTGGAAACGATATTATCTCATTTACATTTTTTTTATCAGAATACAGTTACATTTATTTAAGTATTGTATATATTGCGATTCAATATTATGTATTTATATAATGCAAAATACTGTATTATGCTTACTTAAACCAAAAACAGTAAGAGAAAGTACACATTATTATTTTTTACGGCAATATCGGAAGAAGCGGCGGAAGATGTTTGTTCGTAATCGCTAAGGAAACTTGGTTATCTTGTTTATTTAACAACATTTAGTGCACGTACCACAAAACAAATTGTTTGAGTTTTGGGATTACATATTTGCAGGTTGGTGAAATATTCGAATTAAATGATTGTAACTGTGAATTCCCTTCTTTACAGTGTATTAATAATAAATTGATACATGTTTGCGGATGCCAGCTGAGCTATGAACGACTTATTTTTTGTTGTTGTCCGTTTTGTACTTTTTATCAATTAATAAAATAAAATAACAATGATAAAATTCAAAAGATCAAATTCTCAAGGACGGCCGTGTGTTGAGTCAGAGGAACCGACGTGCGAGCATGATAAATTGTATGAATGTAGAAAAAGCGAAAGAAGTATGTAAAGATAGATCTATATGGCGTTCCGTTCTCTCTGCCTAGCCCACTTGGGATACGGCGTGAGGGTAGGTAGTATAGTAACAATTATATAGTATCACATATTATAACGATTATCACGTATTATTGTATCACACTTTATCATATTATCACATAATAACTAAATACTATTATTGGCGTATCAGTAGAGTATATAAAAATTATTTATTTATTTATTTATTTCACAATCCACGGCGTGAGCCTTTTACATGTTCAAGAATAAACAATACACAAATCAAATATCTCATTCACAACACAGTTGGAAAACAAGAATTAACAAAACACAAAAGGGAATCATTTCATAACAATAATAATTTAAGTCAAATCATAAAATATTGGAGTGTCAGTACAGAATGTCAATGAAATGTTAAGTATTTAATATGTCAAGAATTAAAATTGCAATAATGTAGGAGATGTCATGTAGATAGAAGAAAAAAAATCTAATCTAAAGGAAATGATACAAATAATTTAAATGTCATAAGAATTAATGTCATAAATAGTTAAAATGTCAAAATGTCTGTAATGATTTAAAATGTCAATAAATTAAACAAAAAATTGTTAATTATAATTTAAATTATCAATGATGTGACGTTACCAGATGAAGAAATAATCAAAAAATAGTACACAGATATAATATAGATAAAAAAAGTAAAACAAAACACAAATTAATATTTTAATCATATTTGACTCCGAAATCGTTGGGGATCTTTTTATAGTTTATTGAATCGCAGTATAAATGTGTCAAATTCAAATTCAAATTCAAATTCAAATATATTTATTCAGTAAAAAATATACACTTAAAACAATAATCAATCAATACAAAATAATAATAAAAAAACATATATTTTTCTTTTATTTGTTCCTTCAAAATTGAGCAGAGCTCGTGCTTTGAAGGATAAAGGGTAATTCTTAAATCTTAAATTCAGCAACAAAACATACACAACTAGGTATATAATATCCAACCTAAAGTTAATAACAATAGGGTTACATGTAAAAAAAACAAAACAAAAAATAAAAATCAATAAAACGAGAATACACTCAGTTATTTTCACCTAAATACCTTTTTCAGATTATACCTAAAATTTGAAAGCTTATCTGCTGTTTTAAACTTATATTCTCCTTTCAAATTGTTATACAATCCAACCCCAAGATAAGTATAGTGGTGCTGTCCGGAAGTAGTTTTTTTTGCAGGAACTTTTATTCGTCTTCCTGACCTCGAACATTCACTAATACTATTTGTTGGATGAATTGCGCGTACAAAATACTCCTTACACACCTGGCATACTGCTTTTCTTTTGTATATGCTTTCTATGGATGGAACAGCAAACTCTTCAAACAGTCTAACGGTTGAATAGTCCATAGGCTTCTTGAGAATTATTTTTATTATACTACGTTGACAAACTCCCAAGGAATATAGGCTGTTTTTATACGCACCTACCCAAGCTATTATACCGTACTGTAAAACCGACTGTACTAAGGAGAAGTATACACTCTTCAATTGGGCTTTATTCATAATATCTCGAAGTCTATAAAAAATATAAAAAAGTTTTCTTATTCTATTGACAGTCATCTGCACATGATCCTTCCATTTCAAATTAGAATCTACGACCACGCCAAGATATTTAACCTTTTTCACATTCTTCAGTAAAACACATTTAAGATTTACACAATCCCCGTTATGTTCTGACAAGAATTATGATGGATTCCTATTCTGAGATCATCTTTGGGCTTACCTCTGACATTGACAGAAAAGCTCACGTAGTTTGTCTTCTCTGTGTTTAGTGACAGAATATTTTTGTCAAACCAGCCTTTTAGTGTATTGATATCTTCGTTGACGATGACTTCCACTTCTTTCCATGTTTTACCATGAGTAATCAAAGCGGTATCATCGGCAAACGACAAAATCGTCGATCTAAGTGGAAGATCAAATATTTTATTAACATAAATTATAAACAGTATTGGTCCCAGCACCGTCCCTTGTGGGATTCCATATTCGGAGGTTAATGGTTCACTTAGAAACGTTTTAATTTTTACTCTTTGCTTTCTACAAAAAAGATAGCTTTGAAGCCATTTTTCCACCTTCCCACTGATTCCAATCTGTCTCAACCTATTTATCAATCTATCATGACTTATGCTATCGAACGCCTTTTTGAGATCCACGAATACTCCCACACATTTCTTCCCCTCATCTAGAGATTCACTTACAACTGTTGAAAGTCTAGCTAACGCATCATCAGTTCCCATTTCCTGTCTGAAACCAAACTGATTGTCATTTATAATCTTAGCAGAGTTTAAAAAACTAAGTATTTGTTTTTTGACAATTCTTTCAAATATTTTTGCTATGTTCGAAATAACAGAAATAGGTCTATAATTATTAACGCTTCGACGATCACCTGACTTGTACACCGGTGTAACATGGGATGTCTTATATACTTCTGGAAATATTCCACTATTTAGACTTACATTGATAATATGTGTGATTGGGTGACATAGATATTTGGAATTTTCCTTCAGGATATTAACTCCCACACCATCAAATCCAGGAGAAGATCCGCCACTCAGACCTTGTATCTCCTTTTGCACTATGTCAGAGTTGATCTGTTCAAATTTCTTAAGACTAAATTGTAAGTCGAGGCTCGTGTCAGTTTCGCCCTCAGGAATTCTCTGATCTATTTGTCGTGCCAGATTTTCTCCCACCTGACTAAAATAAGTATTGAATACATTAGTAATTCTATCTGGCTGTTCCGACATTCTATACACTTCAGAATTATGTTCTATTTCCCTGATGTCGACGCGTTTAACCTTTTTATTAATAACTTCGTTTATGACTCCCCACACTCTACGACCACTAGAACCCGCCCTGATCAATTTACCCGAGTAGTGTTCATTTTTTGATCTCCTGATTAGAGTAGTTAATACATTTCTATATGCTCTGTATGTATTTCTTATGGATAAGTCAAATGGAAACTTTCTTGTCAATTTATATAACCTTTCTCTATGTCTAATTGAAGTTACCAAACCCACTGTCATCCATGGTGCAATAGTCTTAAATTTACTTTTTACATTTTGGTTTCTATCATAAGTAAATGTAGCTCGTGATATATGTGATGAAAGCGTATTATAAAATTCAGTAGCACATACATTACTATCTAGAGAATCTAGTGTTGTGTCCCAAGATTCGGCCTCCAGTGTTTCTTTAAGTTTATTCATATCTACTTTTGTAACAGTTGATTCGACACGTCTTTGCTCACTTGAAGGACAACTAACCCTTCTCATAAAAATGCAAGTGTGATGATCCGTTATATTATTTACCCAGACTATATATTTTATATCAGCTAATTTATCAAGGGAAACATTTGTCCAGATATGATCTAAACAAGATGGTTTTTGGTCACTGACCTCTCTAGTATATAATTTTGAACATAACTTATAATTAAGTTCAGTCATAATATCCAAATAATTATTTTTATCTGCACTAAAACAATCATCAGCCACGTTGATGTTGATATCACCAGCCACTATAACATTTTTACCTCTATACTGTAAAAGCAAATTTCTAAAATCATTTACAAATTCATGTATAATCGAGCCATGAGTTCTATATATTGCAAATATGTGATAATTTAAGTTCGACCTCATTAACTGAATATGTAGGCAATTCACCTTATTCATTTGTATCTCATTACACTCGATATCGTCCACATCTCGAGTAAATACAACTATGCCACTATTTTTGTTAATAACATACGATGTACAGTGATATGTGTACCCCTCTATGCGATACTCAGGACTGTATTCACTCAAATGGGCCTCCTATAAGATGATGCAGTCTGGTTTTTTGTTTAATTCATTCAGATGTATTAAAAACTCGTCGAAATTTTTTTGCATACTTCTTATATTAGAGTGCATCACCATCAAAGGGTCACCACAAGAATCAATTACACTATTACACTGTTAGTTGTGCGACACATATAATCCTGGACATTATAATCATTATCTATATCTGTAAATATGTTGTGTTAATCATTATCTATATCTGTAAATATGTCAAATATGTCAATATTATTAAAAAAGGCCCATGCTCTCCATCATGCACATCAATGTGGAGGGCCTCTCATCCGCGAAGAGAGAATATCTATCCAGACTCACCAATGATCATGACATCGACATCCTCCTAATACAAGAAACTCATGTAAATGAGGAAAATTTCCCAAAATTAGAAATACAAGGACTCGTCACTATAAGTGCAATCGGACACCCAAAACATGGAGTAGCGGCCTACGTCAAGCCAAATCTGGAACCCGACACCACATTCCTGGAAAATGGTAAATTCTACACTGCAATCAAGGTTAGAGATTTAACTATTTTTAATGTTTACAAGCCACCTTCAGAAACGTGGGACTCCCCCGCTTTACCAACACACAAGCACCCCACTATATATGCCGGGGACTTTAACAGTCACCACACGGCATGGGGATACACAAAAAATCAAGAGACAGGTGAAAAACTCTACAAATGGCTCTCCTTCCAGGACCTATTCCTCACCTATGATGCTAAAGAAAAGAAACCATTTAAATCTGCCAGGTGGAACCGGGAGTACACCACCGATCTATGTTTTGTAACAAAAAACAAAGAAGGCCAGCCTATAGACCTAAATCGTGAAACACTGGCAGGTTTCCCGAAAAGCCAACACCGCCCCGTCATACTGAGAGTAGGAACCGATCTAACATCTCGTTCTACTTCGAATATCCCGCGCTGGAATCTAAGAAAAGCGAGCTGGCAAGAATACACTGAATACGTCGAAAAAGTAGTCCGAAATATCTCCCCAATACCAGAATGCTATCACCGATTCCAACAACTCCTAATTAAAGCAGCCAAGAAATATATACCTCGCGGAAACCGAAAGTTCTTCATCCCCGGATGGACAACAGAGAGTGAGGACCTACTAAAAAGATATAACAAAACGTTTGACGCCAATGTGGGAACTCAACTGATGAACTCTCTCAATAAGGGAAGACAACAACGCTGGGCTGAATTGATGGAGTCGACAAATTTCCAACACTCGAGCCGAAAGGCGTGGAACCTACTACGGAAACTAGGAAATGCGTCCCAACAGTTGAAGACACCTGCCAAAGTAAGTGCCGACAATATCGGTACCGTCCTAATTAACAATAGCAAATCCCAGAACCAAACCGAGCCCACTAAAGAAGTCAACTTATATAGAAGAAGACTGCGCCAAAAACTGAAGGCCAACCCGAAAAAATGTAACGAAATAACAGAGAAAGAAGTCGACAGAGCCATCCAAAACACCAAACTTGGAAAATCATCGGGAAAAGATGGTATATTGCCCGAATTCTTAAAGTACACAGGGCCCAATGCACGAAAATGGCTTGCACAACTCTTCACTACCTGTCTCCTACAAGGGAAAATCCCCAAACAATGGAAAGAAGCCAAGGTCATAGCCATCCTAAAACCAAATAAGCCCCCAGAAGACGCAAAAAGCTACCGACCAATATCCCTCATTAGCACCGTATATAAACTACTGGAACGAGTTTTGCTATTCAGACTAACACCAATCGTGGATAGTAAAATACCGAAGGAGCAGGCAGGTTTTCGACCAGGCAGAAGTTGTAGCGATCAGGTACTTGCACTAACAACCCACATCGAAGCCGGCTTCCAAAGAGGAAAAAAGACCGTAGTAGCCCTCCTTGACCTGACTGCCGCCTACGACACTGTGTGGCACAAAGGACTACTCTTCAAACTCCAACAACTGGTCGAATGCCCTTACACCATCAGACTGATAGAAGACATGCTAAGGAACCGTACATTCCGGGTACATGTAGATAGCGACGTCGGCAAAACATACCACCCAAAAAACGGCCTACCACAAGGCTCAGTTCTAGCGCCGCTGCTATTTAACATATATACCTTCGACCTCCCACCTACTGAAGCTAGGAAATTCGTATACGCCGATGACATAGCCCTAGTACATCAAGACCAAATACTAGAAAAAGCAGCCAACACAATAAACAAGGATCTTAGTACAATAGAAGAATACCTTAACGGCTGGAGATTGAAACCGAACCCGGCGAAAACGACCGTAACATCTTTTCATTTAAGTAACTCGCAAGCAAATAGCGAAGTTGATGTCTTTTTTGGCGGAAGAAGGGTAGACAACGTAGAACACCCGAAATACCTGGGTGTCACCCTAGACCGTTCCCTAACTTTCAAACCTCATCTGACAAACGTGCAGAAAAAACTTAAAAGCCGGGTGAATATTCTGCACAAACTCACCGGCACTACATGGGGATGCAACGCAGCGACACTGCGAACAGCGGGTATCGCACTGATTTACTCAACAGCAGAATATTGCTGCCCAGTGTGGCATGCCAGTGCTCACACACATCTAGTCGACGTGCAACTGCACGAGGCTATGAGAATTATCAGCGGCACCCTGAAACCTACACCCATACCATGGTTGCCAGTTCTAAGCAACATAGCGCCCCCCCACCTACGACGCGAAGAGGCATGCTACAGGGAGTTGAATAAAATTAACGACAACGGGAACCTGCCCATACATACCGATATTGACGATCCGCCCCCCCAACGACTCAAGTCACGACATCCCTTCTGGCTGATAAACGATAACCCGAGAAATCGCAATACACAAGAGCGATGGCGAGATCTCTGGGCAACAGCAGATACCTCCAGAGGCTACCTGGTGACCGACCCAACTCAACAACAGCCCGGGTTCTCTCTACCCAGAAGGTCTTGGTGCAGGCTCAATAGATTTAGGACTGGAGTCGGTTGCTCGGCAGCAAATCTGCATCAGTGGGGGATGGCTGATTCACCCACTTGCCCATGCGGGGAAACCCAGAGCATGGACCACATCGTGGAGCAGTGCCCCCTATATTCCTTTGACGGGGGACTGAGAGAAATACACGACGCCTCGGAGGCAGCCGTACGATGGTTGAGTGAGCTGGAAGTACGGGTTTAAGGCCATAAGAAGAAGAAGATTAAAAAAGGAATTTTAAAAGGAAATCATTTAATCATTACATGCCTGGTATATAAATGAGCTCTGCAAATAGTTGGTCGTGCATACTTGTTCCGATCGGTTGATAATCGCTTTTCTAATCTGACTCATGTTTATTTTAATGATTATTTTGTTTCATTGTCTACATAATCCTTTGCGAATACATTTTTCCAAATTACCCACATAATTTTGATGGTTTCCAAAGATGTTGAATTTCATCCTGTACTTTCATCCATAATTCAGTTTTTTTAGTTTAAACTCAGTATACCTACCAGGATTTGACGGGGTCTTTGTGTAAATTTTTAATTCAGTTTTGTATTGGGTACTAAATTCACGTTACATAATATATTAGACGTTACATATTAGGTATATTAAAGTATGATTTTGTGTAGTTATGTACATACATAAGCACATACATTATTGAATGTTTGCACATAGTTAATATCGCGATAACGTTGTGTCGAATACCTGGCAAGTTACCTGCTACTGGTTTGTAAAAAATATTTCCAACCGTCTACATATTCGCCCATACTTAGGAAAAACAAATACAGACCCTTCTCACTAGCCATGTCTAGAAGCAGCATAGTGTTATTCCTGATAAAAATCAAAACCTTGTGGCGATACAATTTGTTCTGTGGTTTCAAAAAGCAAATTTTATTTTATAGTCATGAAACAATCGAAGGTCGGTAATAATAATTGTAGTCGGACATAAAATCGGAATAACACCAATCTTTGTATGATCCTAGGCTTTCACGACTGGCGTCACTAGTAGAAGAGTTTTCTCCCGAACTGAGTGGCCGTGGTCTCCAGGACAATTTTCTACTATCATAAATCTCTGTTTTAGAGCGATGTGTCACTTAATCGTACATAACATTCGGAATAATATTTATTCCGTGATTGTGAACACGGGTGTATGTGTGGATACTCCTTCCACCTTCATGCATACATTATGTACACGATTCTGAATGAAATATTCACCGCACTACTACAATATTAGGTGTATTGTTATATTATTATTTTTCCGTTTTTCTCCATCCTTCCTTTTTCCGTTTCGATTCCCGTCTTATTTGTTCAATTACCTTTTCTAGGAAACGCGTTCATGAATTGAAGTTTCCTTTTTTCAGGACTTTTCCTTCGTCCTGTTTTTTTTTGCCTTTTGTTGTCGAGGCGATCATGTTCGATTTTTAAACTCACAATTCATAATTATCTCTGCAGCGTAACAGTTGATATTTTTTTGTCATGTTATGTATGCATTCGAATACATTTTTTAGATTGTTTCAATTTTATTCCAGGCAACACTTGAAAAGTGGTATTGCAAGTAAATTTATTGCAATTTTCTGGTACGAATTTCACAAAAAATGGCAAATAAACGTTTAATGCTTTTTCATATTTATGGGTCTTAAAAATATAGACAAGAGTTTTATAAGTGAAAATCTTAAGATGAACTCTTGAGTCTTTCCAAGAATTACTTGACAATATGTAGGGGGAATTAGCAGTTTTTAGACTCCGTAAATCTCTAGAAATGACAAATGAGGTAGGTTTCATTAACTCAATGTTGAAAATATATTTTCTGAGATACTTTATAGTGAACGATCTCATGTTATTATTGTGTGCATTGCAATGCCGTATCGCATTACACACACATGATTGCCTTGCGTAATAAGCATTACACTCGTACATTGGACGGTACTATAAAATTGTACTATAGATATTGCTTTTAACGAATATAGTTTGATTCCAAACTGATGAAAAGAAAATGCCGTAAGAAAGTAGCTCTTTTATTTGTCATAATTTTAATTAAAATTGATTAAAAATTATAATTTTACATACCCTACAGATATAAAAATGAGAAAAAGTACAAAGTTCTGTAAGTGCTTTTGAAGTCAGTCTTTTTTTCAGTCAGTCTGAAGTTGGAAGGAATAAGGATTACATTTTTGATGTTTCTAATCTGAGTCACGAGGTCACATACGCGTTTAGTGCTGTGTATTTATGTGTATCGTCGCGTTAGTAGGTACCTATAATACAAGATTCATATCTAAGTTTGGGACTAGCTCGATCTGTGTGAATTTTTTTATGCATGTTATGTTATCTAAATATTACTGTATGATAATATTTTCTACTCATTGTTTATCGTGTGACTCTCATTTTCTTGTTATTAAATCTGCCAATCCACGTTTTTCGAGCTGGGTTACATTTCAGTCGCTGTAACAGAATATTCGCATTAACTGTATTCGTTGTTGTGCACAGTTAGTGTTTACTGTATGAGTATAGTAAGCTTATTTCTCTATACTCAATACTCTCTACATTACGCTTCAGCAATTCTTTGATTTCTTGAAATGAACTGTACTTACTGTGCACATACATACACTATATAGTCACTCGAATTATGTCAACTCTTGATATTACGCTTCTTTGGATGTTGTAGTATTTTCGGAATTTTGATTTCATTATTACGTTATTTATTGTAGTGTTTTCAGAATTTTGATTTCAGAATTAAGTATTTTTTTTTACCGTTTGTATAATATTATGCTGCCATGCACTCAGTTGAATATAGTTCTATAGTGTCCTGTTATTAGATAGGTCTTTTACACTTTTTTCTGGACTTTTGCTAGGTCATATTTTTATTTTTTTCTTGCTTACAGGTTTATTATGCGAACTAATCCGCTTTTGAGATATGCCGTGATGGTCTAGTGTCTTGTAAGAGGAAGATTTATTTGTAAAACCTCACTTATATTTATTTATGTTTGACCAACACTGAGTGACATGACAGTTGTTACCTTTGCGTCACTCAAAAGTTCACAATACACAAAACAGTTTTAAAATATTATGACATTTAATAACTTGAATTTTACGATTTGGCAATACCACCCATTCTGGATATATTTTTTGGCATGGAGAGGACGACTTGCATGTTTATTAATTGCAATGCGTTTGCTGACCACCTCACTCCGTGGGAAATATGATAATTTGAATGAATCAACTTCAAAGTGCAATACTGGCTATGTTTAGATTGTAGGACGCAAGCAGATGGTGGAATATGTACCTATTCATTGTGGAAAATACGCTTGTGAAATATACGCTTGGATAATCCAATTTAGTTGGTGGGATGTTAATAATTGTAGTAATAATAAAATTATCTCATTTTCTTTTAATTTGTTTGAGTGCATTACATATTTTATTGACATTTTTTGGTACGCGCATTACGAGTGACACCGTTATTATTCAATAGAGCAGAGTAATTAAACGTCCGTTTAAATTGTTGGCCTGGTAATGTCATTTATTCTTACATAAAACGTTTATGTGTTTTTGTTATTATTGGATTATATCAATGTGGGTATTTAAAGTTTTAATTACCCTAAACATGGCGTTTTACGAAGCCAAGTTGGCGTTGCCTCAGTGGAAAATTTTCGACTGAAAATTTAGAATGGAAGCCCGCTACACATTAATAAATAAGAAAAACAATTGAGATGGAAATGGTTTCTTCATTGATTAAGGTCTTATTTCTTGAAGTCTGTTTTTTTTAATATTTTTTTTTAATTTCATTTTCTATCTATCTATCCACTATCTAGGCTATCCACCCATTGTCGAATGATTTCAAATTATTTCAAAAAAATGTTATTGTAAAGAGGCAAAAGTAAGGTGATCAACCCTCCCGTTTTTGGAAAGACAGTACTCCTTTTTTAAGTTTTATCCTCCCTTGATAGGCGTCTTTTCCTTTTTGCAATTCTCTCCTCCTTTGTGATATGTTGAAATTAATCAAACACATTTGGTAAATATTTATAACAAAACCAAGGAAATAATATATTTCAAATTCGACGGGTTGTAGAAATTTGAAATATGAGACTTGAGAAATGGATCAAAACTACCAATTTCATTAATTGAATCGGCATTTAGGTACTTTGTAGCACTTCATATTAAATTGTCAAATAAAATAATAAATATTAATTTTATTTTATTTGATAATTCAAAACTACCAAATTCGGGAGCGTCACTAAATATTCTTTAACAAAAAATCATCATCTTTCTTTTCACTAAAAATATTCCTAAGCAAAACCGAGGAGAGTTTAAATATTTCCAATTCCTATACCAAATCTAGAAAATGTCCTTTTAGCTGTAAAAAAGTTGGTCATCACACCAAAAGGTTTAATCATCACAAATGATAGATAGAAATAAGTAAATAGAGCGAATAATATGAAAATGGATCTTAATTATAACATGTTTAAACCAATTTCACTTGTTCACCAATATCAACCTAATCATTTAATGACCGCATCTTGCTTCATATTTTTCGGATAAAAAGGCATTTTTGTTTTTTTATTTTATTTTGTACATTAAAATATGAATCATACTTATTAAACAAGACAAAAACTTGTCAATTACCTTTGAAATTAAAAAAAAATACCAATGTAAGATAATTATTAAAGATATGAATATATGGAAAATTGACAGAAGTTGTAGGTTTGAACTGAATAATAATTTATGAATGTAGTAATTAAGTTATGTATTTTACACATTGTAACGCTCCCGTCCTTGAAAATTAAATTCACCGATCTTGATCTTGTACGATGACAGCTCACACAATTTTGTTTGCATTTAAAAAATAAAACTCGGCAGTTGAAATTCCTAAAACAGAATATAGCGTGAAAATATTTCTATTCTATTTTAACCTCCCTATTCAAATACATACATAATACTCGATGTCATCACTCACGAACTGTGACTGTAACTGAAGAATGTGAGAATTTCCAGTTTTTATTAACTATATGTATTTTTAACACTCACGCCGCGGTGATGGAACATGGTATTACATGATAGGTTACAAATGTTTCGTCTTGTGATAGTTCTTTCTCTCTACTTCACTCTTTTTATGTTCTGTTAGAACTTTTATTTATTCAATGTTGATAGCGCTTTATGGCTGTGACTAACATACCTACTTAAAAAAATTATATGAAGTACCTATTTATGTACTCTGACCTTTGGGATCTATCGTATGCACTTCCTTTTACTTTGTATCTCTGATTCTTACCAGTTTAAACAACCACAATATAATCATAATTATGATGCTCAGGATTTTTGATTTTGAAAAGATCAATTCGACCAGTACAAGATATGAAATCTATTTTTGGAACACAGCATTTCTCACGTGTCGGGTAGATACAGTGATATGTTACAACTAGATTCGCAATGTCATACAAATATTCTCTAAAAATGTGTACCCACCCGTCGAGGTACAATACCTGAGTAATATATATTCATCTCTTTTCTTTTGTATATATTCATCTCTATCTACCGGCCTTTATCGTCTGTTATAATCCCCATTCTCATATTGTCTATCTCTTGTTATCTACAAACAATTTATATGTGTGTCGCTTTTTTTCAAACTAAAAATTGCGGCACCAAGGACCGCAACGAGATTTTATTGATGGTACATGTTTGAGATTCATATTGCAAATCTAGGTATAACATATCACTGGGTAGATACTGAACTGGATTTCGAGCTATTAACACAATAATATGTGGTATTCTATGTTTCATAAAAAAATCTCATATTCAGGATAGGTGCCATACTTTACTTACTTTTCGTATGGCTCGGTGTGTTGATAAATCTTAGCCCATGTGGGCTGCGTCGTTTCCTCTACAGTCTTGGCTCTAGCGCTGACAGCCAGTTCACCGCTTTCGGTCCTGTACGTATATGTACGTTTCACATCCGTCTATTATGTAGTTCAATATTTATTTATTCGTTTATGGTATGAGAGTCTTGCCTATTTCGTTCCTAGTTGCAATTCTTGTCTTGCATTTCTCCTGTTTGCTATAATATTGAACCTAAATCATCGACGATGTCTGCAGTAGTCTATCAACTAATAAAGCGCTTCACCTTATGCTAAATAAATTATGTAATGATATAGTAATGTACTCCTAGTGTTATTAGTGCGTGTATTGTGTAATAACAACGCCTGTCCATTTACCCCTACATGTGTATTATTATTATTATTTGTATTGTTTTATTACACACATTTGTCTGTCTATCTGTTTGTTACAGTTACCGCCACACGCTTCCACGTACATGTTGTACCTATATTATAATTTATCTATTAGTTACTACAGAACTTGTGTGCAATTGGAGATAATCGATACTGTGTTATTATTATCAGTGCTCAGAATGCAAACTGTATAACTCTGCTTCATTAAGTCTCTCAATAAATTCTTCTACCTTTGCTCTTAAACACAACGCTCACCTCGAAAGAAAAGCATGGAAAACAGCCACCCCTAATCGGATCGATTGTGCGGCAATTGCACACAAGTTCTCTGACGTTATCATATTATTGTCATATACTTCTCCATGGGTTTTTTGTTTCCCATACATTCTCTTCTACACTACCACGTCATCCGAACCTACATCGATAAGAGTTCGCACAAGTTAAGGTAAATTGTGAAAAAGGCTTATCCAGGCCGCCAGGAATTTGCGGAAGAAAAGACAAATCAGATCATACTGTCAAAATGTCGTGAGACATTCATAAAATATGTCCCAGGTAGAACGGTTGTCTTTCTTGAATAAATGAACTCCTTTTGACGTCGGTAGCTAAGCTGACGATAGTCTCTCTTGAATAAATTAACTCCTTTTGACATCGATAGCTCAGTGAACAAGCGAATCCTTTTTGAGACGATTATTTGTGCTAACTCGGTGACCCTTTTCCATGTCATTCTGGACCTGGTTGAATGACAGCTTTTGTAAAGGAGAACGCTACAAATATAAGATTGTATAAAATAAGCTATCGTAAAGGGTAGGAATAGGGGATGGGAAAGAAAGGAATATAAGATAATAGATTGATCTAAGGAAGTCTTCAAGTGCAACGAACTCTAAACAATATGTGATGTATAAGTATTAATTATTGTTTATAGTTAAGTCTTTATTGACTAAAACATGTACAGTAAAAAAATAATATACGATGCATCATTTCAATATATATGACCAAAAAGCGAAGTTGTCTTACCAATTCGTTGTCTGTTCAACTAACGTATTAATATATTGTGCAAATATCTTATCTATGTGTTTCTTTAGATTGTTTTTTTTTTCAGAGTTGACCCAAAAGGGAGATAATCAAAAAATGCTATCCTCGCTTCTTTCGTAGTCATAAAATTTTTCATTCAAATTTTGTGTCTTGGTTTCTGAACACACGTTAATGAACTGAAATGAATGTGTTAGGGAACTATTTCAAGCTACCCAGAACGGAAAATATTATTGGAACAAGATTATGCACTTATATTCCTATAGGATACTATAAAGAATTATATTTTTTGGTAGTTTTATCCATGAAAATATGGAGGTGGATTATTTGGATTGCTAGTATCATAGATATAGTGACTGTATTGTAATTGTATAATAATACAGTTATGTTACAATTCAACATGAACCTCAGTAGGCGGAGGATGATTGAGATCGATTGGACGAGGAAATAGCACTGTTGTTTATCTTGAGGTTCCTATATTATTATCATGGTAGAAATTATGCATGTGTCCACGTGTGAATATAATATTACTATCGTTAACAGCAACAAGAGTTATTATGACATTTTCTAGTTTGTTATTAATCTCTCTTAATAGTTTGTGTATTTTGAATACGCTTACGGTCAATATGCGTCTTACAGGTTATATTAATTCTTAACACCTCTTTCTTCGTGTGCTGTGCCTTAACCATCTCTCCACTATTAGATGTAGGACTCCGCATTAATTATTTCTTTATCTAATAATCGTATATGAGCTTTCGTAGCGTGTAGTATTATGTTTCGGGTGTTCTGTGTGTATCTCCGATGTTATCTTTCCTTGGTGCTGACGTCATCTTCAGGAATTAAATTAACTTTCTTGAATCTTTGTTTATATCTTGATAGACCTACTCTTTAAAATAAAATGATATAAATAGATTAGATGATCTTCAGACAAGGTAAGCTAATGATATTATCCTTGTCGTTAATAGGAATCTTACTATTTCTGCTACACAATTAGTGAATGTCTCAGTGCATTTTTTATTATATTTGTTTCTATAAACGTCCATTTGTTTTTGTCTTCAGGATGTTTTAAGCGGTAATTACCTCGGATAATTTGCATCGGCAAATTGTTTGGCGTAAACTGTCGACATTTTACTGCCAAATTTATAAAGGGAATATAATTCTATATTCCAGATCGTATCAATTTATTTCTCCTTCCGTTTCGTATAGTTTTATTAGTTGATTCTATCGCAGATGCAGTTGTAACAACCGACTATGTAGGTTATATTTTCCCGTAGCGTTTATAAATCTTTATTATAGATAGCCCATTTTTCTCGTATATGACGACAGCAGCCGTGGTTATATTTTAAGAATTGGCCCATGTCCAATACCTCCTTGGAGACGAAGTAAATAATTCAAGGATTTAAATTGGCACTGACTCTCCATTAAGACTTCATTCTTTCTCCATTTTGAGTCTTCCCGTTTTTGTACTTACCGTTTGGACTGCAATCCATTAATCTTAATTCTTGTTTGGCATCTGGAGCTCGATTTTTTTTTGTATTTCGTGCCGTTTGCAAGGATTAGTTTCATTTTATTCATTTCCAGATGCAGCTTTTTAAATCAATAAGGCTTTGTAAATAGACTACACCCTTTTAGGCACTTGCCTTTCGATTTATATGACAATAGAAGTGCAGCGTGTAATCTAACAAAACAAATTATCAAGTTCATCATCATTAAGAAAATTGAAATGTGGATACTGAGTGAATTGAAATATCTGCGAAAAAAGTTCGATTGACGTGGTGGTGGGTACAAAGAAAAATTGTACAAATAATTGCACTATCGGAAGATTAAAAATGTTAATTTATGTTTAAAGAAAAACACAAATAATGGTTTTAGTTCTTCGAATCTGCCCTGCGCCACGGTTAATAAATAATTATCCATATTACCTATCTATCAATTTTTATTCCATAATAACAACAATCATTGAACTTGAAACGTTTGTTCGTCCGCCTTTTCATTATTGTAGGGCAGGTAGGTACCTTGTGGTAATGAAATCGGTTGCGTGCTAATCATTACTATGCATTATTATGTACTGTTATAATAGTTTTATAATAATATGTATAATCATTAGGTAGACAGACATACGTACGTAATAGTATATTGACCGGTAGCTCCTCAGAGTTCGAGTGTTGGGTGGCATCATTATTATTACAAAAAAATGTTTCTATGTCTATGCAGCTATACCATCGCGGCTTCTCCCACAAGCGGCACAGCCTACTGCGGCGACAAACTACTGTATATGTAATAAACATGCAGATCGTTATTTTATCGATTTTTTGCATAGGTTACGAAAATGCTTTTGTTCTTTTATAACTGTTTTCGCACCTCTCGGCTAGAGGAACATCGACGAATGTAGTCAAAAGATTTCCTTTCATTCTTCGAGTTCGTCGGTAACAGGGGGTCCGTGATTCGATCCCAGGTGCCGGCAAACTCCCCTTTCACGGCACAAGCTTTTAGCTTACTGTGAAAGGTGCATAAAGTTGTATTTGGGTTTATAACAAAACTCAGATATATTTAAAAAAAAAAATGGTTATCTTGTAGGATATGCCATGATGGTATGGTACCTATAGCCATAGGTAGACAAAAGAGATAGTGAGAGATATTTAAAAAAAAAAACAGGATGTTTTTCATTATGCATTTCTCTATATTAGTATTAAATGTCATAACTATATTAGTGTAAATTAGGTTACGTGATCATTATTAAACAACCACCTTTGTTGTCGTGTGAATCACCTCCGGAGTGACCGGGTGACCACACACCAGTGACCACTGCGTTAATTACCTACAGATGAAGAAACCACCACTGTATTAGGTCACGCACACAATTCATACAACAGTACTTTAATGTACATACATAGGTAGGTACGTATCTCCATAACCAATCTAACTATCTACCCGTATACCTATAGGTATCTTTATTGAGTCATATTATCCTTAAATGGTAGTTTTGCGATTTTTTAAATGTATTTGGCATTCTGGTCCCATAGATTCAACGATAAATTTCTCGGCCAGTTGGCTGCATTTGTGGTCACTTCACGTAGGTCCCCTCGTACTCCACAATATGGTTCATTCTCTGGCATTGTGAGCAACATTCTCACCCAAGACTAGTTGACCATTCATCACCCCTGCCTAAGTCCACTCGCATATCCATTGAAGAGAAACCCACCTCACACCTGGATATCCCAGGAGTCGCAAACTCGTATTTATCCCCACATTCATACCAAAATTGTCCTCACGGGCTGGCCATTGGGCAGACCTGAAGGGTCGGCCGGCAAAAATCGGCATATCCAGTCCTCCTTCATATTTGGATGGTGTAAGAGTTATGTTTAATAATAGTTTGCGATAATAATATGTTGTGAGTAGTGCAATTTACTGTGTTTCCAAGACGAAAGTCTAAGGGTGAAAGGAGGAGAGGAGGAAATCAAAACCTTTCTACGAAATCATTACTTGCCTTTCACAACAGTCTTGAAATTGATATCATTAAATATATACTTCAATATTATTTTCGTAATTATCTTTCAGGTGTCAGTTGGTGTAATCAATTCTCTGTACTTACTTTTTGCTAACCCAATGTTCTACATTAAAGTCACTTACATAAAATCTTGTTCAGTGAAAAATCGTTTTTAAATATTGTTCATTCATTCATTTTTGTAAGTTGGATGTATTGTACAAAATTGTCAGAATAACTCCACACGGTGATTTATTACAATTACAATGTATCTGTTAAAAGACATGACGCCCATAGTTTATTTAATTTGTGCTTCCATGTATCAATGTATGTAATTAATTAATTGCTTGTATTATTAGCTGATTCGATTAACACTTCGACCTACATTCGTAATAATAACTACTACACTTGTAATTTTATTTATATGACAGTACGCATTATTTTTTTATCTATGTGTTAGTTGTCGTTTGTTAACGTTTTTATTGTTACGTTATCTATATCATTTGCGTTATTATAATATTTATTATTATTATCTCGAGAGCTTAGTAAACATTGATATTGTGTGAAGTACAGATATAACTTTAAGCTCTCTATTCCGTAATATGCACTTTATTGTAACAATATGCGTCGGAGTAATTTTATTTATGAAATGTAAAAGCAAACAAGCATGCTCGATAAATGGATGTTAAACTCAACAATGTTGCTTTCTTTGTTCATACAGTGTCCAATCACTCCCATAATTTTACTCTTTCGTGTGTGGATTGAGGACAGAATTTCATTGAAGAAAAACCTATCAACATGGACTATGTAATCCTTCCTTTAGGTCAAACTAGAGGTTACATTTTTGTTTATTTAAAAAATGGTTTACACATATTTTGATTAATTTTTGAAGCATTAATACCTTCTGGAGCAAATAAGGGACTGTCATAAATAGAACATTCATCAGCATCTTTGAGTCGGTCTGAAGACTGTTAAAACGGCCTCAAAGTAAAATTATCAAAATGCATCGTTACAAGTAGAATTTTCATCTAAATATTTTCAATGGTTTCAGACGAAATCCAATGGACTACTCAACAATACTTCAAAATTAGGGTTCAAATTAACAACACATAGTGAACGCCCATAGAAATTAATGTTTACTATGATTCAAGCATGATAAGATGTGTTTTCTACTAGTGATGTGAAAACATATTTGAATACTCAATCCTAGATGTATACTATCGATGTGGTAGTATAACAAAACATATATACAAGTAGGTATATATTTCAAATTCGATTTACCAATAATTATTCAAAAGTCACGATGCTATTTATTGGTTCAGTTGACACGGGCGACATTTCACCCCAACTGCATACAAATTACAATACAATTTAGTAATGCAATCTGTTGTTTTCCACTGTGCGTAAAGTGCATTAAACTGACTGTACACTTTTTAAAATGCGAACTGTACTGGACACCCGTTCGATGTAGATGCACTACTGTAGTCGATTTATGGTTGAATTCATACAAATAAATCAACAAATTTTATTGGATTCTGAATCAAATTTTTACTTTTTTTCTGTTGAACTATTTTTTCTAGTTTTCGCAACGGAATGGTTCATAAAATAGCTTTTCATTTTCAAGGTTCTTAAATTCGATTACAGCTCGAATCTTGGAGTTTACTCATTGAATTTAATATCATGCGGTGATATAAACGATCCTGGTTAGCTATAAGAAATTATTTTATTTATTTTCCTCAACTGACACTAACATTTATTTTTTCAATAGAAATGTGTTGTTGGATTATATTATCCTGTAACAACGACGTAATTATTGTGCTTGCTTGTCATTTTTATTTTTTTGGGTTTTTGTTGTTGAGCTTTGTTTATTTGTTGTTGTTCATTGTGTTTGATTCGGTTATGATTGCATTTTATCCTCCTGAGAGGGGCATCGAAGACGTAAATGTAGCATGAAAGATTCCCACGAGGCGGTATTGGCCGGCCAGCCCTCCAGGCTGCCCAATAGGGCCCGCCCGTGAAGACAAAAGTTTTGCTTAGAAGAGAGGATAAATAGAAGTCCTCCGACTTCTGAGATATCCGGGTATGGGAGGGAGTCTTCAATGTAACAACGACATCAGAAAGTTGGGAATATCATGTGATAAGTGATACGATTGGCGTAGAATCGTTTTGAATGTAGTGGGCTGATTTCTGCCTTGTGCTCCCGGAGGAGTGTTAAATCACACAAAAAAGGACAATATTATGTTAATCGGTGTCAGTGTAGCTGACATGCAATTATTAACTGTTATCCATGTCTGATATGATATTCTTCGAGAATCTTCGACGTGGATAGAAATCGAATGGAATCTTTCGATTTACAAATCTAATCGGTTGACTGATCGTTTTAGCTAAATTCGTGAGACAACTATACTCGTTTTGCCAAAATTCGGTAGTCAGCAAGACGTATGGCTTATCTCAAAATATTTAATATTGTGTACACATTACACGCACTGGGAATTGAACGTAGGTAGAATGATCTGTAAAATTTGTACGTAGGTTTTGTCCGTTTTTGCAAAACAAGTTCTTCTAGGCAGTTTTATCGATCTTTGCTATGTGTTTGTTAAAGTTCGTAAACATTGAACATACTAGACTTTTTATCATGTTTGTATAGGATGTGAGAAACTTTCGTCATATATTATCCTGCCGCCGTTATATTAAAGTTTTTCGACCTGAATTCGTGAGCTGACTGCAAATTTGTCAAAAGAATAGTTTTTGAAGTTATGGCATATGTCTTTGACTTGCAGTCTTGAATTGCACGCTTTAAAATTTATAAAAATGTAAATATATTTTCGATGACAAAATGGCACTTAAAATAACTTTTTTTTTGTCGTATTGCAGTGGTTAAAGTTTTTTGAAAAATAGTTTTGATTTTCAGATATTTAAATTTCTATATATTCGTCCTTTTCAATATTTTATATCTTCGTTACGCTGACCATACTTTTTTTATTTTAAATATAAACGTGGGTTCATAGTCAACTCAAATACTCTCAATGTATTGTGTCGGTGCACACGTAGTAGAATTCCATAATTATGTGATTGAAAGAAGTGTTTCTTTCTACTATAGATTATTGATTTCGAGAGAGACGTCTTTCCACTTATCAGGTCATTATCAATCTTGAATCAATAATCTATAGTAGAAAGAAACATTTGTTTCAATTACATAACTCTCAATGTAAACAATCTTGTCAGTAGGGTTAATGAAAAGCTGAAAAGCTTTTTTTTTATAGAAGAGATAGGTATATCTGGGTTTGTTATAAACTCAAATACATCCTTATACACTTTTCACACTAAGCCAAAAGCTTGTACTTTTCTCTTTGTATACTCAAGTATTTATTAGAAATACCTAGACGTTGTTGAAATTGACGATATAATCAAATAGTAACGAAAACGTGTACAAATTTTGATAAAAATTACAATGGAATTCAATTACTAATACAACTTTATATCATTTTGGTGGAATAAACAGGACAGATTTGAATATTGTAGGTGGTCTTTTGTAAAGACACGGTTTGTAGTATTCATATATAAATAAAATCATAACTCTTGTTATCTATACGCTGATCCTACACGGCCCGAAGACTTGGAGTTTGTGGGTATATTATTATGTATCGCTGAATGGACTGGGCATCTCTTGGTGCAATGCAGACGTACAATGGCTGATTCAAGCATAAGCGTATATTACTTGGTTTGTAGTGAGTTAATTTTATTATCATCATATCGCGTTAGATCTGCTTTCTATGGGTGTTCGTCATGCCACTTCTAAAATTATACTAGAAACGAAATTGTTTTCTGTTCAATCGTATACATAATGTTGAAACTGGCTTTCATAATTGACTGAATTTTCTACGCGCTCACGTAAAATTATCCGAACTTGTTTGGCGGAAGCGAAAGCATTAGAAGAAATGGTGTCTTAATGCTTTCGAATTGGCTAAGGACGGTATAATTTGATACGTTGTGTGAAGAAAATGTCTGTCTGTGAGTGATTCTCTCATCATTTTTTATGTATTACTGAATTGATAGAAACTTGCTTCCGAACTTTTGTACATGAATTATGGTAGAAAAAAGGTGATCCACAATTTAATCGACTTCTTGCGCATTGCATTTATCAAATTATTTAGGAACATATTATTACGTATTATCTTTGGACAAAACTATATTATCAGCTGACAACTGATTGACGTAATGTTACTTTTAAAGGTCTCAAGCGGGAGCACTAGACTAAACTGAGTTTATACAGCATGAAGAATAATAGTAGTATGAAAATTAATATGTTAAACCCAAGAGACGCAGACGGAACGAAGGATGTTAAATCTCTTGGAAAAAATATTATTACTTTACATACTAAAGGTATACGGTACTTGTACATATTGTATATTACGGATCATATCATGAACTTATGTTGTCGTGGTTTCATAGTTGTATTCCCCTGGGATAGAAAGGACTAAGGTTTTTTTTATTATTTGACAATAGTATGCTACAACGAAGTTACTCCATTTCGTTAAAGACCCTTTTAAACCTTTTTTTTATTTGAATCATTAAGTTGGAGGGCTTCTAACTTAATTTCTTTAAAGTGATCAGAAATATTGAAGACTCCCTCCCGTGCCCGGATATCTCAGAAGTCGGGGGCTTCTATTTATCCGATTATCCAAGAAAAAAACTATTATTCTCATTCTTTTATTGGGCGGAACCCTATGTGAGCCCCGAACCTTATAAGTGGGAGTCCTCCGACTGTTGAAACTTCCGGGAAAGTGGCGATTTCAACAACTTTGATGCTCTCTGTCTGCGTTCAGTATTGTGTGAGGGATTTGGATTTATTCTAATATTCTCTCGGCAGTATCACGACACGGCTAGATAGTGTCAGTGTTATATTGAGTTATTTCTGTATGGAGTACAGTAGAACTGTACTGTGCTGTGTGTATGTTATTCCGTTTGATTTAATCAGGATGTTGTGCATATTATTATTATTGGTATTATGAACCTACATACTGCTGTTGTTTGTTTGTTATTACTAATAATATTATAGTTCTTATTTATTATTTATTGTATTCATCTACGCAAAGAACGGAGGTATTATCAACTACATTGTATTGTGCTGTAGGTACAGGTACAGTATAAAAATTGTTGAATAAATTGTTAGAACGGTAGAACAAATTAGGAGGGAATAATTGTATGTTGTCATTTTTTTTTAATATCATGTATTTTGGAGGAATAACGATGTGACAGTTTCGAGACATGTTGAATGTTTTGAAAGGAGTATCCTACTCCAAGTAACTTATATAAGTATTATCACAACATTTCCAAATAGGCTGTTCCGGGTGTAAATTGTAAATCCTGTACAATTTGGTTTTGTATATAAATCACCAAATGCTTTATTTCGACTGAAAAATGAATAATCTAAGTATATTAAATATCCAGAGATTACTTTTATGACAATTATTTCTTATTATATGTACCTACCTATCATTGTTAATAACATAAACATTATTTGCAGAAATTGTTTTGTTTCCACGGATAATAATTATTGTATGTTCCTATTGAATGATGTTTTTGCACGTTATGGGCATAATAATATGATGTGATATGTCGATGTCAGCTGTCGAGCACGCTGCACACTCAATGTGATGAAGCGATGAAGCATGATCATTGTTTAATAATAGTTTAATGAATGAAAGTAGACATCGTAAATGTACGTAGCACATACGAAAGCATTAACATTACGAGATGCTGGGAAAGCTCAATTCATAATTTAATTTATTCGCTGTGTCGGTGTTTAAGTAGTAGAATCCCATAGCGAAATAAATAAAAAAAATGTTTTATTTATTTCGCTATGGAAATCTACATACAAATCCTCTAGATTTATCTTATCCGATTATTAATTTTGTTAAATTTAAGGTAGGTGCGTTAACGTTGTGAAAATTTATTTTAATATAAGTTTTAAATTAATTTTTATGATATATTCAGATACGTGAAAATTAAACAGTGTTTTAATGTAACATTTTAAAACTTATACTAATTTTGCTTTATAAACTCTTCGTTCATCGTAAGAATGCATGGAGTCAGCGGCATGACCTTAAACTTAATAATTCGTTGAAGTTGCGGAGTCTCAAATCATTTTTTAAATTGTAATTTTTTTGAATGTGTAAATTAATTTCACCATATTATATTAATCTTTGTTTTCCTTTTCGTTTCAGGTATGTATGACATCAGGATTTTAACATCATCAGTTTTTCACTCTGCGGGATCTATGGGTAAAATATTATAATATAATTACCATTCTTCCGGAAATTTCAGGACTTTCATTTATCGGTACTTAAATTAATTTAACCGGACATGCTCGAGGTTCTAATTTAGGATTTCGTCCAATAAACTGTGTCCGTATTTGAAGGTAAATAATCTCCCACTCTTAGCTGTAAATTTTTCAGTACTCACGGTATCGCTTACAAGTAGAGTTTTAGTGGTATAATGGACATGCAAGTCTTCCTCTCCATAAGGTGTCTGAAGAGTAGAATATTGGACTTTGTGCAAATCCAAGGTATCGGTATCAGCTGTGTTTGTACTGCTATGTAATCTGTATTTTGTAATCGTCTTTCTTTATTAGTGTATTTGTATACCTAACTAATGTATACATATTATGATATTATAAAGTGTACCGTGTCGTTATAATTAGATTGATTCTGCTGCCACACCACAACACCGTTGTGCCACTTGACCCATTTATTCTATGTACGTCTTCGCCTTGAACTTAAATTAATTTACAATTATATAATTACACGTATAATAATAAATATTAAATTCAGCTGTTTTCACTTTAACCGTGTTTGTAAAAATGTAAGTAAATAACCAGCTAGTTGGCTAGAATTATGCATTATTGAAACTGCGAATGGACGATTTAAACGAATAATTATGCTGCCCTATGATTTGTAAATTGGGCCGCGTGTTGAGTAAGAGAAATCGACGTGCATGTATGAGAAACTGGATGAATGTAGAGGAAGCGAAAGAAGTATTTAAGGATAGATCTACATGGCGTTCCGTTCTCTCTGTCTACCCCACCTGGGACACGGCGTGAGGGTATAGAACAGTATAGTATTTGTAAATTCCAAAATGTCATCGTATAAACACTGAAGACTATTGTTCAGTGTGAAATATAAATCCCTAAATTAACTCACGAGATATCATAACCGCGATACGAAAAAGAATTATAAAATTTTCTTATAGTTTTTGTACAGATTTTTTTCATGTGTCTTTTATAAAGTTTTTTCGTTTCCCCTTTATCAATACTCTCGGGAGCTTTGATTGAAAAAGAGGCTTTTCCCTCTTGAGGGATTCTTTGGTGATCAAGTCACCTCTTCCCAATACATTACATTTCTAATGATCGGATATTGTTGTCATAGGATCGATTATAATTACGTCGTGAAAGAGAACCACGTGGACAAAAAATGTACGTTCTTTTATGCCAACTTTAATTGATAATATATAAAATGGGTATCGTTCATTTTTTCATTGAAACTTGACGTCTAATTACCTACGTAAAACGACGTTGAAAATAAAAATTCGTACTTATCCAATTTTAATATAAAAATTCAAATCGCTCGTTCAATGCAGTCATGGACGTTAAATTTCTAACGAACCCTGTCACCGCACATTTTGTGGGAATTTCCGCGTGCAACCGGAAACACTTTTCATTCGTATGAAGCTTTTATAGACACCCAGAGAATTTAACAAATTAATTCCGAGCATTTTTGGTTATTCATAAATGCGAAATCCATTCTGAACGTTTTTTTTACTATGAAACGTGATATATGCATTTGTATATTCTGTTTTTCACAAGGCCGTCCACTAGTTTTCAAGTGTTTTAGTAAATTGGGTATCTATTATCATCATGATTACATATAAACCTCGAAATTATCTATGTCATCAAGGCATCTCCCACATGTTGTGGTTAGGTAGCCAATGGATCAACTGTAATCATGAACATGCAGGTTGTCCTTTCTGTATCATAAAACTATGACATTCAAAATTTATAGCATAACTTATCCATCGCCTGTGTAAAATATCTTGTACGTGATGTTTTACAAGATGCTCGAAAACTTCCAGAATCTTATGAAAATCGTATTTAGTGCAGAAGACTTGTAAGCAGGCACTGCATTGACTGTCTTAAAAGTTTGAAATGGTGTCAATTGTCTATAGGCTATGATCTTGATAAATGGTAATTAAATGCCTTGATATTTTTTAGGATTCATACAGTTTTTTTTAAATGCACAGCGCTAATTTTGCATATAATACTAACAAAGTAATATAATAATCCTCTCTTTAATCCTATCCTGGGTAGTAAACTCCGAATAGCGTCTTAAGGACAACCCTTCGCCATCCTCTTTTGTTCTTCGCCAGGTGTACCACATCGCACATTGACGGAGTTACAACCTGCTTGATCTGATCAATCCAACGCATTGTTAACCTGCCAGTTAGTCTTCGACCTGGCGTAGTTCCTGTCATGATCATTTTTTAAATGCATGTAATGTTGACGCCGTCGATATATTATAGTTCCGTGACATTATAGGTAATATGTAAATCAAAGAAACTTTCGGCCTTGCTTTGTGTAATAATTCATGTAATATGATAATACTGCGTTGTTGGTTGGCAGAGTTACCACCGTTAATCAACATTTTTACTCCGTTTATTAACATTTTAACTCCGTTAATCAACATTTTAACTTCGTTCATAGTTAATCCGTTAATTTAGTGGGTTTTGTTTTAATTCAATGCCGTTATCGTGACAGTTAATTCCCGAAGCTAGATAAATAAATAAGAGCCCCAACGTGAAAAAGGCGGGAACTTAACAAAAAAAAATCTTTGGCTCTTTTTCCAGAACACTTGTGATGGGTTCTTACTCGAAATCCCCTGCCCCATTAAACAGAAAATATACGGATTTAATGTAATTAAATTTACCTTTTGGAATTATAAAAAAATATATTAATTTAAAAGTTAGCTGTGGAATACTCTTTTAAAAACATTCAAAATAGGTATTAATCACAATTTTAACAAAGTTAATTAACTGTGTAATTGTTATTGTCTAGTTCTGTTGTATTAGTGTATTGTTGTCTCACATACAAGTATTATTATAAATTATAATCATCAATGTTACGAGTCTTATATTTGGTACATATTATTATTATTATTACAATACATTGTAACTGATTGTCTGGTTTTATATGTCACTATGAACTATTGGGCTTATAAATATGTGTATGTACTATGTAGATACATTTATGTACTTGAAACACTTACCTGTCTTGTACGCACTTAACTAAAGTACAGTCTTATTAATAAACGTGGATTAAATTTCTAGAAGGAGATGAACCACCGATCAGACAAAAAACGTATTGATAAACGTTGATCAGCTTGAACCTAGTTTAAAAGTGGTTGATCCGCCTCTCGAGGTGGTTTAAGTAAGGTGATTTAAGTAAGGTGGTTCAAATCGGCGTCATCTGCCCGCCATGTTGGATTTTACGTCAGATGTTTGCTATGCGGGTTTACATGTACGTTTTGCAGTTATTTTACAATTTATCGGAGTTGGTTTGGGTTAAAAATACGCTTAAGTAGTATCCGAATGTGAATTTAATTCAATCAGTTGTTTTTCTTGTGATAATAGACACTTTTTTCGTGTGACAGAACACCAGTTTCTTAATTTGTTTTTTGATAGACGCATTTAATTGTTTCGTGACAGAGATACTTTTTTCCATGTTGTATGAAAGTTATATTGATTGATTCTGATGAGAATTATTCCTGTACATCATTTGAATGTAAAAGGGAAAGCAGAAAATAAAATTTTACTGATGGTTAGTAATGCATATTGTGCGCAGTGTTATGTTATACCCATATCACTGATTGTGTGTCAGATTATGATTTATTTGATAAATAAATAAAATGTCATTCCATTATTACATTTGCTTTTCAATTATACAAACCTTCCTCATCATATTTTATTATGTTATCATATATATTTGGGTACAAAATGTCAGATGAAAAAACCAATACAGTGGAACCTCTCATAACGAGTATTCGCATAACGAGCATAAGAAAAAGTGAAAAAGTTGCTCCCATAAAAATGGATAATTATTTGTCATAAATTCATATTTTTATTTAGGTACGTTTTTTTTCCTAATCTAAATTGTATTTTAAGTTGTAACACTCTTTTATAAGTAATTTTATTTGAATAAACTTTAATAAAAAAGTTCTCCAAGAATACTTATTCTTTCGGCATGGAACGCATTATTGTATTTTACATTGATTTCTATAGAAAAAAATGTTTCGCATAACGAGTAAGAGTCTGGAACGAATTAAACTCGTTATGAGAGGTTCCACTGTAAGATAATTTTGACAGCCGCTTGTTTGTTTTGAATTTGTCTGTTTACCACATGGACCTAAATAGAGTAATGGACAGACACTTTGGTAAACATTTTGTAGCTGCGCGGGGAGGGGAATGACGACCATTTTGTAAGAAATAAATTTTGTTCGGTGCGTCGCATTTGGGCTGCGTTCAGACAGTCACCGAGTGATCAGTCGACGACGCATATTTTGAAAGTACCTATACAATGCCAGTACGCATTCATAGTGTTCATGTACTGTATGTTACTATGTTTTCAAAATGTGTAACAAAATAAGAATTATAGTCTCAGAAAATATACTCGATTTCTGCGTAATTGTCATTTATAATTTCTGACGCTGATTCAGTGAATTCGTTTGGATAAATTTAGGATATAAACTTGTAACAAGTATTTGGGAAGTATACAAGCTCAGAAAGTTAGATAATGGAATAATTTTAAAAAAAAAGTATGAAGCAATTAGTTATAAACTAATCAAGTAGTTATTACTTTAACTGTTAATTTTAAAGATACCTATTAAAATAATTTATTCCTTCGTTAGAGACAAAAATATTTTTATCATTTAAAAGAAACACAAAAGTACTTGAATGCTACTATAAAAAGGCGCCAGTCAAATAATAATAAAAATATTAATTATTTAAATATATTCATAATTTACGTCTTTTACACGTCGGCGAATTTAAGAAATTATAACAAAAAGTAAATCCAAAAAAAAAATTTTTTTAAAAGTTATAAAAGCAATAAAAAAAATAATAAAAAGACGTAAAAAATAATGGCGCCATTACGATAACATTGGGTCATAAAACGCTCTAAGTTATTCACGATTATCCGGATTACATTCACCACTCACTGCAACTTCATGGTCGTTCAGGTCAAACGACGCCGAGTGACATTTATGCTCCCATGAACCAACCCTTGTATTTGTATGTTTAGTTGTTTTAAAAATGTTTCAAGTTTTTGCACATCAGTTGAATTTTTCATATCGGTTTTTGTTTTTATATCTAGAAGAATAGGAATCATCTTATGATTAACATGGTGATGTGCGCTATAAATGGTTGTGGTTATAAATCCAATCCAACTTTCGCAGGAAACAGGATTGTCATATTTTCGGTAAGTTGTTTTGTATTGTAGTTTTTATCTTAATATATTGCGATTTTAAAGTCGTTTATATTATAATTCGTATACTTATAAATGATCATAATAATGTTATAAACGTTCTATATAATTATCTGTCCTTATTCTCCTATATCTACACATGTAACTTGTTTTCCATTCTGTCATCTGACAATACAAAGAACCTACAATCTGATGTTTGGTTTGTTTACCCGTTAGAATGAAATGTTTCATGCATACAAATCTGATCAGGTTAATGATATTATCGCATGTTTATAAACAAAATCATTTTTTGTAGTTTTCCAAAGGATCCAGAAAGGAGAAACTGGACATTATCCAATATTTGACACCAAGTAAACGTAGTGTTTTGTGTTCAAAAACATCTCGTTTTTCTGCGAGGTTGGAGAAAAACGTCATTCTTACGAAATATCCTGAGTTTCCCGCTCATTTGCAAGTTCGTGTGTTTTATATTATTCATTTAGATATATCCTTCAATTGTCATTCATTCTCTCCATATTGTGTGTATATGAAAACAAAGTTTAAAAATAAATAATGATTTTGAAATGAAATACTCAATTTTATTTACTCATCCTATTCCCTATTTCATCAAGTATATGAAAACATTAAGTTATGTGGCATTGTAATTATTTTAAGAAGTAAATATAATGTTTTCTGATACTGTGTGAATAATTTCCATACATTGCCCATACAAATGTTAAATAAAGTATTTCCTACAAAATGGCCACCGTCGATTTCCCTTCCTCACTTTTTGGCTTCGCTGTCATTCATACAAATTACTATAAACGTTCCATCCCTTACCTACATACATCCATGGTTTACCAGCGTCGTGTAACATGGCAACCAACATAATAGAGCGAATTTTCGAGTTGCCATATGAAATCTTTTATATAAAGTACAGATGTCTATGGTACGGATTAAATATTTTTATTAATAAAGAAAATTTGATCGGTGGTTCAAACGCTAATAGGCGGATCACGAAATCAGTGGTTCAACCATGGTTTGGCGGATTTTTATTAATAAGACTGTTTTATAATATTATCAGTTAGTTGGTTAGTTGAAATGTAGCAGAATTATCATTATCTATATAATATTGCTTATAAGTCGCAATTTCTACATCTACCCCGGGGTAGGGTTGCCAGATGGTATCCAAAAGGAGGACATGTCCTCCTTGCAATTTGCATATTTATCTTATTAAATGCAGTTAGATATAGACAGATCGAAACGAATCACACACAACTGTCTCGCACATTGAATGGAAAATGATTTTGATTGAAATGGCGCTATCAATCATACATTGATACAAACACAATGACAAGTTTTGTTATGTGACTATATGGTACTTGGTTGTTGAATCTTTTTTTTTTAATAGTTGCATTGTACGTATTGTGATGTTAGTGAAAGCTCATAAAAGAAAACCGGTGCCTTATGGCGCATAGCGAGATAGTAATAATGATCTTATGGCCGTATCAACATTTCTTGCGTCGTCGGAATTAATATTAGCCTCTAGTTCACATGGTTTATTGATAGGTATTTGAAATGTTGTCCGAAATACTCCAATTATTATCTGAGTTGATACGGTGTTAGCAAATCGTTTGTAATTCGTCAGATTGGCAATTATTTTTTGATATTTTTGAAAAACGCATTTAATAAACTACACCTGCTCAACACACTAACCAACAGAATTAAAAAATGCTAAATATTTTCAAGTAGCAGGTAAACCTTAGAGTTATGCAGTGACTGGACTAAAGTGAGGTGCGTGAAAGAAATCTTCCGACTGGCGTAGGATAGGGTTATCTTTGGAGGAGTAATTTTCAGCGTTGAGGAAACCTAGTATGCCACAATGAAAAGAATATGGATTTATAATTCGTTTAATTTTTTTCATTAAAAAAAAACTCAATTTCGGAAATGAACTATTCGACATTTACACAAATTCTTGATGCCGAATATGTAGCGTGTTAAAATTTTTTGATTTATTTGCACAATGTGTTTAATATAGTATGTAATTTTAAGTATATCCAAACAATTATATTGATTTCCAAGTACTGTCCTTATAGATAGAAAGTGTCCGTTATAAGTAAAATGCCATTATTTATTTACTAACGTGTAGTATTATTATATATCACATTTGTAATATATAATAATATGCGAGATATAAATATCATTCCTAACAACTGGTATAATTTCTTCTCTGACGCGCACGCTGCTGTGGTCTATTATGTATGTGATCTATCGCCGTGAGAAATCTATAATCATGTCATGATCCATACTCGCCGTTTTTCGTTTACTTCTACATCAGTGTTTTTGTGGCGATTTTACACAGTAAACAGGGAAAATAAGGTGAATATGCATTTACTAGGCTTTATATTCTATTTTCATTATTAAAGTAGTACACATTTTGCTCTATGAACGTTTGTTTACAAAATAAGATGAATTCTTTATTGAGTTTAAAAAATATCTTTAATAAATGTTTATTGGCAAACCGGTTATTAAAACAACAGCAGCAATTATTGCAAGGTGGGCTTATTATGCCATGATTTCTTTCAGTCGACATTTTCATATATTCCATCTACATACTTAGAAATTTGTAAATATTCTACAATATCTTAAAAACCATAGGCGAAAGACGACACCTAGCTCAGCCAACTGTGTCTTGTTCGTATTAATGAAGAGATAGATGTCTATGTCTTACGATACACATACAGATGTCTTTGAAATGAAACGTTACAGATATTTTGAAATGTATGATTTTATTGATAGTTTTTACGATGTTTCGTGGTTTTTAGTCTCGTTCTGATAATTTCCACCTCAACACATAAAGTATACATCGTATCTTGTATCTCGGATATTATAATAGATATTTAGGTATTCAATGTATGTGCATCGTGCATGCCATACATTGTGATTGTTTGCGGCGAAGAAATGTGTGCTCTAATACCGTTTCGTTTTTTTTTACTATCGTTATTGTAAAACTACAAACTGTGGTTGTGCATTGAAGGCGGCACAGGAGAATTTCACTAAAAGATACTCGATAAGAAGTTAAATAATGCTTTAATGACGCGAAAGACGTTTCTCTCGACAAATCAATTAAAGAATCCCTACTAGGGCTATTCGGCTATTAGAGGTTAACTCGTCCACTGGCTACTCCACTTTCGGAAACGCCGTGAATGGATGGATAGCTTTCTTAGTTATCCTTATATTATTTATTTATTTATTCATTCTTTACTGTACACTGATTAAAAACAATTACATAAAAGGTATACATTCAAATTAAATACAATCAATATACAGAGGGCGAGTTTATCGCAAAGGCGCGATTTCTTCCAACTAACCCAAAAGTATTAACTTAAAAAAAAAACAAAACATAAATGATAAAAATAAAATCAATAATCTAAAGCAATTTGGAAAAAAAGAGAAAAAAAATATTAACAAAGTGAACATGTATACAAAAATACATAGGTACACACATAAATATAAAAAGGGAGAGACTTAGAGAAAAAAAGATACAAACATACATGCATAAAAGGAAAGGAAAAGGGGGGGAAAAAGGGGGGAGGGATTAAATAAATTTATATTACTTACTTTTCAGGTCCAGACTTTAGACTAGTGATGTAACGAATGTGTGATTTTGGATATTCGCGAATGCGAATATTTGTTGCCGATATTCGCGAATGCGAATAGCGAATACTGACTTGCTTAAATTTCTACAATTGCTCAAACATTAAAATATCTACCCCCCCGTCGCCGATTTTTCAATATGGTATAGGAATTTAAAATATTTCAAAACTCCTCGGGTTTCATAAAGAATATTTTCTTGCAGTACCTTTTTCTACAATGTACCGGGTAAGTATCCGGTACGTTTACCAAATATCCGATACTTTATTACTAAAATAATATTCGAAAAACATTCGCATATTTTTTTTTCGAATACTTTGAAATATGCGAATACGAATATTCGTTACATCACTACTTTATACCTTGCCACTCTAGTATGCAGCGACGTATATCGCCTCGTTACTCGCCATCATCAAGCCATTATTATTATTATATTGGATGATTTATTCGGCGCCGTTTAATGAAGTATCCATCTCAAGGGCGCGGAAGCCATTCTTATTACATGCATTCCGAATCAGCGGGCTTTGCAATAAGTGAGAATTATTCTGCTCCTTCCCGGAGTCGCAGCTAATGTCCTCTCCGTCCAAAAAGCCCCACGTCTGCACCTAGTTCCCCAACTCTTAGTCTGTACAGTGTCTTCCACGCGGGGAAGTCACTGAACATCAGACATCCGTTCATCGCAATTTTTTTTTTTAAAGATATATCTGGGTTTTGTTATAAACCCAAATACAACCTTATACACCTTTCACAGTAAGCTAAAAGCTTGTGTCGTGAAAGGGGAGTTTGCCGGCACCTGGGATCGAACTACGGACCCCTTGTTCATGAGGAGAAAATAATAATAATATATCTGATTGAGATTAGACCACTCGAACTTACCTATCATTATCGATTCATACATAGAGATATAGAATTATAGATATAGATATATTATTGTATGCGCCTTTCCTTGACTACCGTTATTAAGTCTAGTCTACTGAAACGGATATCGAATATCATTATTTTTATTGTTATCATACCTACGTAATCGAAATAATATGTATATATATATTATCACTTCAATATTTTGTACCGGTTATCATTTTTTGTCTGTTTTGTTTGTAAATGAAAACATATAAGAATATAGATAGATAAGGAACTTATCAAATTACACTGTACCGTTGGAGTTGTCGCCTTATCATTTAAGATAGTATAATTATCGTGAATGTGCATTGTTGTAGGTAAGTTAACATTCAACGGTTATTATGTGTCAATCTAAATATTATTTAAATATAGATTGTATTGAAACTAGTGACGGAATTTTCAAATTATAGGTTGCAAAAATAAGGAAATGAGCGTACACAATTACTGACTGGGCGGCTAAATGTGAGCGACCACTAATACAGCTAATGTGATCATATAACTGTTTAGGGTACAATATTGTAGCGGATAAATAAATAGAACATTGTCAAGGTATTTTAGTAACGAGCTGCGTTTTATTTAAGATAACAGATAAAAATGTCGTGTAAACAAGGTTTGTCGGCAACCGAATAGTATTTTCGATCAGGACATCACGGGTTCGAACTTCGCTGCAGACTTACTACATTCTCGCGATACTAGCATATAGTTTTATTTGAGGGTGTAGGTACTCGATTTATAAAAAGCAATATATGTTAAAAAAAATAACGTATACATTTAGAATAAGTAGACAAGTCTAAGAATTTAAGAAAATCTAATTTACGTATTCCACTTGTCATTTCCTGTCATTCACTTGTAATAGGTACGCGTAGTTGTTCAGTTTGTTTTTTCGACTCTCGTTTATTATTTTAAGTCGCTCATCTTATATAATTGATCATCTTTCGCATCACGGTTTTGAATTTTTCGTCACTCGAAATAAGTCTCACATTTATTTTTTTGTCGCACAACTAGTACTAGATTCGACCATTTGTTTTTTCGGTTGCCCGTTTCAATATTTTCCTTTTAATATTATCGTCATCTATGCCCTGAATCAAGATATTTATCATAATTCTCATACGCACGAGACAGTAGATTATCAAGACTCAATCTTTAAGTCATTCTTTTAATTTTTGTATGAATTGATAACCTAGGGTTGTATCTTGTTCATACTTTGCATATACGAAATATTTTGTTCAATATGCAATTCAAAAAGTCGTAGACATTTCCATGCTGAGGTTGATATTCTTTAGAGTCTGAAACATGAATGAATAGTGTAGGCAGACCATATGAAAAGTGGTCTGACAATATACGGCGGTTAATGATTGGACATACTACTCTGCTCAGAAAGATAGCTGATGTGAAAAATGTATATAACAAATATGATTTTAAGACGTCGCCGCTTCATTACAATTAAGAGTTCACTGCCTAACCTGTATATTACAAACAAATACATATTTTAGCGGAGAAAATCTGGTTTGTACAACACAGATCACGACGATTCTCGGATTAATTGTTGATATTTTTTACTTGATGTGATGGTTGATTCGGTGACTGTGACACATCTATTGGAATGTTCCCAATGTCCGGTTACATGCATTACTGAGAATGCTGTTTCTCTGGTCACCGATTTGACGAGTTTTTTTTTAGTTTGAAAATAAAAATGAACGATTGTTTAACATTGAATAAAATGAGATATTATTGACTATTAGGGGACGCTTCCCTCCAAATATATTTGAACACGATCTTGTATTGATATTTTTATCTTCACGATGTATCTTTTCAGACAATGTTTCCAAATGATTAATTGTTATTATTCCTACCAATATTTACTTGGAATAATGCTATTTTCATTTCGTATCACATGTTTGTTGATAGATATCAGTACGTAGTATTAATAATTGATTGAAGGGACAATAATTAACATATTGTTCCTTAATCCTAGATAAGCTCCTAGGAATTTCGATAAATATTGGTGTTTATCATTATTTTACTTCAGTTATTCGTGCGATGACATCCGCGGGATATCGCGTCTGTCTATAATTTTAAATAATTTTTCTTCTTGCTATAATATTGTTGTTTTAAATTTACGTATTTGTGACAAATTTGTAACTACGTTGTTCGTGTTTTTTTTTCATACTTATTCATATTTTTTCTAATTTTTTAACTTGGCTGTTTCTAAGATCATCAAAATCGAGGTATCTCTAATTTATCAATACCATAACGGGCTATCTTGGAGGTGAGGTGGTCAGCGGACTAACAACATGTAATGAACATTCAGGTTAACCTTTTTGAACCATACAAGCATAAGACATTCAGGAGGAGTGGCATATCAAGGTAAATATAAAAATTTCTTATTTGTACTAGCCGTCGCATCAGAGCATCTCTGCGCCAATTGAGTCACCTCTCTATTCTGGTAGCCAGCTATTTTATTCTCATTCTCGTAATATAACTCGACATAACGAATTTGCTACATACAGGCAGTGAAAATTGAAATGAAAATTCGGTGTTAATGACCGAAGGTTCTTGTTAAAAGTTCGTTTGAAGATAAATTGAAAAAAACACCGTGTGTAGTTAACTTCCAAATGATTGTAAACTCTCGACTCCATCATCATACCATCAACTTTTTCCTAATCGCCAGATGATGGAGTCGAGAGACTTCGAATATTTAAGCAAAGTTAATAAAGTCATTTGGAAGTTAACTACATACTGTATTTTTATTTATTTATTAACAATTCACGGCGCTAGCCTTTTACATGTTATACATTTTTTTTTTTTTTTTACATACATAGTTCATATGATGTATTTACAAGTGTAGAATATTAAGACACTACATAGTTCATATGATGTATATACAAGTGTAGAATATTAAGACACAACAATCATAATAAAAAATCAAAAAAAAAAACACAAAAAAAGAACAACACAACTATCAGTAACACAGCATAAGTTATGAATGGAAAAAAAAGTCAATGGATCACAAGTCAATTCGATTTATCAATTTATCTTGAAATGAGAATAATTTTATAAATTATAATTCCTCGTGTTAGCTTAGAGCAATACTGAAAATCTAAAGGGCCCCATATATGATACGATCGATCGATACGATCCCTCGCTTCAGACCGCTTGTAACGACGAATCGTACGTGTATGTCAAGATCGTTAACGATTTACTTCATCGTTTGCGATATCGTAAATCGCAACAAAAACTCATGCAATCATTAATATCGACAGTGTGTGGTGCTTTCCGATTAACGATTCGATCAATTTGGTGATTGCTGACAGCTTGTCTCATATTCGTATCGCACTTTTGTATTTTAGGCAATACATACTAGTTTCAATAATTTTAGATAAAAAATTCTGTTCCGTCATTCTCATATAGTTGTGCCAATCTTTTGGATGGAATCTTAATTCATTTAAAATATTTACATGTGAATACTGATTTCGCTTTAATAACCTTTCTTTAACCCACACTTTTCTAGGATTTCTTCTTTTTTCCTGTAGCCGAATCAAAGTTAGCGCTGCAGAGGAAAGTAAAAGCAATTCGTTTTCCATTATAAGACATGTTAAATTATTTGAGCACGACTTATTCATTCCTTTTTTAACAAGTAAATGATAGATCGTAACGATCGATTGTTCATGTGTGAGTAGCATTTTTGGTGCGACCGATCGTTACGATTATCGTAAAGATCGGTCGCAACGATCGATCTGCCGTGTATGGTAGCCTTTACAAATCAGCTTTCGATATCGATATTCACATCAAAGAACCATATAAATGTTTCTATTTTAATTGTCTCTACTCTTTATTGTGCTGTAACAATAGTATATTATGTACATAGTTCCCTTTTGATCTTTTACTGTGAAATCGAGTACAGAATAATAATTATAATAGTAAACACGCTATTAACTTTAATGTTTAGTAGTAATAACTATTTGTGTGCTTTGAATTGTTTTTTGTTTATAAATTCATTTTATTCGTCATTGTAATTTGATAATTTCATTTTGTAAAGCAATAGAAATAAACTTTTATAATTCATTTCAAAAAGTTAAACCATATTATCGCTATATTCCGATACTTTTCAACCAACTTTTTATCGATGTGATCTTCATAATTTTTATTTTTACTATACATTTTACTATTAACCACATCTGACTGTTTCATGTGTTAAAAAATCTTAACAATTGTATGTGTATATATCAGTTCTCTTTGAGTTTTAATATGTGGTTACGTATTAAAACTAAAACTATTAGGTTCATACAATGGTTAATTATGAAAACAACTTTATTATAACTTAAATCTACCGTAATATAATATACGAACTTCGCTTTTGAAGAGAATTATAGTTGCATGTGTTAAATTAACGATATTGCTATCATTTGTTCAATAGGTTTTAACCTATTATATATATAATGAGTTACAATCCACTGGATTGGTCTGCAACGAGTTTGGTTTTTCTTCTCCATTCGTCTCTATTCTCAGCCAGTCTTTTTAGCCCTACGTATGAGCCACAGTTCATGTCTCTCTTCAGTTGGTCCATATATGCGTCTCTTGGTCGGCCTCTGCCATTTGTCCCCTCGGTCTTACCCTCTGCGATCGCGATGAGTAGTCCTGGATGCCTGATGTTGTGGCCAATCCAGTTAGCTCGTTGTTGGCTGATTCTCTTAAGGAGTTGCCTTTTTTCGCCTGCCCTGGTTAATACTTCTTCATTTTCGACGTGCTCCGACCAATGGATCTTGAGCATGCGTCTGTAGCACCACATCTCAAAGGCCGCCAACCGTCCGCTTTCACTCTTGCTGATGGTCCATGTCTCACAACCATAAAGCAGAATGCTCCATACAAAGGCTTTAGTAAGGTTCTTCCTTACGCTTAAGTCAATATTTGGGGATTCCAATATCTTTGATTTTTTGTTAAAGGCAATCCTTGCCTGGTTTATTCTGCTTACAATTTCCGATTTGGAGCGTCCATCCTGATTTATTCTGCTGCCCAGGTACACGAATTCACTTACTTGTTTGATGCTCACTCCATTTATGGCAATGTTCGCAGTCGCTTCCTCTCTTCCAACGACCATACATTTTGTTTTTTCTTTATTTATTTTCATGTTGTACTTTGACAACAGAATACTTTCCATTTTTCCTAAGGCTTCGTTCAGCTCCATCTCGGAGTCTGCGAGCAGTGCTATGTCGTCAGCATATCTGATCATGTCGACCTTTTTCCCATTTATTTTGGCTCCTGTCCAGTTCTTCATTTCTTCTCTCAGTTCATCAATGGCTCGCTGTATATAGCAGTTAAAGAGAGCTGGCGACATTGCGCATCCTTGTCTTACGCCTTGTTCGACCCTTGCTTCTGCGCAGCTCTCTCCGCTTTTGATCACAGCCATTTCGTTCTTGTATAAGCTCCAGATTGCTCTTCTGTCTTTATAGCTCATTCCTATCTGGTTTAGAGTCTTAAAAAGTTGTTCCCATTCTACTTTATCGAATGCTTTTTCAAGGTCGATGAATGCTATATATGTGTTTTTATTAACTGTTATTCTCTTTTCTAGAATAAGTCTGAGACTCAGGATTGCATCTCTTGTACCAGTCTCCTTGCGGAATCCAAATTGATCTTCTGAAACCTATTATTACTCACGAATATATTATGTAAGTGATACTCATTGCACTATGACTAAAATCATTAGCCAATATTACACCGAGTCGATTGAAGGTACCACCTTTCTCCTCCGACCTGTCATTTGGAGATAACCAACATACTTATTATTATACCTTCTCGTACTTGATAGAAAATCGTACCGATTTATCAACAACTCTTATTCATTAACCTGGCAATAGCATTGAATTATTTAACCGTATAAATTTCTCTCGTACATTAAAGTGTCACAATGATAATGTACGTGAAGTTCAATTATTTGTTGTGTCGTATAGTACTTACTGTTGTTCATAATAATATGGTGTTATTTATATGATACTTAAGTTAAAATGTTTTATTTGGTTTTAGAATGCTTTACATATTATTCGCGTTCAGTCGCTGAATAAATCAGAGACGTAAGATTTTTTTCTCTGGTTGGTATTGTCGCTTGCATGGTTTGATCTGCATTTATTAATGAGACAGTTAGTGATTGGAACTTGTAAATTTTTAAACCGTTTCATGATAACAAATGTTGAGTATTTATGTAAAATAATAAATAGTGAAATTTGAAATAGATTTTTTTACATTAACATCTCATAAATACTCTATTATTGAAAATTTGACAATATAAACCTACTATCGAATTGACTTGTGATCCATTGACTTTTTTTCCATTCATAACTTGTGCTGTGATAGTTGTGTTGTTCTTTTTTTTTGTTTTTTTTGATTTTTTATTATGGTTGTTGTGTCTTAATATTCTACACTTGTATATGCATCATAATGAACTATGTATGTAAATGTATAACATGTAAAAGGCTAGCGCCGTGAATTGTTAATAAATAAATAAATAAATATGTATGATTTATTTAATACGAAATAAAACGTGATTGACCATTTATTTTGAATAAATAATTTTGATATGATTATATTATAATCTAGACCAGCGATGCACAAACTGCGGGCCGCATGCGGCCTTCAGCCGGTATATCTGCGGCCCGCCAGCGAATAATACAATATAAAAAAATTGTCAATACCAGTATTAATCGGATATTCGGTAAAAGTACCGGATTCTTAATAATTAGAGTAAATATTATTTAACAAAACTGAGGAGTTTTTGAAATATTATTTCAAATTCCTATACCATTTTGAAAATTCAAACACAGGTACTGCGAGAAAATATTCTTTAAGGAAACCGAGGTGTTTTTGAAATATTTCAAATTCCTATACAGTAGTACTATACCATTTTTAAATTCGGGGGGGGGGGTTGTAGAAATTTTAATGTGTGTGAATTTGTGGAAATTTGAATTTTGAGTGTTAAATTTCTTATAGCGGCCCGTCCTTAGCTCATAATCTTCCCGAGTGGCCCCTGTTCCCTATAAGTCTGTGCATCCCTGATCTAGACTGTCTCTGTCTTGTATATAAAGTACAAGGCTATTAACAAAATGGCACCATCGTGCCTCACAGAGCTTTGTCTCCTTGACTCGACCACTAGAAGACCTCTGCGCTCTATGGAACTGGCCATAAATAGACTTACTGAGCCCACGAGAGGGCCTTTGGTGTTGTTGGACCAGTTACGTGGAACCGCCTACCGGTGCTGCTGAGAGATGGTCAGACGGTCACTAGCTTCAGAGGCAAATTAAAGACTGAACTCTTCACTGGCGCCCTTGAGACGGTCTAGAGACTGTAAAACGGCGTCATAAATAAAATCATCCAAAATCATCATCATAAAATTCAGCAATCACATTTGGTCGAAATGATTACGTTTTTTGGATAACATATTTTTAAAGATGGAATATGGGTTTGGTATAAACCCAAATACATTCTTGATTAGCCTTATAGTTAACACTGTGCTTGTGCCGTGAAGGTTGAGAAGATCGTCAGCTTGAGTCGAATCTAAAATTTTCCAATTAATAGATCGAAATTCTATAATCGAGCTACCGATTATCTTTTTGTTTTCTGCTGAGTTATATTTACTTTCGACATTCGTATAATCAATCTGTCGCAATTATCGTCATTAATTGCTAACAATATTGGTTAGTTCCGTTGTTATTAGAGGTTATTATATTCATATTAATTTAATTTCGTCTATTAATATTTCATATCTGCCCGTCATCACCCACAGTGCCTGTCTTGATTCTATCGCTTTACATACTTGTAGCCGACCTTCATTTTGATAATATCGTCAATAGATTAAAATAATTCATTATTAAAATCGAAATAATACATGTCGTTAGTTTTCTCTTTGACAGTGGTTTGTTGTTTTGCATTATTGTTTATTCTCTTTTGTATTCTAATTTTATGCTTTGGATTTGAATATCGGATCCAATACACTTTCTCTTTCTTTTGCTTGGCATTAGTCTCTCATTTTGTATTATAATAAATATTTATGACTTAAATTGTTATACAGCACAGTAGGTAATATGTAAAAAAATTGTCACATCAAAAATCTATAAATAATAGTCATATCAAAAAGTATAAAACAATACACCAACAATAATCAGTTTAAGGGCGGACATGTGTGGTTTATAAATTCGAAAGATTCGCCAAAAAAATAGTCTTCGTTCATTGAACGGAATATTTGCTTCTTACCAACAAAAGCTTAAAAAGTTACTCAAATACATAGCTGAGCTATTTTTCATATCCAATTTTCTTTCTGGCTATAGCTCTTAGAGTCTCACATGTATATTCTCATCCCCCGAGACATCATCCTTTCTGTGACATCTCCACCTTTTGTTTCTATGTATTGCTATTGTTCCGCTCCCACAAATTCACAATACGAATTAGAGATTGAACTGAATAACCGATATCCGTAGACTTTTTGAACAGGAAATTCGGCCATGGTCTTGTGACCTGCGAAATTTCCCATCACGACTTAATTCTATTTATAATGTAAAATTAACAATGAGTGACATAACAGTTGCAATCTTTGGATCACCCATAGTTTATGTAAGCAACAGTTTCACAATTATTTAAATGTCGTCAAACAAATATCACACAACTCTTTTGCATACTTTAACTCTTAAATTTAATAAAATTCACCAACAAATAAACTTTTTTCCAAACTATTTCCATTTTGTTATTACAAAGAAGTTCTGTTATGTATACATACGTAGTGTCGTGGTCCCCCCCACAAGAGGAAGAAAAAGAAAAACCGTTGAGACCACATTGACAGGAAATAAATAAAATATATTTATTTATTTCGACGAGAGAATAAATACGTATTTATCCTCTGAGTTGGAAGTAATTAAACTAAAAAGAATCGAGTTTATCCAATCTACGCAAATTTATAAATTTCTTTTCGCAATTACGTCTTTATAATATTCCGATTAAAATTTAATAATACAAAATTACTTTCATATCACCTACCTACTTATAAGATCTATGAATAATTATATTCGTTGTGTGTAAAGATGTCATACGTACATAATAATATATACCTACTAGTTAACCCATATCATTCACACCTCACTATAATTAAAAATATTTCCGAACGTTTAACGTAAGACCCGTCAAAAGTGTCGGCCGCTAAATTCAACAATTTTCGTTTCTTCAAAGATTTTGGCACATGATATTCTAGTTAATTAATAAAAAATGCGTTAAGGACCTTTTCTACGTTGTGTTTACGATTTATAAAAGAAAATTTTATCAGTGGAAAACAAACAATAATTTCTATTCAGAAACATAAAAGCATAATTTATATAACAATCAAAATTTAATTTTCTGTTGTACATAAAGGTTAGTAATTAATAAATTATTTCCTTTTATACTCTGCGTTAGCAAGTATAAAAGCCTTACCTTATTGCTGAAAATACACAAAGAAAACAACACACAATAACAATCAAGAATAAATATCAAATTTTTTTATGTACCACAGAAATCCATGTTATTTGTTAGAAATAGTCAATGAAATAATATTTTATCAAACTTATGATTCAACGTTATCGAAAGTTTATTTCTGTAATTATATTACAGATTAGTTTTGAATGCAGTTTTATTTATAAAAGGCATATGGTTTCATACATAAAATAGTATCTGTATACAGCGCCAGGGGCGCATCGAGATGAAATATTTTACTGAACCAAAGTTTGACAAAATTCAATCACTGACCATTTTTGGTTAATATAACGATAAAAATTGGTTTGTTAGTGAAAAATTTGCTCCTACACACGCAAATTTCGATCTGACACAGCCTTTCATACACTATTGTCAGCCTCATTAGTATACAATATGATAAATTAAGAGAATACAATACATATATATTTTCATGCAAGATAAAATATAATAATATAATATTTTCTGCGGGGCTCAATTAAGTAGCAACCAGGTCTGATTTAGCCTTGAGCTTAATTCTTTCACGCAAGGAACCCCAATGTCCAAAACTGAGGCTTGTGTGTGGGAATTTGGGATGTTAATTTATAATAAAATAAAATATATTTACATAAAATAAATACGAGTTTAAAATTCATGCTATTGTTAGTATCCAAAATATCAGAAAATAATATTATTAAATGTTTCTGAGTTCGACCCTGTTCATATTATCAAATAACTTCTATAAATTTAATTTACAAATAATATTAGTTATCCAAATTTTATTAATTTGGGAAAATAAAATAAGTTTATGTTCTGAATTCGACTCTGTTCACATAATTGAGTAATCCTCCACAAGTCAAAATTGCAAACAAAGCTAGTCTACAAATCTAACAATGTAGAAAATAAAATACCAAACTAAGTCAATCTCACAAGAAATTATCAAACTTTACTTTAAAAGAGACATTTAATAAGATAAAAGAAAAATAAATATTCTTAACAATCAAATTCAACAAAATAAAATAAAACAAAATCTTAGCTTGGGAAGATGATAAACTGCCAATTCGCTGCTTCGAAACACTGAATTTAATGTAAAATTATAATAAATATTAGGGTGAGTTTCTTATTATCCCAAAATAGAGATAATCACAAAATTATATTAATTACTTCGAGAGAGGAAAGAAAAAAAAAAAAAAACTAATCAAACACTGAATTTATCAATTAGTCCACTCTCCTTTGATCACAAGTAAAAACTGCCTCTAAGAATTAACCTCTCTCTCTTAATTTCTAGACAAAACTGCCCCGAATTTTGTTGTGACATCATTTTTATTAGTTCATTCCTTTGTCCTCACCACAAAAATACCTACTCTTTCACTCCTAGCACAAGCATCTACTTTTTTTATGTAAACAACCACACGTGTCTCTCAATCCTTTCCTTGAAATTATTTTTATTTGAAGTATTTATAACTACATAACATATCAACATAAACAAAATTTAACCTCTTACCTAAAAGCAATTAATAGTTCAACAAACTTTCTTTGTTTAAAATTCAATTTGGTACTTTTCTTCACCCGATGTACTAATATCTACTTCCTATCATCTAAACACTGTCACGTGTTAAAATATTCAATGTACCTTCCTAATAAAATTATTTAATAAATAACGTACTATCTGAAGTACGTACCATTTATTTACCAACAAATATACTCCGAGTTATACATTCATATACCACTTAAAATAGTAAGTCGAAATATATTTAGTTCAATTTCAAACAAAGTTTGTTAAAAAAACTAAGACTATGTCAGTAGGTACAAAATAAAATTAAAATACGTACAAGTGTAGCTACATTCAGACATTGACAAAAATAAAATTTAAACCATATTAGTCTGTCCCACTCGCACCATCCATTATCGACTCTAATTAGCGAAAGAGTATGTTTTTAAACTTCCAACTTCATAATATTGTTATAAGAATTTGAGTAAACCCGACATTTTAAAAACTGGGACTGTTTTTTTATTACCTCACAACTTTATGAAAATATAGAAGATATGTAAAATCATCGATTTAAAATTGGTGTTGTCATTTGATAAAATAGCCGACATCTTATGAATTGTTTCGTTTTTAATCTATGAGCGTCAATTATGATATTTTTTGAAAAATCTTTCGCTTGTGTGTGTCTTATTAGGTGCTAGAAATTTTATAGTCGGGCGTGCATTTGTTATGGCATATTTTGTATGCATGAAAATCACGCCACCATAGACATGTGATGCATTTTTGCATTCACGGAAGCGACGCCACTGCTATCCGGTATCTGTGCTATAGTTGCTAAAGTAATATCCATTACTTCTCTAATACGAATACATCATCCAGTTTGGCGAATATTCCGGTCACGGAGTTTAACAATATTGTCGCCTATTTTCATATCTTATTTACTATGTATGAATTATTATTATTGTCTTTTTGATTACCGCACACGTATGGTTATTCCCCAGTCTGAAGTTTTTCTCATACATAATCAGCCGCACTCACGTATAAAATATATCGACTGTCCAGAGGCCTGAGTCAATAACACATTTTCACGTTACGTTTTCGTTCCGTTAACGTTCGAGTATAGACGAAGTAGCAAGCAAGTGTCAATTTAGTTGATAAGATACACAATAGTTACGAAAATTGACGCAACGTCGTCTGCATTTGAACGCTAACGAAACGAAAACGTAACGTGAAAATGTGTTATTGACTCAGGCCTCAGTTCCATAACTCAACAAGGCGAAATGTCGTACATTCGAGTAATCGCCATTTTTGTAATTTTGCTATTATTATATTATGCTGGCTGAGGAAGGACGAGAGTGGAATATATTATGCTGTGGAGATGCGATCACTGTGAAGAATGGTGGTAAAACATTGCGTGATAGAGTGAAGAATGAGGATATCAGGAGACTGAGTGGATGTGAGAAGAGTGTTGTGCATAGAATGCAATGTAAATAAGTTGCACTGGTTTAGACATGTGGAGCGAATGGATGATGTAAGAATGACGAAGAGGGTGTATTTATCTGAAAGAGAAGGTGTGAGTAAGCGCGGACGTCCAAAAACTACGTGGCTTGACCACGTGGATCAAATTCTCAAGGACGGTCGCGTATTAAGTAAGAGGAATCGGCGTGCATGTATGAGAAACTGGATGAATGTAGAGGAAGCGAAAGAAGTATGTAAGAATAGATTAACATGGCGTACCTACACGTGTCTGTAGGTAATCCTGACTGAATGACAAACCTTAGAAAAAAAAATATATTCCTGGTTCAATCAACAAAACCTTGTTTTTTCATTACATATGTACAATTTTTCTATAAATTTGGACAAAGACGCTCTGTCCACAACATAAAGTAGTTTCTGCCCTGTGCTCCCGGGAGGGGAGTTAAAGGGCAATGGAGTTGAGTTGTGATAAATTTGACGTTGTAGATCAGGGTACCTAGACAAATTGCATTTGGCGATCGAGTACAAACAAACTTTTTGACAATGTACATAATATTATGTAATGTTATGGTACATTGTTGAAAAGTTCGTTTGTAGTTGGATTCCTCGGACTCTACATTCGTGACTATAAAAATGCTATAATGTGAAATTTTATTTAACTTCAATTGTTATATCGGCTGTTTTATTTTCGATATATTTGAAAATGTGATTAATGTTATAAAATGTATGTAAGACGAGTCCAAGTGCCTGTATAATAGGGGCCTAGGGACAATTAGAAACAATAAATCAACAATTAAGAACAACGCTAATTTCTATACTATAGTAGTAGTAGTAATTTCTGTTTATGAGTAAGATGTTACTTAGTCTGGTCTAACTGATGTAATAGCGGTTATTCCCTCTCACTGAGTGTGTGTGTTTATTAAATAACTCGTTATCCTTATTGTTATTGCTATGTGAATTCTGCCTTCTACGCAAGTCTTTTATTGCCTTGTGCTTATTTTTATCTTATGACTTATTTTCGTGATGACTCCATGAATTTTCTTTACGACATGTCGAGCTTCATTAGGAATAATTAATTTATTATAACTAACCATGTTGTTGTGATGCTATATTATGTATTGTTAGAAAGGATTTAATTTTACATGAATGATTTATGTTTTGTTTTTTTTTGTTGCTTAAATTAAAATATATACCTATTGCTTTTGGTATATTGCTTGTTCGCTTTATTGGGTCAATTTGTTTTTTTTTTTCATTCTCTCTATGTATTATCAATTTTCTCTATGTCTGTATCAAGTAAAAAAAATAATTAAATGATTATAAGAGTTCGTAGTATTGATGATTCATTTTTGAAAGCTTTGTTTTAGAATTATCTTTAAAACTTCACTTTTTAAGATTATACTTTGTATGTATATATATGTTTGTATGTATATTGTATTTTGTATGTATGTATATAAGAATAAGAAACAGCGTCCGCGGGGCTGCCACTGAATGTTAGAAAAATTACTTACGTAACATCTAGTTTCGAGCTTACTTTCGATCGTGCAGGGTGTCAATTGCTTCGGAGGCCAAGGCTCTACAAATGTTGTTCGATCATTGGAAGTAAATAAGAAGTAAGAAACATGGTTATAATTTAGACACGATAATATGTAAGACCACTGAGAATGATTTAGGTCTTCCTTCGAAAAATGGGAGGTTTCCATTTGGTAAAATAAATAATATTTTTGTCTGGTAGCGAATTCTAGTTCCAATAAATTATAAAATATTTGTGGTCTAATACGGCGAGCACTCACGTGTTCCGTATTTTACAGTAGGTACAATGCAGAATATCGCAAGATGCATTTACTTCGCCTTCTTGAATTTATCGATAGTACCTCATAATATTAAATTCGATTTATGGGTTACTTTGCTTATTTGACACATTTCTGTTATTTATTACGTTGAAACATAACATTATTCTGGTTTAAAATAGTGATGGAGCTTTATAAGTAGTTTTCCCGGATACCTGATATCCTAGGACATCGTAAACTGAATAGGTAGCTGGAAACCCGACCACTGACTGTAGTGAATTGTTTAGTTCAGTGTTCCGCAAAGCGTGTGCCGCGGCACACTGGTGCACCGTGGTCATCAGTTTGTGTGCCGCGGAAAAAAGTCAAGGTTTTGTGAAAATAATACACCTAAAAATAGCTGAGAGCTATAAGAGCGAGACGCTTTGTTAAATAAACATTGCTTTTTTCTTTGGTGTACCTCTAAAATTTCTTGATTTGATAGGTGTACCTTGAACACAAAAAGTTTGCGGAGCACTGGTTTAGTTTATGCGAGATATCCTGTTTTGAGTATGTACAATGGATAAGTTGGACAAAAAGAACACAGTTGTGTCGTCCATAATATTTTCAATGGCCTGAATGTCTCTCTTTCCCAATACACTGTTCCAATGACAACGACATCAGAGCGCGATGAATGTTGTTGGAAGATGTGACTCAGTTGGTACATCTGAATGCGAGATGTTGGTTTCTGTTCGCTGCTCCCGGAAGGAACGTTGAAGCGCGATCGGATATTATTGGATGTTATGGGGGTGTTTTTCACATTGATAATTATTATTCTGTGGAGCACCCGGCAGTTAATTGGTCTTCCACTCTTTTTCGTAATTTATTTTACATTTTAAATAAATAAATAAAAACTGATGACTTTTACCACCCATTCTTTAAGTCTTTAATTTTTGTTGGCACGAAGAGGTCAGCTTGCATGTTTATAACATGCAGCTGATCTGATGGCTACCCCGCTTGAGTTCCATTTTATGTCAATTTCATCTCGTTAAAAATAAAAATAACAGTTGATTCTTGTATTTATAATTTAAAGAGTTTTATTATCCGGTATTTATCCGGGTGTCCGATTCGTCTCTAATTTAGAGCACTCATTCTAATACCTTTGGTTTAGGTGCTGTATGCTGCAGTGTGTCGTTATTAATATTGAAATATGTATTTCCACGGCATGGCATCATAAAATAGTTGTCCACAACATTTTTATCCCCGAATACCGGTCAACGTTTGACAATTTTACCACGGTCCGCCAATAGGGACGACATTGATTTTTAACAATAAAAAACTAAACGTGAGGACCGTCTCATATTCCTAGAATTTACTATTTCCATCATCATTCAAAATTTCTGCCCTCCCCCCTCGCCGAATTTTCGAAGAGGCATAGAAATTTGAAATATTTCATTTTTCGAGTGTCCTGTAAAAGGCAGATTTTTTTTAAAAATATACATCTTTGATTTAGCGATGAGGTTTAACAGCCCTCCGAAATGTCTTAATTTTTTTTGTTAGCACGTAGAAAACAGTGTGAATGTTTATTACATGCACATACCGTGATGGTATACCTAGCTATAGTAGTATCGTAGTCCTGAGCGCAGTCAGGTGTATATTTAGTTAACCAATGAATTAATTCAATAGTAATTATAATTGACTTTCACGTTTGTAATTACGATCAGCTGTTTACCGCTGCTGGAGGCCATCTTGTTTTATAAGAAAGCCATTTTATGTGGTTATGGAAAATTACCTTGGGATTTAATACTGTATAACGATTATATCTAGGTACGGTACCTAACTTAAAATATTTTCATTGTGTTTTTCTAGGGGTAGTGTCTTAAAGTAGATTTTGATTGTTTATTTTTTCTCAGGCGAGCGGATTTTTTATTTATTAAGGAATGTAGTACGTCAAGTTGCGTTGTACTGTTTTTTATTATGATAAATATATGGTGAAATGTAATAATTTGAAGAAAAATTATAAAAAATGAGTTGATGTCGTAAAAAAGTATTTTTTGTATATTGGTTGTTGTTACAGTGTTTTCTACTTATTAAATTTATAATATATACTACTATTACTACTATTCCATCAAGTCGTCCTCTCCGTGCCAACAAGAATTAAGACATTCAGCATGGATGGCAAATCTCATCTATGAATTTAAAAGATCTTATAAAAATCTGTTTTTACAGGACACTCGAAAACTTAAGGAAAAGAGTAGGAGACCGACCCTTTGACGGATGCTCCACGTACATATCTAGATACTTTCATTTTTCAAAGATGAATCAGGGTTTATCATACGCACATATATAATCCCAAACGTCTTCATATAAGCAATATGTTTGTATCGTGAAGGTGGAGTAGGTCGGTTACGGATGGAATCGAACCCTAGTTTTCTCAATTAAAGTCCACCACCGGCCTCCTCATTCGTTGACTCACAACCGCTACTTAATGTCTGATTTGACCAAAAATTGCATTAATAATATTAACCGAGTTTGAGGTTAATGTTGCTTTTGTTGCATTATGCCAACCAAACGTGAGATAGTGAAAAGCAGAGATAGGCCAAAATTTATCAAATTACGATTACAATATTGACCATTAATCGATTAAGAAGGTAATCGATTAGCGCAATAACCAACAATCAGACTACTTGTCATTCACACTAACCGTTAATCAATTACATTAGTTTGTATTCAGATCAGTTTTCTTATTGATTAGTGATACGCATTACTAAGATAGATTATGCACTAGGTACAAACTACGATCTGGGTATCACTTTTTGATGTTTATTTTAGATCTGAATGAGTGAATAATGAATGATTAAACCCCTTTCCATCGAGAGTGTTAATATTCATCTCATTCAGCACCAAAATAGTAAATAATCTACCAGAGTAATGCGTAATCACTAATCAATTTGAAGAACTAATCTACAAACTAATCCATTACATTACAATGTATTCAGATTAGCGGATTCTTTACCCCGTGGAGCACCCGGTAAAGAATTGGTCTCCCACTCTTCTGCGTAAGTTTTCGAGTGTCCTGTAAAAGGCAGGTGTTCGAAAAAAAATAAGACATTTTACATCTTAAATTCAGCGTTGAGGTTTGCCACCCATCCTGAATGTCTTGATTTTGTACTGGCACGAAGAGGACAGTTTGTATGTTTCTTACATGCAGCTGATCTGCTGGCTACCCCACTTGTGGGATATGCCGTGATGGTATAGTAGTAGTAGTAGTAGTAGAATGAAGAGTAGTCTAATTACATTGTATTCGAATACAGTTGGTCCTTGCGCTAATCGATTACTTTCTCAATTGATTGACGGTCAATCAAGTATGCTGAGTTACTATGTAGATAAATACGAAATTCATCTTTCCGCCATTATACATTATGCAGTTTGCTACAGTCCGTGAAGTTTTTAATTATCCTTCCTGTATTATTGTTGTTGTCATCGTTATAGTTTTCCACATCCGGTCTGTGTTAGAGGTGATACGGATATCCGGTATCTTTTTACTTGCCTTCTTCTTCTTCTGCTTGTAGTAGATCATTGATGTATTTGTTCGGAATTTGTTTCCGCTTCCGACGCTGGAGACCAACTAGTCTTCCATCTTTAGGTGGCCTTCCAGGTAAACTTCGTCCTATTGGAGTATCGTTCGCGGCGATGTGGGTTATTCTGTCACTACTCATGCGGTCCACATGGTCCCTCCAGAACTATATTCTCTTTCTGCTCCAGCGAAAGATATCTTCAGTTTCACTTGTATGTCGTAAAAAATCCCCCTGACGTTTGCGATCACCACGTAGAAGGCCTCTCTATCCTGAGTAACCCAGAACAGCTTTTTCAGTCCTAATCAGAATGTTGCGTAATTTATGACTTTTGCCTTGTGCTCACCCCTCATGACCTTCAATCTTACCTTTCATAATTCTTGCTTCCATAAAACGTGACCCAAATATGGAGTCTTCAAGATTGGGTAGTTTTAATATAGATCTTTAAAAGAACGCTCGAAAATTTGCAGTGAAGAGTGGGAGACCTATTCTATTCCCGGGACGATAAAACATATGTACCTACCTACAGTAAGATATGTGAAATGTTTTGAAATGATTAACTAGTTTTTGCAGTCTTGCCGTATATCTGATATCTAGCATTCGGTCAGGATCACTATCCGCTTCATCAGTAGACTGTAGAATGCAGTAGCTACGCTAATAGTAATTGTTATCATATTTTCCATTTTGGCTCGTGAGTGTTGTTAGCCAGTAGCTATGAGATACTTGAACGGCACATTTTATTATGGAAAGTTGGAAATTGAAATACTTTACGAGCGGCACTACTACTACATACTTCAAAAAGCAATAAATTAGTGTCATGAGAGCATTTCACAATATCACTACAACGGTACTCGCATTAGTGTTACTGGAAAACCTTTTTTTTAAATAATATGAGCACCATCTTGAATTCTAGAGTCTGGTAAATGCTGCAGTAAAAATATATTATTTATTTATTTATTTATTTTATTCTTCACTGTACATTGTTTACAATAAAACAAATTAACATAGAAAATATCATTTATACAATTCAATGCACAGAGGTCGAGTTTATCGCTAAAATGCGATGTCTTCCAACTAACCCGGTTATTAAAATCAAAAAACAAAACAAAAAAGAAAAACCAGACATAAATATACATATCTACAGTAATATTATAAATATAAAAAAAAAAAACAAAAATACAATATAAAGCAAGCAAATGAAAAAGGCACATGCAGGCAACAATGTACTCATGGACACATAATAATAAAAAAAAAGTACATACACACACTGCCGCGTGCACATGCATAGGGGAAAGGGTTTTAGGAGTCAGATGCTAAATTCAGTGAAAGGAAGTGATTTTTGACAGCTTGTCTGAAAGAAGGAAAAGTTGTTATCATTCTGATTTTTGAAGGAAGATTGTTCCAACAGCGAGCACCATGAACAAGAAATGAGTTGGACAGAAAGTTCGTACTGTGTGCTGGTACTGCTAGAAGACGCTCTCTGTTGGATCGCAAAGGTAAACCATGACTCGCCAGATACTCGAATTTTTCTTTAAGATAGTATGGGGAGGACGTTAAAAATAATGTTTTAAAAACTAGACACAAAATGTGAAGATCACGTCTTTGACGTATGGTGGTCCACTTCAGCTGATTTCTGTAAGAGGTTATGTGATCAGTTTTTTTGAGGTTAAAAATATATCGGATGCCTGCATTTTGTAGTCTCTCAACTTTAGTCAAAAGATCTTCATTTAGATCAATAAAAGCAATGTCTGCATAGTCAAGGATCGGTATTAATAAGGATTGAACGAGTAGGATTTTGGTCTTAATTGGCAAGAATCTTTGGAGTCTTTTGAGATTATGCAACGAATAAAAGAATTTTTTGCGAATGGAATTAATATGTTGTTGCCAAGAGAGTCTCTGATCTATAATCAGACCAAGATTCCTAACCGTTTTTGAATATGGAACTGTATCTTGATTCATTTGGGTGGGAGGCAGCTTCAAATTGTTGAGTTTACCAATTAAATGGTGGCTACCTATAAATATTGACTGTGATTTGGATGGGTTAAGAATAAGTCCATTGCTGGAAGCCCAAGCGGCTATTTGTTTTAGGCAATGTGATTTACAGTCAATTGCAGTTGCAAGGTCAACTAACTTAAAGTGAGTATAAACCTGCAAATCATCAGCATAGAGATGATATTGGCAGGATATATGTCGCGCAATTGGATTAATAAAAATTGAGAACAAAAGGGGAGAGAGGATTCCGCCCTGCGGTACCCCTGCCCTTAATTCCACCCACCGAGAACGAACACCACTCTGCAGTCGGACGCATTGTGCACGACCTCTGAGGTAAGACTCAAACCATGCAGAATATATTCGAAAGTCAATAGATTCCTACTAGTATTCGTACATACTATTCTATTTTTATTATCTATATGTACTACTATTACGGCGATTTCTGAAGAAAGCGTATTCAGTTTATTAACTGCATATAAAGAACATACCTCCATGCCGCCTTCTCTGTGTAGTGAAGAATAAGACATTCAGGGTGAGTGGCATACCTCGTGTACCCCATGGTATATTACCGAACTCATGACTGAATCGAAGATGTATTGTATGACAATTTTTTTTTCGGTAAGGCATTAAAAAATACATAAAGCCCTAAATTTTCACTCTTCTATCATCAACCCCTATTTTTTAATAGCGATATTAGTAATCTAGAAATAATGTATACCTATGGCGAAACAAAGTTTGCCGGGTCAGCTAGTTTATTATTCTGTCTAAATATATAATCACTCTCTTTTGGAGTAAACGCCAATTTGACCCGTATTTGCACACTCCTTTCGCTTCCTTCACCTTCATGCTGTTTCTCATAATATACTTCCCTCAGTTAATAACGCGCTGCCGTCTATGAGAATATGTTTAATTTTTAGTATGTATACTTTCGCTTTTATCAATATTTATTTACAAATGTAAATATCTCTTATATTTTATGTTCACAAAATAATTCAAGCCCTTTTCAAACGAATCTTTGGTTTGAGAATTAACCGCGAATGTTTACATACATTCTTCGCAAACACTTTGTAAGGGCAAAATAATAAATTGAAAAACAAATAAAAATAATTTAATACCTGCCTGCCGTTGACTAATACGCAAACAGTTTGCGTGTTGATCCTTGTAATCGGATTTCAGTTACGACATATGTTTTTTTTTATTATTATTAACTTGTACTTAAATGAAAAATAACCGATATTTATTTTGCCATATCAATTTTATTGTTTTTTTTTTTTAATTTGAATAGGAATTTCATGCTTCGACCACCGTACACGTATATTAAAATTGGAATTTGGTACAATACCTAATCGTGTCAAAATTTCCTCCACTTTTACGCAATATTAAATTAGGGGTACATTTTTCCAGACACCATAAAATATCACGTGAGATCCTTGTTCGTATTATTATTTATTATTTTGTTATGTTTCAATAAATTGTTGTTTTGCTTAATTCACGCGTGATTTTTTTAACGCGGCGGCAGAATTGCCATCCACACTTCTCAGCATTATACAACCAGATAAGTCTCCATATGATCAGTCGTGGTCACACAAAAACTTAACAGTCTTATGCCGGGAAAAATTCACCTATCCAGATATACAGGATATCAAAGGATTAGGCTCAAAACGCGGGATCAAAATACCAGCATTGTGCCTGAAATATCTGTGTTCAAAAACTTTTTTACAATATTACAAGTGTTATATAATATACAAATTAACCGGTAAATCTAATTTTTGTAAATTATTTATTAAAGATTTCGGAGTTACCCCTGTAGCTGACATGACTAAAGGTATTATATAAACGGATCTAGAATGCCAAATATTTTTTATTTCTCCTGCTAGTTCTGTATATTTACGTATTTTTTCTGCGACGGTTGTTTGTATATTATGTGTATTTGGAACAGTGATGTCTAATAGGTACGTTATTTTATTACGTTTATCATGTAATACTAAATCGGGTCTATTATGATGTATTTGTCTATCTCTTATTAATTAAAATAAAACAATTATTTGTAGTATATCCACGGTGACTTTTTATTAGACGCGAGCCGGCTTTCAAGAGCTTCCGCTCTCATCATCAGGCTGGCGAAAAAACTTTTCGCCAGATATTTAAAAAAAAATATAAATAAATGTTTAAAAAAAATATCTATTTTGAGTTCGACTTTGCATTTTACCTCATTTATTAACTTCTCGATTCAGCACCTTATTATTTATTATTCAACACTTCCTATTTAAATTTTCATCATTAGGAGACCAAATAGTGTCGTTGTAATTCCGTATTCAAGCAAAATATAATTGAAAATAATCAAACGTTTATATTATCTACTTCCTTAAGATTCCTTTGAAATGTATTTGTACCGTCAGTGAAGGCTAGTAGTATCTATAGCTACTTTCTGGATTTACTCCAATAAGTAAATAAATGTTTTATTATACCACTAATACATTAATTCAATGAACTTAATTATTTTGATTTATTCTATTACAGTATTTTATATTTATTCGCGATTCCATGGAGCACCCAGCAAAGAAATAAGTCTCCCACTCTTTTCCATAAGATTTCGAGTGTCCTATAAAAGGCAGGTATTCCAAAAAATAGAGACAATATAAATCTTAAATTCAGCGATGAGGTTTGCCACCCATACTGAATGTCTGAATTAATTGTTGCACAAATTTGAAGAAATTGTGATATTAAAAAAGTATGTCTCTAATATGTTGGTTAGCTGGAAGATATTGCCTCCAGGCAATAAGCTCGCCAATTGCTCATGATTTTTTTTTTCTGATCAATAAAGTGTTCTTATTATTGTTATGTTGTGCGTCTTCTTTTTTTGCTCACCGACGCTCCTTTCGGGAGCTGAGCCCAGAAACAAGACACTTTCTTAAGAGGGATTTCGCGACTTTTGTGCGCTCATTTTCCACGATATTCCGAACGCTCCGATGTTCATATAAGCTGTGTATTATGAAAGAGTGCCATTCAGACAGTTGGAAATCTTGTGGGCGATTGAGCTTTTGTGCGTAGATGGTGAATTTTACACTTCTTTATTATAACGGCCAACTCTACCCTAGTTAAAATATGATGTAGTTATGCTGCGTTGTTTGATGGGTAGAATATTGATTCATTATTTCTATACTGTAACAATAAGTAGATGTTGTTATTAATTTATGATGTTCACGGGTGAATGTTTTTATTATTAGGTAACACGTAATTCTCGAAAAATGCCATCGCCCACTACGCGTTTTGCCCACCGTTATTTAATTTGTAACGTGAATTCCATAAACGAATAACTCGAAATTCTAATATTTTAAGATGTGTCTACAGAAAACTCAAAACAAACATGTCCTAATATACCTACAAATATTTTAAAAACTGTTTGCAGAGTTAAAATAATATCACTTTCTACGTAGGTATAATACGACATAAATCTAGATTTTGAAAAAATCTAGTTATTGGCCTATGGAACTGGATTGTCGATATATGCACTTTTTTCATGAACGTTCTCGTATCGCAAAGTATGTATTTGTAAATTTCCTCAATAGAACTTAATGCAAAAAACGTTTCTTGTTTTCGTTATTTTGAAAATGTATACTTATCTCAAATAAAGTTCGTTATTCTTTTACCCATAATTATATTTAGTATTTTTGCACATCATCAATATTCAACAGAAATCACTAAAAAAATTAGAATATATGGGTTAGTTGGAAGAGATCGCGCCTTTGCGATAAACTCGCCCTCTGTATATTGATTGTATTTAATTTGAATGTATACCTTTTATTATTGTATACTGGGTCAAGTATAACAATATTAGGTTCTTTTTGAATAACGACACGGATTTTATATTTACACAATACATTCAATAAATAATTCCTATTATAATTTGTCGAACACAATTTGTCAAACACGCAGCCTAACAGTGCAAGTCAAGGTTCTATCAATTAATGAGCGTCGTTCTCTATAGGTGGCTAACCTATATAGGCAGTAGCGTATTGCTACTCAGTCATTATCACTGTTTACTTATAAACAAGGTCCAAGGTACAATTTACGGTGCAGTGCACAAAGTCCATACACTACATTTATGTAATTGTTTTTTATCAATGTACAGTAAAGAATGAATAAATAAATAAATATAAAACATTGCGATGATATGCAGTGACGAGATTATCACTGTGTCGTGATTTCTTCCAGCTAACCACGTCATATTGACATGTGGTTTTGGAGGTCAGAAATTTTGCGCTATTCCAGTATGATAATTCCACTAGGTGGAGCGATGTGATCCAGAAGACAACATAATCTTCTATTCCGGACATTTCTCGCATAGCCCGAGACATACACAACTGGAGAGAGACTACTCAAAAGTTCTTCCTACTGCTGCTACCATCATCGACACTTAGGAAAAGAAAAAGAGATGAGAGGGAGAAATTCTAGTGAATATTTATATTAAAAAAAGAATTAACGGGGGATGGTTTATCTTATTATTATGGAAATAAAATTTATACCTACTTATTAAAGCTCTGCATATTTTTTGAATTTTTCCTACTGAATCCGAATGATGCAATTTGTTTCACATGTTCACATTTATGTAGACTGAAGCCCCATTGAGAAGTTTCGTCTCTCGATATGGAAATATACTTTATTTTCACACTAAATCCGATCGCTTTATGGTCTTATACTGTAGTAGTAGTAGTAGTCAGCTGCAGATAAACTACTTTATTTCCGCTTGAAATTTTACGTGATACGAAATGTTGACGACGAAATCGCTCAAGAATTAGGTTATCTAGGCATTGAAATGCAAAACGGCGTGCACCGATTCCAGTAGGTAAATCCGTTTCGCAAACATGTTGCTATCAAATCGAAGAATATTCTAGAGCTATCAACTTTTATAGACTTCGTGATCATTTCATACAAACTTTTTATTTTCTTTTACAAACTGACGTATGTTTCTTCTAATCTCAATTCCTTTCAACGCTCCTTCCGGGAGCTTCTTAAGACAGACACAATTCCCTTTCATTCAGTGCATATTTTTGCCAATCGAGTGAGTGAAAAATGTATTAATTTTTATTGTTATATAACTTGCATTTATTTTATTTATGCATTAAAACTGGCTTCTCCATAAGTGAGATCTGCCGTGATGGTATAAATAGATAAAGATATTCTTTTTACAATTTTTTTTAATGAAAAGTGTTATTATGTCTTACGTATCTTATATTATTACGAATTTCTAAAGAGATTGTATGAATGTCCCTGTCGTTTGTTTTTGTAGTGTTGTTACCTTATTTTACCCAAATTGAATGCTTTGTACCTGTCAGATCTTAATCACACTCCTCCCATTGGATTTCTGACCCGATTTTCGCACACTAAACTTGTTAACACTTAACAACTCTCGATACACATGTGAGTACACGAATAATTAATGGTATTAACAGATTCACGTATTTACTCGTACTTATTGAATTATTTTGGGTTAAGTTAGGACGTTTTAACAAATAGATTAATTTATTATCGTTCTCATGTGGTACCTGTATAATATCCTATTGATCAGCTGATTACACTTTGTTTTGTATGTATTCGGTATTCACAAATTTTTCCTAAAATTTTAAATATTAACTATATTGGAGTAAATACAAGTTGTGAAATTCCATATCGAATTCCAAAAAAAAAAAAATTGTCTTTATTCAACTATAATAATGTAACGTTTAGAAATATATTTGGTCTTCTTTGGATATTGTCAGTGAGCCTTTTCAATTTTTTATCAAATTTTATATTTAAGACGAAAGACATCTATGTCGTGTCACGTATCCGAAATTGTTTTATATTTGGGTAGTTTTTTATATATATTTGATTTAACTGACATTTGATTTATTTACAAAATATACAAAGAAAAAAAGATGACAAAACAAGTAATTTGTAGGCATTTATTAGTAGGTACCTACTTACCTAAACTATGTAAATTATGTATGTATGTAAATTATTATTTATATTTGTTTAGTATTTATTTGTATGTATATATCTTCAATTATTTATTTTATTTATTTATTGTTTTTATTTTAGTTTTTGTTTAATGGGTTAGTTGGAAGATATCGCGCTTCTGCGATAAACTCGCCCATTGCACAATTTTTTTTTATATGGTTAAATTGAATGTTTTACTTTTCATATGTTATTTTTTTTGTGCAATAAAGTTTTTTATTATTATTATTATATCCTTTGACCTAATAATCGTTATGATGGACGTGTGCTTTAGTTTTTCATCCAAAACAGTACCGTTTCAATTCCTTTGATCAACCTTAAAAAATCCAATGTTCTACATGCATGTTTTAGTTATATTATATCTTTACCATCACGGCATCTCCTACGAATTCGATAGAATGTCTTACCTCATCACTGATCAGCAGATATCCATCGTATTGTTCTTGATGTTTTACAAATACTTGCCTTGCACAAATCTCTAGAAAATAGGAGGAATCTAAAAAACAGTAAAACATCTATATACCTACCTATAATTTAATCAAAGAGTACTACTTGATGTCTTTGTCAAGTGGATACATTTTTTATTCTATACCTGCTTATGTATCTTGTAACATTCTACTTGGTATAATAATAATAATTACCCTTTGTTAACCTTTTGCTTTGATAGGGAGACATCAGACATCATCGGTAAACATGAATCTTGTTTTTAACGATGTTGTTATTCAATTATTATTATTTTGACTTTTCTTTCTTTAATCACATCACATCTATATGTATAGCTTATACTTCTGGCACTGTCCGGGAAGCAGTAAATCGAATATAAATGAATATGATCCCAGATGATTTTGATGATGTCTTAAGGCAGCTGGTGAAATGTGCAGTCTTTAATTTGCGCTTTAAGCTGGTGACAGGTTGGTTGTCCTTCAATGTCGCTAGTGAGCGATTCCATATGTATTCAACTTAAATTTAATATTTTGACAAAATTTTAAGTGTGTATCTAATGAGTTTTTATTTTTGCCATTTCTGTTCCTCTTTAATGTGTAGGCAATAAATTTAGGTCAAATAAAATAATTCTAAATATGTATAATTATTATGTATGTATTATACGTGAAATATCTTCCTAAAGTGTAAGTTGTATACGATGAGAATGTTACCATGTACAATAATAATAAATATAAGTAACGCCATATCCCATGTCGACCTTTTAGAGAGGAAAGTGTTCATCGCTTTGCAGCGGTTATTTCCTCTTCATTTCCTCCTTTACCCACTCCTCTATTACTACTAAGTAGTCATCTACCTGCTTTCATTTCACCTTACCTTCAACTCTTGAGCGCGGCGGCTGGTGGGCGATTGAATCATAAAAAATCTTTATAAAGAAAATATTGATCATGAGAACGAATAATGTCGCACTGTAATGTTTAAAGAAATCTGTGAATGTCTGTCAATGTCTGGCTTACCCTTGCGAACCTATAGTAAGCGTCTTCTGGAGATACCAGCTCATAGCTCGAATTTTTTTGCAAACTGACTATCAGTTCATGTTGTTCGCTATTGGAATAATCTACCTTCCAAAATATGATTGCTCCCCACTCTTCACGTCTTCAAACGAGCGGTCTAGAATAGTTTTTTTACTCAAAATTTTGCGCTCTTTTCCTACGTATTCTTCTTCCTTGCACCGCCTCTTTTCTTCCTTTAAAGTTTATTTGTGAAAGTTTAATGAACTTGGGTTAATTAGAAGGAAAGGCAGGTAGAGAAAACGGAACGCCTACCTAATAAATCTATCCTTACATACTGCTTTTGCTTCCTCTACATTCATCCACTTACTCCAACATGCACGCCGATTTCTCTTACTCAACAGTAAGCCGACCTCGAGATTTGATCCGCATTGTCAAGCCACTTAGTTCTTGGACGTCCGTGTTTTTGTAAAATCCCTTTTTGCAGACAAATAATACACATTTATGAAGATGTGTTTACTAGAATGACAAAATTATATTTTTTTTTTGAGAGTGCGCCTCTAAACGTTGCTAAGAAGGAACCGCTGCTGCTCTTAAGTAGTTCTTGGATGTTAAGATTATAATATTCGATGAATTCGCGATTGCATGTAAAATTTTTAGCTAGAGATTAAAAATTCATAAACGCACAAAGTGCCTTCCAAATATCTTTTCTCCTCTGGGAGAAATATTATTTTAAATTATATTATAATTTTTTTTTATATATATGGCTATTATTAAATTTCAGTTAGGACTTGATCGGCCGTCGCCGATTACTTCAAATTGAATTTGTTCATATCATTTGAATTAACTTTTAACTACTTACTGCGTGCTCGTATAGCATCTGAAACAGGCAAATTCCAGAAACCATCAGATAGTAATGAAAATAGTTATTTACGAGTATGTGCCCTACTACACAATACCGAATTGTAATAGAAAACTTTTAGTGGTGTTTTAACCGCTAGGTTTAAAATTAACTTTCGTAAACTACTCGACAAACCGTCTGCAGGTAGATGATTGTATTTATTTATTTTCGCCCAACTGGTCTTTCACTTTTAGCTCGTCATTATTAGTTTTCCTGTGTTTTATGACTTCTACAAACTTAATATTATGTCTATGTTGCAGCTTTCTAATTTGCGTATTAAATTTGTGGGACAAAGTTTTCAACGAAGTTTTATGCATCGCTAACTTTTTTATTTGTTATGTTTTTACCTTTTGAGGTTTGAGATCCCGTTCATATTTCATTGGTCAACATAACGCCCTTGTCGCACTATTGGTGTCTATTGAAAATAAATTGTTTATGAACATGTGTTACCATAGCATATTTTCTCCCCAAAGCACGAGCTACGCTCAATTTTGGGGAGTAATTGTATTAGAAAAAAAAATGTATTATTTTATTGTTTGATAACTGTAAATGATATTTGTGTTTAATAAACTATTATTATTATTATTATTTCATATATCATTTATTTAACAAAACAATATTAGATTATACATTTTGAACACAATATAAGGTTACAAATAAAATTTAAATATAACATTAAATAACAAAAACCATAAATTATTAAAATAAATTTATATTCAAAATGTAGAACCTCAACATTATTCGAGTTGATTCTTCCATGATGTTCTATGAAATAGTACAATCATGGGAGATCACTTACAGAGCTACAGGGACAAAAACCTTCTTACTATCCTGGTGGACGATAGAAGTACAAGTGATTATTATTATTATATCATGACTGTATTTTTCACGAGTGGGAAAATTCTAATTCTAAAAATTCTTCGTAAAAATAAAACGTTTAAGATGGGGTGACAAATCTCATACTTTAAAAGACTTTAGGAATAACTGTCGTTTCAGTTAACTAGACAATTTACATATGAGATTGGTATGTAAACTTATTAATTTCCATGACTCTTCAGATAATGTAAATAAGTAATAAAAGAAGTAAAAACTAAATGATAATCGCGATGTCTCGTGGTTATAAAATTAAAGCCAGATCGTATATAACATTGAGCTGTACAGTACAGAGTGAAAATGGCTTTTCATCTCGTTGTGTTTGCGAGCGAGACTCGATGAATTAATGTATAATAATGGCCTGGATAGAGGCGTTAACAGTTTTCAATTTGTAAAGATCAGATGGGAAACGATAAGGGGGAGGTAGAAGAGCCGTTTGTGGAGTTATCTTTAATGATACTTAGATTACGTTCGTGGACTCGATTACCAATCGGTTGTGAAGTGTTTGTTGTGACGTACCTACCTACACAACTTCCGCAGATTGCAGAATTTCATAATACTCACAAGCAAATTTTATTCTTTACGTTATACGAAACCCTCAATACTAATTTTCAATTTTATTAGTGTTTGTGTCGCGTCTTATTTACCATAATCGAATTGTTGCTTCGTCCACTTCGGAGTCTTTGTTTAACCAGCCTTATATCGATTCGTAAATATCGAAATAGCGAATCATACATGCTAAGTCCACAGGTAGCATGATAATAGCGTTCCGGAGGACTTCCCATATTCTTCTATGCTTTTCGAGTCTTAGTTTTAAAACAGAGTGAATTAGGATATACAAACAATATCTACAGAACAAAATGGTGGTTGAAGTATTGTGAACTATTCAATTTACCTGCACACAATCATTGTGACGCGAATGTATTATCTAACTTATTGCGTCTTTTCTACACTGTATTTTTAAACATTAAAGATGTAAAATAATCGTCAACTGGGATTTTATTGTGCAAGATAACAAATACCATTGTGATGTCGTTTTCATGTCAACTTCTTAATCTGAAAAATCAGTAATATTTCTCGTGATTACCAATTATTTGAAATGTTGTATAATGAATATAAAAATATACTCCGTCGTGTCCCCGGTAAAGAATTGGTCTTCCACTCCTTTCTGTTAGTTTTAGAGTGTACGGTAAAAGGTAGGTGTTAGTAAAACCTTTCGTATAAGATAATTGACATCCACAAAACCGCGACGAGGCATGCAACGCATTTTTAATATCTATTTTTAGTGACACGCAGAGGACAATCTGCACGTTGTTTGCCCTAGCGCACAGTCTCATTATATGTATACTTGTCCATAAATGTATTATATATCTTTATCATTAGACCACTAAAGATGGAGTATGTCTTTACAGTGGATGGGCATAGATGGAAAGACAGACATACGTATAGTCAGTTGTTCGGTCTTAGGTATTCCGTAGTATTACGCAATGTCCATACAACGACATTTATTCATAGACTAGAAACACAAACGAAAATGGTTCAATCAAACAAGCGTTGGTCAAGAAGGTAGCTAATTCTGTCACCAATAATTAAAAAGCTTGTTATTATTTTTAGAGATTAAATTGATAGTCGATATAATTAGAATTGAAACTTTTTACAACAATGGTAGGGTGGTCGGCTTTAGGTGTAGGAATTAAAAAAAAAACATTTGAAGGAGTTTCATTGTATTATTTTATTGCACTAATAATGGAAGCAAGGTAATTAATACAATGCAGAATGCATTAAGATTACACTGAGAAAAATACTAACGAAATTTCACAACGAATGATTGATTCGTACTATCAGATTGGGACCAGAGATAGTACAAACGATTCATTAGTACGAATCTATAATATTAACCTATCGCAAACAAATTGTTGGTAAATTTACCAACGACTTGTTTGCGATAGGTTAATATTATAGATTCGTACTAATGTACTATCTCTGGTCCTAATCTGATAGTACGTACCAATGATTCATTGTGAGTATTTTTCTCAGTGTAGTGTGAGTGAAAGATTGGTACATTAATGTTATTGTAATGACATAGAAATATCTATTGTGATAGCGTTTTCGAATCTAAAATTGTGGAACATTAGTTGGTACTAGGTTTCTGATCTATGTAAAAATGTCATTGTTTCTACGCAGCTCTCTTTATTCTAGATATGTAAGACATTCATGTAGTATTATGATTATTGCGTTCTTCAATATTGTATTATTACATTAATGACCAATATTTCAATGTACGTTTAGGAAGACACTTATTCTGAGCTAGCATTCAGTTTGGTTAAATTTGCCTATACATCCAATAAACTTCAATATTTCATTACTATTTTACACTAAAATTTAAGGGACAGCTGTAGTGGCTCAGAGATACCTTTCAGCCTTTGTCTAAATGTTTAGTGTTAATGTGACGTGGTTAGATGGACGAAATAACTATATAGTGATAATCTCGCCACTGCACATCATCACATTATTTCTTATGTATACTGCTATGTTGATTTTGTTGTATGAATGATGATATGCAAGAAGAATAAAATAAAAAAAAATTAACATTATTATCAATTTAAAATTATCGATTTAATTTTGATAATAATGTAAAAAAATACCTGTCTTTAAGGGCTATTTACCGGCCACTAAGGGTCAATCTATATGTCTCTTACATTTTAGTGTAAGATAGTTTTAAAATATTGAAATTTGGTGAATGTTAAAGCTAGTTTAACCAACTTAAGGGCTAGCTCCAGATAATCGTCACCCTAAGGGCACATAGAAATATCGGGCCTAAGTCGTATGCCTGAAAGAAAACAACAACGGGAAAATATAATATTTGTCTTGTGAGACTCAGACAACGCACAGCACATCACACTCACTGTAGGTATAGCACAGCACATCTACCTGGCCGAAGTGGTGTTACATAATACAGTGATCGTAATACATACTTGTATGTGTTTCTTATACTTGTGTGGAGGGAAACAGGGAGAGTGGGAACATTTTTTGTATATTTTTTGATAGCTTCGATTTTGTTGGTGTTAACGCTGTGAAAGTTAATTATCGTCGAAATACGTCTCTCTCGCGATCTATAATCTATGGTAGAAAAAAAAAACACTTGGTTCAATTTACATTACAGTACCTACATTTATTATATTTACATTTAGTCTAAAAATATTTATTGTCAATCACAAGATACATGACTAAACAACAGATTGCAATATCAAGCATCCAAATTATGATCATCAGCTAAATGGCGTGTCTCAATTAAATTTTTATTTTTTAATAGAAATAATCTTTTCATTTTACACATTCAATTTTACTTGTATGTTCTGCCACACATCCTGAATGTCTTATTTTTGGCTAACTGTATAGGTATTATATGCAATGAATTTTTAGGGTGCCCCACTTGTGGGATATGACGTGGTGGTATGTAGATGGAAATGGAGAAATTTAAACCAAATTTTATTTTTAGAAGAAGGTAGAATTTGTCGTTACGATTTATGAGATGAAATTTATTATTAGTATGCTTACATCTTCTTGAGTACACACTAGGTGGCTAAATTATCCCGCATGGTAAACTTTCCCCAACACACTCTTAATATTTAAACGCACACTTATTGTTTCCGAGCTCTTAGCAACAGCGGTTTATTGTTATAATAACTTTAACTTAACCGTGTACCCAGCACCGGGTCTGATTCTCGGTTATTTGTATCGAAAATTTAATCACTCTATCCACTGTCCGATACTCGATAAGTGATAATTTTTATAATAATATTAGTTCACCCTTAATCATTAGAAGAGAACCAGATAACCTGGTAAAACTCATGACTGTGTGGAGTGTTAGGAGAAAATGATCTCGTGATCGTGTGCCAACTAGGTGGAGCAACATGATTTAGAAAAGAACTGGACTTCTTCCGTTCCAGACCCTCTTCGCATAGCTCAGGACAGACACAAACAGAGATAGGTTAACAAGAGGGTTTACTGCTGGCATCATCTTCAGACATGAAGTAAAGGACAAAAGTCCACCTTTCCAATGTGATCGTTCATAGTATCCAAATCTCCTTACCAAGTTATTTTTTTTAATTTACACCCTTCAACACTCCTTTCAGGAGCCAAGGGTAGAAATGACTCTTCTCCATTCAGCTATGAATGAATCACCTCATCTGAATAATTATAACGCTCCGGTGTATAGCGTTGTCTTAGAAACATTGTATTGTGGCAGAGGGTCGTTTATGTCAAATCAATAATATAATGCCCTTTTTGTCCATCTGTTTTTGGACATTCTCAACAGATGACCCATATGGAATCGACGTTTTTCCTGTGCGATAGAGACTACAGGTATTAAATGTAAAATAATTTGGCGGTAGGGAATATGTAAATCCAGTGAAAATATTTTTTGAAATTCTTAAGATATTATTTTTCTGTCATACTGTCATAACTTTCAAGCCGCAAGGCTGCAAAACACCAATGAATTTGGTCGCAAATTTTGATTGGTCGCATTATCAATTTTCCCTTTAAATTTCTAGTCTACGAGTATGCATTAAATGTTCTTCGTGCTCTATGAAATCTTTCCGTTTTTCCATTTTCAGTGTCCTGAAAGGTTTTGTTTCAATTCGCTTTGCAAACTGTTTCCTAATTGATAAATGGTGTCGTAATAGATACACAACAAAATCATTCTGTAATATAATCATAATATTTAGGTCACATCTTATATCTTTTATATTTATTTATTTGAGCTTAAATAATAATAAGTCTTTGTTGTAGTTGTATCAGTACCTATTAATAGTAGTAGTTGTAACAAAAGAATAGTCGCTATACGGTTGAATGCTGCGGTATGGTAACATGTAACAGCGACGAGCGGTGGCTAGGAGCAGTTTTTGTATGTATTATATATGTATTGTCAGTTTCCATTAGCGAATCTCCATCATATTTTCATCTCTTGGGGGAGAAAAGAGAGTGTTTTCTACTGCGCCGTTCTCGCGGCACGACGACCGACTCGGAATATTTGCCGACGATAGAAATGTTTCGTGTTGTATAGTCTGCCATCGTAATGAGATTCGATTCAAAGAGGTTCAAAATGTATTCGAGCGGGAGTCATTTCAGGGTTTTCAGGCTATAAATTGTTTTTGTTATAATACAAACACAAATCTCAAATCCCATTTGTTCTGATCAGCTAATCAAGGGTCGGTAGCATGAATTAGGCTAAAGTTCTTACATCTCATTTATATTTCTCTACTCATCTACATATTGCATTGCTCGAGTTTATTTCCTACCAGTAACATAGATATTTTTCTGGAACTAAACTTATTATTTTCTGGTACTAAACTGTTTTTCCTCATTTTGTAAGAATTCATTATGAATATTAATTTAGAAATTTCAACACTTTTTTCCCCGAGACTGAACTGAATTTTGAAAGAATTTTTTTTGTAACAGACAAACCTGTGGGAGTTCAAATTTTTATCTCTAATTTTTCCTCAAATGTCGCCCGTCTACACTTTTCAGTCTTTTGTACGTATCCCACCGTCTCCCGTTCTCGTCTGACCTCGTTTTTCTCTCCTCCCAGCATCACACAGATCCTATACCTAACGTAGTCTCTGTGTTCTGTACACTCTAAATGTTTTTCCAAGAATTTTCTCCACCTTCTTCTAATCTGTTACTTAATTTAAACGTCTTCAGTAATAATAACGTACAATTCGCCTGCGGGTGGTGTATATTCTTATTAAGTCCAGATTGAAATTCCTGGTACACTTATAGCTTTTTCTCTTGCTCGTTCATTATAAACAATTAGTCGGTAACTTGAAAAATTATAATAAATGTGATAATTTAAAAGTCGGTGAAATCCTTTTATCTACACTTATTTTCTAAAAATAATATTTTTAGGGGGAGGTTTCCAGTATGTAAATATTTTACACATTTTTAATATCTTTCATAAATGGGGTTGCCAGTGGTGGTGATATTACAGGTGGAGTTTACTGGCATGTAAATATTTTATACATTAAATTAATATCTATAAATGGGGTTACCAGTGAATGAATCGCATTTAATCAACGACAGGGCGTCTTTTCTATGACATAAAATCTCAATTACTCAAACCAGTAATAAGCTTAAACCAACTTGATCTAGTTATTTAAAAAGTTTACCCAAGGTATCATTGTTTGAATGACGTAGTCTTATTATTGTGCATGCAATAAATCTATAAATATGGAATAGAAGAGAAAAAATCACTTTGGTATAGTGGCAACGATTTGTTTGAAATGTTCTGTACAAGCACTGAAAGAGTATTTCAAAGAGTACGTTTTCAGTTTTCACGCTAATCTAACAATACAAGTTATACGTACATAATATTATGTATTATGATTCGTTTCCTAGTATAATTTCTTTATATCTTTTGCTTCTTTCCACTTTGATCGATCATCCGTGAAAATAATTACCATTTATTACTTCTTTTTTTATATATATTTTGTCTTTGAGGAAAGAATGTTTACTTAATTAATTAACTTAACAAACGATTGAAGTTTGCTCTGTATTGAATATCATTATAATATTATGTATTTACGAGTTTGGGTAGATATTCGTATGCTTTTCTTTAAAATAAATAAGTTAAGTTATTTGTGGGCTTGATGCTAAGACTCATCGATCCATTTTCATGAAAATTTGAGTATTAATGCAGAAATGTTTCATTTTTCGTTGGCTACAATGTAGTTTCATCAGTACGATGAAAATCGGTTCTAAAAACTATTTTAGAAGCAGAAACACTTCAGTTCATTTGAAGCAGTTACAGGTCTTTATTCTAAATTTTCCATTAAGGCGTATTGCACAACCAGTAAGAAATTTTAAGGCATTGTATATAATTATGTAATCAACTGCCATTTGACTAACGTGAGATGCAAAAAAGCTTCGATCCTAGATCCATTTGTATTTTTTCAACATGCCTTTTTTTATTTGAAGAAATACATGGTTATAATTATATAAATCGATATTAAGATAGGGAAAACATATTCACAACATAATTTAAAACGTTATTGGTGGAAATAAAAATGTAGTCTTTTTTAAGATTCATGTTTTAGAATCGACGTGCGTTTGCATCTTATGTCCTCATATCGCCGTATATTTTCCGGTTGTGTAATTGATATATTCTGTTGGTAAAAACTTCTGAAATCTGTTTTATTTAAGATTTTTTCGTTTGTTGTCTTTCTTATTTTTCAACATTACTTAACAAATTAATGATACTAGATATTAAATAACCAAAGGCTTTTATGGTTGTTCAATGTATGAATGAAAAAAATATGCTTTGATAAAATCGAAGTTTTCTTATTTCGTAGCTTCAGAGAGGATGTGAACCCACAAACCAACTGTTACACGTGGTGTTTTAATCAATCAATATTACTTTTTTTCCCGCGATCGATGCACGTTCAGTTTAAAAAATGTACCAATACGAATATCTTAGTAAGAACATTAATTAAAGGCAAGATTCGATTTCTGATAGCGACTGACTGTCAAATAATAGTCTTCTTAAAACTTTCAAAAACTAGACGGTATTTCAAGAAACTTGTTTCAATCCTTGCGTTTTTTAATAATTCATAAAATCTAACTAAACCCAGAGTGTCATATGGCTCGAAACTGATATTGAAAAAGTTGGATTTGTTTGACAATATTAAATTTGTATGTACATAGTAGTTTCGAATTATCTATCTACGTACTGTGTATTTAATATAATATCAAAATGGGCTTGTCGCCAGAGTAATAAAGCCAGTCAGTCGGTCACTAATCAAATTAAAAGGAGTGACCTGTAATTTTAGTTTGTATTAGGTTACATTAAATAAAAGTGATATAATTAAATATATATACAGCCACAATATAACATGTGCGAATACACCTTTATTGGCATGAAATTACTTATAATGGTAGCGGTGAAAGAAACCATTAACACGTGGATAGTTTTGTCGAAATGAAATTTACTCAATATATCATTTCATTCACAAAAACGTCAATTCATGCTTACGGTTAAATATTAAATTTTGGAATATCCTTTTGTTTATAACATCACGATGTCTGCAACAAGTGCGATAATTAGTGGACTAATTACATGTAATGAACATTCAGATCGCACTATCTTGTGTTTCAAAAAATAAGACAATAAAGATGGGTTGCATATTTCATCACTGCTGCATTGTATAAGTCAAAACTTATAATTGTGATGTTTTGCAAATATCTGCCTTTTGAAGAATACTCGAAAAATTACAGAAAATCTTCTTTCTATCACGGAATATTTCGTAAATGGGGTGGCCAGCAGACTAACTGCATATAATAGGCGTGCAAGTGGTCCTTTCCGTGCCATAGACTTACAGTATAGGCTGATATTCCGTGTCAATCAAAGTTAATGAATTCTATGGGATGTGTGTCCCGTCTTATTCGTGATAATTTACGAACGCAGAAAAGGGTGAAAGTCCTATGGATAAAAATAATATATAACACTCCACTTTGATTGTACCTATTTACTGGAATGGTAGAATGTCTAATGCAGACGGTGATTCTGAGCGGTGATACGTGCATGAAGGTATGTTAGACTTTGTTCATAATATTGTAGGTACTGCAAGCATTACATATACACAGTACTTATTATTATTAGAGATAAATTATATGCAAGTGCATATTTTAAAAATTTTGTCATTTTGTTTTTCGCATACCTTCCCAGTTTTTATTTTTTCTGCATATTTTAGTGATGCTTCGGTGAATTTGGATTTGAAGGACTGAAAATATATATATTGGAAACGATAACTCATATTTCATCTCATCGTCGCAAATAAATAAAATTCCCATTTATGTGTAACATAACGTGTATAGACAATTCACACAGATCGAACCAGTCCCAAACTAAGGTATGAATTTTGTATTGTGGATACTAACGCGACGATACACATAATATATACAATACACTTGACATATATAATAATTGGAAAAAGGTTTTTTTTTCATTTTGCCCTGACCGGGAATCGTACCTACCCGGACCCCGCGACTCCAAGGCAAAAGCGTTAAGATTGTGTATGTAATACAGATGTGTCATGACGAACATATGTACTTGTGTTTAATGTGCAGACAAATGGACTTATCCCTCAAAATACGAGCCGAAAACGAATTTTGAGGGAAAAAAATGTATACAGTATTATGTTGTTTAAAAACTTTGTAAATATTCTTTATTAAAATATTTTAATTTTAAAATTCACTTGTGGAATTGCCAAATATTTTGTTCTATTTTAATTTCTCATTTAATGAACTTCCACCAAGATCCGTCGGTTGATCAGAAAAACTTTATTTATCATGTATAATACGGTAGCACCCTATCCCGTGGAGCACCCGGTAAAGAATTGGTCTCCCACTCTTCTGCGTAAGTTTTCGAGTGTCCTGTAAAAGGCAGGTGTTCGAAAAAAATAAGACATTTTACATCTGAAATTCAGCGTTGAGGTTTGCCACCCATCCTGAATGTCTTGATTTTATATTGGCACGAAGAGGACAGTTTGCATGTTTCTTGCATGCGGCTGATCTGCTGGCTACCCCACTTGTGGGATATGCCGTGATGGTATAGTATAATACGGTATTTGTAAGTTGCATATAATCTACTTATTATGTTGGTACATAATAAGTAGATGCTCCACGTCTATCTCTCTCTCGTCTCCTCCGTGACCCACGGGGTAAAACGTTTTGACCCCCGGTCTCATCGTCTATGTACCTATTTAATCGTAATCATTGTACTTTCCTTGTCTTGTATGTTGTATGTAGCTTACTACGTGACCAGTTTATTATCATCTTAGCTACCATCACTACTTCTAGTACTAAAACTATTCACTACCTCGGTTCTACGACATATTATGTACTTCGTTATTATTATGCAAGGCATCTACACTTTCCTTGTTTATGGATAGAAGGTGTCACCTATAATTGTCGTTCTACAAATTGAAACAAATACAAAATAAATATTAACTGAATTGTACACTATCAAATGAAAAAGGATCAGTTCTTTTAACTGCCTACAGTTAAATGTCCCCCGGTTAACGGGTGGTTTTGAATAATTTCAAAAAAAAACTTTTTATGGTACCATAAGTTCAGTTCGAATACAAGAAGATTATCCAAATATCAATTTCTACAAATAATCAATAATTGCGTTATATGTATTCAACTCAATATCTGGGTATTGTTATAAACGCAAATGCAACCATAATACTTTTCACAGTAAGTTAAAAGCTTGTATCGTGAAAGCGGAGTTTGCCGGCACCTGGGATCCTACCACGGACCCACCGTTCACGAGACCGAGACTCCACCTTCAGGCTACCGACGAACTCAAATGCAAACTCAAAATGCTTTTGTTTTAAAAATTGATTAATTTCATATATTTTTTGTCTTTTTTTTATTTGTATAAAGAAAACAATATGTATGTATGTCTATTATTAAATTGCCTGAAGCCGTGATGCTGTTCCAGTGGTAACTTTTTGCTAATTTTTGTTTTTCTCTTTGTTTACAGGTAAGGCAGTAACTATCTTGGCAATTGTAAATCAGAAGATCCTTAATCTTTCGTCTTCTGGTAAAAATATTTTTACGTAAGTTGATCTTGTAGTGCTATTCACATTTTTTTAGTTCAATCATTTATGAGACTGTTATTTATTTATTGTTAAACAATAACACAATTATTTGTTCTCGTTAATAGAGTGATTCACTAATGAAATTATTCAAGAGCTGTACGATTGTGATAGCTGGAAGAAATAATTATTGGGCAGTTCAAGTTGGTGGTAGATCCGAAATGGACCTAAAAATATCAAATTAATGGGTGAAAATTCAATATTTGTGAAGGGTGCAGGCTTTTTTAGTAGGTATTGGAGAAGCAACGTCTCTTTCATTTTTTTTTTATAAATATTGGCGATGCATCCTTGTTTGGATGATTTCAGCCATTTAAAATCATGGATTTATTGTTTCAGCTTATAACTATACATTAAATTAATTAGTTCAATCATGAGCAAATGTGATCAATTCATAAAAGTACAATGAAATTTTTCAGAACAAAATCAAACAACATTCCATGCACCTTATCATCCTCTAAACCAAGCAGATAGCTGATGTTAAGTGTATGTTCTATCTTTCATATTTCGTCAGCATAATTCATAATAATTACAGACGACCCGGTAACCAATTATGAATAAAGATATGCATTATCATATTTTATATGGAATGTAGAATGTCTTCATAAAATGATATTTAAGTACATAATATAATGTAATCAGCGCCGTATAAAATATAACTTTCTTCTTGTCAAACTTATCTCGGTCCCAGGGGCCCTGGGAAAGGTCACCATATCATGTATTGTCATGACACCGGTTCCCAAGTATCTGCAGCATTCGATTACAGCATTAATCCCCGGCTTCACTGAGAAAATAAACTTTTGATTAACAAAAAATATAGTGCGGATATCATGAAAAACTTTCTGGTAAAATGGCAAAATTAATTTTTTTGTCAAATTCACGCACAATTAGAATTCTCTGTGATTATTAAATCTGTTATTAACATTGTCATAAGCTTTCAAAAAAGTGTGGATTTTATTAGATGTCGTCTGACTTCTGTGGTATCTGGTTGATTGGTGGATCGTCTTAAATGTTATTAAATAGTAAATATTGGTACTGATGAACTTGAGTGAGTTAAAAAAAAACACTTTTCACTAGCCCAAACGGATAAATATGATAAAGTTTAATTTATCGACCGACGGTTCTTGGTGGAAGTTCATATTAATAATTTTAAAATGAAACACAATATGTAGTTATTCCACTATTGACTTTATTTATTTTTGCGAGCGCCAGCTTTCAAGAGCTTCCGCTCTCATCGTCAGGCAAAAGTAAAGTTTACTTGAGAGCGGAAGCTCTTGAAAGCCGGCTCGCAAAAATAAATAAAGTCAATAGTGGATAAATATGAGTCCTTGGACTCCTGAAATATCCGGGAAAAGAGGTTATTTCAAAATGTAGTATATTGTACTATCTGAAATAAGAGATTATTTCAACGTGTAGAAATAATGGTACTATATGAGATGGTAGGCCCCACTGTTGTCAAATGTGATATTTCATAGGAAAAGTAATATTCACGAAATTGTTGCCATATGTAGAATTATTTTTTTGTTACCACGTTTAATTATTTTTGGGCACCAATAAATAAAACCGGAAATAATAAAATTCAATTCGAATTCAAATTTCCTAAAGTTTATATTCCATGTAGATTTTATTTATGACTAAAATCTACTTCGAATACTAATTTCCTAAAGTTCATATTCGAATTAGATTTTATTTTTACCCGTTTTATTTTATTTTTGCAAATAAAAAAAGGAAGAAAATATTTCGCCAAAAAATCCAAATGATATTATTGTAGCAACAATTTTCCTCCATAGAAAACTATATTTGACAGATATAACATTGGGGCCTACCATCTCAATAAGTTCCGAAATAATTACTACATGTAGAAATAATTTTATTATTCAGGAGTTCGCCTGAAAGATTCGAGTTTCCAAAGAAGGCATTTGTTTCCCTGTTGCTTGCCCGGTAAAGGCGGTCACATACGATATATAAACAAACTTTTTCAAATATTTATGCGGAAATTACGACACACACGCGTAATATTGTTGTATTGTATTTCCATTATTTTGTTTGTTTGTCTCGCTCTCACACACATCTTTTCGTCGTCCGTTCTTGGTCTTTTATTTTACTACTTTCATTATTATATTTGTTTGATTGTCATTGAGTAGGTGCAATAATGTATAAGATACGCTTTATTGCTTTCATTGTCTTTCGGTTCCGATATGTCGTCGTTTTCGTAATGGACTGCATTTCTTTTATTGTTTTCATTTGTACTTGGTAACACAATATCAATAACCTTTATTGTCTTTTGTTTTATCTAATAGGTAGTTTCATTTTCAGAAACATAATTATATTATTTTTATGATTCCTGGATTCCCCGACAAGGAATAGATTTCTCACTCTTTTCTATAGGTTTTCGAGATCTTGAAAAAGCAGGTGTTTGTAAAAATTCACGTATAAGACATTATTGACATATTATTGTCTTTTGTTTTATCACGTATAAGACATTTGACAAAGTACTTGATCTACTGGCTTCCCCTCCCACTTTGATTCTATTAATTCATAGTTTAGTCTTTAAGCGAATTGATGAAATGAAATTCTTTGATTCAAATTAAAGATATTTAAAATTAAATAGGGCTCCAGGTTGCACACTATGGCGCCTGCGGTGTGAACAAGATTTGTTAAGCGTTGTAGAATCCAGAATGGAAGTCGAAAGTTCGTCGAAATTTTAAAATCACTTTCGTCAAAAAGCGTAATTCACCAGATTCCATTATGTTCATCGATGCCCACATCGTGTCGTCGTCGGTTCGGGTGTTTACATTTTTCAATAATTTATCGACTCGTCAATTTCAAATTCGTAAAAATATATTATTATGATTTCTTCTTTCCAAATTTTTCATTATTCCAACAGTCGATTGATGTGTTTTTGTTGTTATTATTGCTGTAAAATACACCCGACAGTTTTATTTTTGGCGATGATCCAAAGTATTATCCTGGTTTGTTATGATTATTTGAACCCCGCAAATATTTATCGATGAGTAAAATATTTTCTGGTCTGTATGTGTATTTTATTTTCGGTTTGGGCTTTTTTTTCATAACCAACTTTTTCTGGGTCGCGACGTGGTATGAGAGATGATACCTCCTTGCATGAAATTTATTGGATACATCGGCGGTGAACCGTATTTCCGTCAAAATATTATTTTCGTTCGAGTTTTTTCTACGTTTACGTCTAGTATCGTTTATTATACTTCTTACCGTTTTTTCTTCGGCACTTTTACTTTTTCTTTCCTAAATTTAAACATTCAAAGGATTTGATTTACCACTCAATTTGTTTATATTATTAATACTTATATTCATTTACGAATGTTTAAAATGAAGTAAATTATACTTGTATTATAAATAATATTTGCGTGGTATGATTTATTATTTAAGACTTGTTTTTCCATTGGTTTCTTTTGATAAATATTTTCCATTTTAAATTTTCTAGAATATTAATATAATAATAACATTCCGTCGAGCACCCGGTAAAGAATTGGTCTCCCTCTTTTTTCTGTATGTTTTTGAGTGATCTTTAAATGTTTAGCAGATGTTTAAAAAAATAAGACATTTTAGTATTTAAATTCAGCGATTAGGTTTTCCACATAATATCCTTTTCAATATTTTCATAGAGTAGCGTTTTCTGTGGTCTAAATAAATCAGAAATAATTGACAGCTGAGTATAATTTTAATCCCTTATAAAGCTGTAACAATACTAATAGCTGTTCATAAGTTAAGTGTTACTTAGACACGTATAAACGCTGGATTAATAGTTATTCCGTGATTCTGAGTACAATATCTACATACTATTTTTTGTGATATGGATCTCCTTACAAACAATGGAGACACACTGACTGACGCACGGCTTATTGATACAATTTGGGCCACTTTAGTCTTATTAATTTTAGTTTGCATCACCTCAAATCTACCTACATACATAACTTACGACTGATTATTACTGTTACGTATTACAGTATAAACGGCACAATATTATGGTGTTGCCGCTCCATCCACACGATTCTCAGTCAGATAAGTCAGGACGATTGATGATGGGAACGATGAATTGGAAAATACCTACATTCATAACTTACGACTTATTATTACTGTTACGTATTATAAACGGCACAATATCGTGTTGCCGCTCCATTCACACGATTCTCAGTCAGATAAGTCAGGACGATTGATGATGGGAACGATGAATTGGAAAATATTGGTCCATGTATATTTAGTTCACGTTACGTGGAGTACTCGGCTAAGTATTTGTACCCCTCTCTTTTCTGTAAGTTTTCGAGTGTCATGTAAAAAGCAGGTGTTCGAAAAAAGTCATATTGGATTCGGCGATGAGAATTGCTACTCTGGATGTCTTAATTATTTGTTGGCACGAAAAGGACAATTTACATGTTTATTTCGTGCAGCTGAGACGAGCAGACACTGGCTACCTCCCATGTGGGATATGCCGTGATAGAATAGTAGTAATAGTTTATGTATGTGGTTAGTTTTTATCACAGGAATGTTTAGTAACCGAACTCGTTAAATGTGCAATTTGCAAACTAATTTGTATTCAATAATGTTTTCATATTCCACAAGTGGGGGCAACTAGCAGACTAGCCGCATATAATCAGCATGTAAACCGTCTTCTCCGTGCCAACAAAAAAATGAGGCATCAAGGATTGGTGGCAAACCTCATCACTGAATTCAAGATATAAAATATTTTTATTTTTTCGAACTCCTGCCTTTTTACAGAACACTCGAAAACTTACGGGAACGAGTAACAGACCAAAATTCTAAGCCTGGTGCTCCACGGAATTAATTTAACGTTAGGTAGGTACATATATTAAATGCTACATCCAGATGTTATTTAGTTCAGTGTGTTATTAAACCAGCATTGTTATTATGTACTATTATTATTATTCTTTATGTTGTTATTGTGGGATCCACCGTTTCTATCTACACAATATTATGTACATCAGTATAAGTACAATGTAATGTAGTAGTGCTAAGTATTTAATAATCATTTTGGTACTTTCGATGAAGCACCCATAGCATTACATAATAGGTACCTACAAGCTTACTTTTAATATAATACTAGTCATTAACACTCAGCTTTAAGTAAATACACGCACTTTCTTCGTCGTTACTTCGCTAATGGTAAGTAGTTGATCAAAAAGCACAACTTTTCTATCTGTAAGGTTCTGTCGGTTTGGACGACCCTCTTTCACAATAAAATTTGACGCTAATACTCTCTGAATCTTTCTGGCATGATTTTGCAGACATACATACCATTACGCCGTTTCCCTCGCGGGGTAGGCAGAATGGATCGAGCGCCACTTTCTTATATCCTTGCATACATCTTTCGTTTCCGTCACTGTCATACAACTCCTGCATGCTCTCCTGTTCAATATGCTCAACACGTCAACGCCCTGTAGGATTTGATTTTAATGATCTTGCCATTTGATCCTCGGACGTCCACGTCTCCGAGCACCATTCCTCTCAGCCAAATATGGTTTTGACTTGTACCAACTGTTTACTAATTAGCATAGATCACTTTGTTTTCATAACATTTTTTTGATTTATAAACATGTCGTTTATTATAAAATGCAGCTCGTTTTAAATTATGTACTATCTTGACAATTTTCGATTTATTTGTTCGTTACAATGTTGTTACCTAAATAGTTATACAGTATTATGATCGCACAAATTGTATTTAAGTGGTTGCTCGCTTTGGTGTTATGTCGTCGCTCACATTTTAGTCGCCCAGGAAGTGATTCTGTATGCTCATTTCGGTATTTTTTGCAGCCTATATTTGAATAAGTATATTTGTCTTAATTAGGTAAGTAGGTATATCTCATTGTGTCGTGGTTAAATGGAAGAAATCACTTGATAGTGATAATCTCGCCACTGCATATCGTCCTACTCTATTTTAAATTTTGTATTATTTTGTTTGCACTGTCATGTAATGATGATGTGCATAAAGAATAAATAAATAAAATTGCGCACACTGCGCAATAATCTTAACTCCGCATTTGTAGGACTATTAGGTAATTTTCTCGTCGGTACTTGGATCGGATGCATCTAGAAACAAACAAAAATAATATTGGACATGTCCTTCGTATCGTACCCGCTCCAATTTGTCGTGTTTACACAGCGGCTTGCATCCCATCAATTCGACCCTCCAGTTCCATAAACCAACAACTCGAAATCCTAATATTCCAAGACATATAGGTCACGTTAAAATTTTGAAGCAATATATATATGGCTGATACCAAAAACTCAACAAATTTGTGCTTCTAAAAGAAATTATTCAAATTTGAAGAGGAATTGAAAGAATATATTTTTAACTAACTGACTTTCAACAAATATTTGTCATTTTTTATACCACTTTGATTTCTTTTTTTTTCAATATCTTGACCAAATTTTTTAACATTTTTGTACTTTTCTTATAATTTTAACCTGATTAATGTTTTTTGTTAAACTCTCTTTGTTAAACTCTCGTTTTTTATTAGTCTAATTTTTTGGGTCTTTTTTGAAAAAGATCGTACCTTTGTATACATGCATAGTATGTATTAGTGATGTAACGAATATTCGTATTCGCAGATTTCAAAGTATGCGCAAAAAATATGCGAATATTATTTTGGTAATAAAGTATCGGATATTCGGTAAAAGTACCGGATGCTTACCCGGTACATTGTAGAAAAAACGTACTTGCAAGAAAATATTCTTAAAGAAAACCGAGGAGTTTTGAAATAGGTATTTTAAATTCCTAAACCATTTTGAAAATTCGGCGATGGGGATGTAGAAATTTTAATGTTTGAGCAATAATATTGTAGAAATTTAAGCAAGTCAATATTCGCTATTCGCATTCGGTATGTATACAGAGGTTTAACATGTTAAATGCTTCGGCCGTAAATATCTGTAAAAAATATATCTACGTGTAATAAGCTGAAATCTAGATTTTGTAAATTTTCTAGTTGTTGACCTACGGAACTGGATCGTCGACTTAATTATCTAATTGAGAAGTTTTAGTTGTATCAACATATTAGTGAGAAGTAATGGTCCTCTTCTATTTGGTCCTCAGTACAGTTGTTTATTATCTGATACTTATCTACGTGTAGTACACTAATCACCATAAACTATATACGGTATGACGTTAGACCTTACTATGAAACGTGACCCCGGCAACGTATCGCACACCTCCTAAGACTTCATACGCTCTGAGGCCTGAGTCAATAACACATTTTCACGTTACGTTTTCGTTCCGTTAACGTTCGAGTATAGACGAAGTTGCAAGCAAGTGTCAATTTCGTTGCTAAGATACACAATAGTTACGAAAATTGACGCAACGTCGTCTGCATTTGAACGCTAACGAAACGAAAACGTAACGTGAAAATGTTTTGTTGACTCAGGCCTCTGGACGGTTCTCCGTGATGCTGTATACCTACCGCACACAGGAATCAAATTATAATTATGTCAAGTTTCCGCGATCTTCGATCTCTTCAAGGGTGTGCACCTACGTAATATTTTGAATTTTCATTCTACATGTCGGTCTAAACATTGCAATTATCGTCAGGTGGTAATTAATCCACTAAACGGCAATGAATTATTTTGAATAGTAATTTGTTTAACATACTTAATTTGGTATGGAGTCTCCGTTAAGAATTGGTCTCCCACTCTTTCTGTAAGTTTTGAGTGTCCCGTAAAAGACAGGTGTTCGTAAAACTAAGACGTAAAAGACAATTTACATGTACAATTCAGCGATAAGGCATACCACCCATCTGGCTATACCACTAGTGGGATATGTCGTGATGGTATAGTGGTAGGTTTTAATCTGACCGAAAGCAGGTAGATGAAATGAAATAAAACTGAAATGAGTGATCTTGTAATATAAGGAGAACCTCGTTAAGGAAAAAGATATAGTGTATTTATGATTTGGATTTCTAGATAGGGATGCGCGTGTACAATAAATAACTCAGAATCGGAAGACCTATTTTCACGGCGTACTTTTTCTAAAAAAATTACTACATCACCATTAGAAAATTTACAGGCGACGGATCGTTTAGGAATTGAGAACACTTTTGATTGTTGTATCTTTCCGAGTGAAATTCTATGGAAGATTGATTAAAAATTAGCGTAACGAAAATTCCTAATTGCAATCGTCCAGTTAGCCACATTGTTGTCAATCGCTTAGATGGTATGTTTGTAGCCTTATTCTAATCCTACGGTGCGGCGACTATGTAGAAGGTTACCATTGATAGTATAATAATATTAAGTGTGTACTGCGATTCGTAATCCTTTTATTGATGGATGAATTGCTAGATATTACTTGCGTAATTTTAGTTTATTTCTTTCTTCTATTATGGGTTTTGGTTATATTATGATCTCAATTACTACATTTATGTAGGTGCTGTGGGTTGGTTATTTCGAATCATGTACGTTGTTCTTATACTTTCGTTTTATATACATGTCCCTTAGAATGGTTAAAAATGCACGTTTTGTAACTTTACTTTAATTAATTGTTAGAAATAGTATCAATTTATCCATATCATCGTAACATCTCCCATAAGTAAGGTAGCCCTAGGACTAACTGCATGTACTAGTCGCCTTTACCGTGCTATAAAAACGGCTCTATGAGGACGTCTTGTATGTTTATTGTTGTTCTACTGACCACCCTTTTGTAGGATATATCGTGATGGTATGGGGTTATAGTTTGTTCAGCTCTCACCTACATGAAGTAGGTAAAATTATAACATTCTACGTATATTTTAGTATGAAAAGTCTGCAGTGTCCACTGCAAAAATCAATAACTGAATTGGCCTAAAATACTCCATAGACTATCACAGAATGGACGAATAGGCTTTGAAATTGTGAAAAATGAAATTTTAAATCAAATAGTAACTATATTCAGTCGTGAAAACATATCAGATATTTTGCGAAAATTACTTGTGGAACAGATAGTTCTTTAAAATAAATACCAATAATATTTTTTTATTGAAATAGTTGAGTGAATTTTATTTCGATAATTTTGTAATAGCAATTAATACCTGTATTAATATGTGCGACTGACTCTTCCCAAACTATTTTCATTAGAGTTGCACTTGCATGTGCAAGTTTCCCAATGTGACGTTTCATTACGGTCTAACGTTATATACAAATGTCGAAACTTTCACTGAAATAATTCTTCGGGTTTTCACGGTCCTTATCACGTTGTCTGGTTATCGGAATCTCCGTGTAGTTATTCCTATTGTCTCGAGCTTAAATTTTACAAATAAATATATCAATAAATCATGCCATCAAATCAATGAGCTCGTACACTTAACACCTGAACTGGAAATATTTCATTAGGCGTATTTAAACTTTTTACGAGTGTTATAAAATTGTATGCTTCTGCAATACATACGTAGTAATACTATGACGTGTATAATATCACAGTATATTTTTCAGTTTTATAAATATAGCTACACAACATTTTCTGCTATCGCCCCTTGTATCAGAGAAATCTCGTGACTACTAATCACGCAACTTGTTGCTTTTCTATGAATAATAATAATATTTACGGAATAATTAGGCAAGTCTAGGTAGGTTGGTACACACCACGCAAACGCGGATACAACCTTGATGCTTGTGCGGACGTAGGATTAAAAATTGTACGAAAGAATTGTTTAGAAGGACAGCAAAGTTCCTACTTGTGCATCTAAAAATTTATTGTTCTAGATTTGACTGGATGACTTAAAAATCGATGTGTTTGAAACACCTAGGAGAGTGATTAATGAGAACCATCGATACAGTCTACTTTGAACCAACCATCAATGTAGACTGTAAGCATTACCAATAATTCCGAAATACATACCTACGTTTCTTCTACCCTTTTAACCTAAGGCAGGTGGTTCTTGAAGTAAATTCGCAAGGCTCTCAATAATAATAATAGTAATTAGACAATTCTTCTAAAGATGCGTCGTAAAACTCACCGTAAGGGCCCATTCAAGAATCATAACACTTCCTGAACAATAGTCGATCTTTAACTTTGCCTTAAACATCTCCACACTCTCCAAAGTTCGCAAATTATAACAATGCATTTAATAATTTATAATAATAATAATAATAATAATTTATTCAAACAATAATATCGTCTTTACATTTTCATTATAACACAGTTGAACATACTTAATACAATCACAAAAAAATGTCTTCCACACTAGCCATAGGGCTGTGTTGTGGCAGAAATACAAATGAGATACAAAACAATAGAGTTTTTGAAGTTAGCAAAAATAAAAAAAAGAAAGCTAAAACCTTATAATAAATTAATAAAAAACTTCTAGTCAAACAAAATCAATTATTTACAAACATGTCTCCACAATACGGTCAATTACAAAAATAAACACACACTACAATACAAAAATGGGTCAGAGAATAATCTAGCAATGTCAATGAGTGAAATCTGTCTGCTAATGAGTCATTATTGGCTGTGTTAGTTGGGTTAGTAATAATTGTCATGAACGTCAGTATATAAGTCTTCAATAATGAGATGGTGAGTTATCCAATGTTCACGCCAGTGCACTGGGCTTCGCAATGAGCCCTGAATGCCAACAAAAGCCAGTGAATGAGCGAGTCAATAGGTTAGCGGCTGATTCAACAGTGTGTTAGTTTATTAGTTCAGGTAAAAAGCTATGTATGACAATGAGTGAGTTCGCGGGCAAATACGCGAGTGAGCGAATGTGTAACTGAACAAGTTCTCAATCCAAGAAATCTAAGAACATCAATAAAAAAGCAACAACAACAACACTCACCCCATCACACCAAAAACCTCAGTAAGGCCTCCGACTCATCCACCCCAATATCAACAAGATGCCTTTTAATCACACCCCTAAATGTGCCGTCACCCCGCAAGAGTCTCCACTCTGACTTAAGTGAGTTATACACCTTCGGAGCCAATACAGTATGGAATCGCTGGCGGAAGGTTGTATTTGTCTCCACTTGAGAATGTCTCTGATCAGAAACCTGTCTGGTGAAATGCAGGTGCGTAGCAGACGGAATCGCAGGTGCTGTTCTATGGTGATATTCAGCTAACCTTAAAATATAAATCTGTCTCACGTCCAAGGCATGACACTCCCTCAGTAAATCCCCCGTTGGATAGATGTAGGGATGTCCACACATCACCTTTAACACTATTCTGTGTGCCCTGGTCAACGAACTCAACACACTTGCGGCCGCACCCCCCCAACTCAAAATTGCATAATTCACAATGGAGTAGCACAGCGCATAGTACACCGAGCGCAACAATGGGAAATCTAGGATCTCTCTAAGTCGCCTGAACAAGTATATGAGTTTTCTTACTCGTGTATTTAGAATGCAAGCGTGAGCTTTCCAGCTCAAATTCGAATCGATCTGTACACCAAGATACTTAACATTCTGCACGAGTTCTATTTTTTGAGTTGAACTTCCATAATCTGAGTGTACATGAATCTCAACATCGCTGGGCGGGAGTGACCGTGCGCTTATATGAAAACAAACCACTTTAGTTTTCTCCGTATTCAGAGTCAATAGATTCTCATTCAACCACGAGCTTGCTTCGTTAAAACCCCGTTGAGCGAGCTGGGAAACGGTACACCAATCTTTACCTTCAAACAAAAGGACAGTGTCGTCCGCAAATGTGATAACTTTACCCCCTAAAAGTCTTTTTTCGCAAAAATCGTTTATGTATACCAAAAACAGAAGAGGCCCCAGTATGCTACCCTGAGGAACTCCATAGGCTCCACAGGGGCGACCGCCACTCTTCCACTCTCCAACACGAACCGACTGTCTCCGTCTCGCCAAATAAGAAGTAAACCACCTCTGAGATAGACCTCTGACACCTATTTGCTCGAGTTTCTTGAGTAGGATTGCGTGCGACACGGTGTCGAAAGCCTTTGCCAGGTCTAAAAATATACCAATACATTTCCTGCCCTTGTCTAAATTACCTGATACATATTCTGTTAGAGTAGTAATTGCGTCCTCCGTATTTCTTCCCTGAGTGAATCCAAACTGGTTGGGAGACAGAATGCAGTTTGTGTTCAAGAACCTCAACAATCTCACCTTAATTATATTACGCGTTTAGATTACTATCCCACCGAGCTAAGAAACTTACGAATAACATAATTATATTGGTGCGGAGACGATTTATTGACAGTCCAGATACACTATTTGTAAACACAGTATTTACTACCTGCTCATTTGCTCTGGAGAAACGCTGTGATGTTTTTAAAAGCACTGCATATCACAAAACGACGCCAATTCATTTCTTATAATTGTATTATTTTATTTTTATGTTCTATATTGCCTGTTTAGTTTTTTGTCAGCGTCAACACTCTTGTCTTTTTAATTACGTCGACCTTTAGATATTACGATCCTAATACTGCTACCCCGTCGAAGTTAGTCCTCTGGGAATAGAGAAAAGTTAATTTCGTTTCGGTCTGCGATTGAAATTTTTAATTAGAACCTTTCCCGCCCGTGTAAATACAATCCACAATGTAGTTGGAATAAAAATACACATTTTTTCTATGCATAACAATAATAATACTTCTACAAAGCAGAGCTGGACATTTATGATCAACTCGTTAATTAACTTTCGTTCAAATTTGATTAACTGTTAACTTGAACAGGGGCCCGAGTCAAAACACATTTTAGCGTTACGTTTTCGTTTCGTGTTCATACGTCTATAGACGACGTTGCGCCAAAGTGTCAATTTTCGTATTTATTGTGTATTTTAGCTACGAAATTGACACTTGCTCGCAACGTCGTCTACATTAGAAGATAATGGAACGCAAACGTAACGCTAATATAATTATTGTGTTTTGACTTCGAAGCCAGGTTTGTTAAACAAGTCCGTAACTTTTTTTGCGATTGTTGTGTACATAGCTGGTACCATCACCATTAACGGCTTTTTAAAGAAGCGTCACAAAGTATTTTTAGCTCCCGGTTCTCTGGAATTAACGAATGACTAAATTATATAATATTTCTTTAACGGATTAATGAAGTAAGATTTTTGATTAACGTTTTTCAGCTGTAATATAAAGTTTCATGTTTTTTCGCTTTTGACGTAATACAAAAAAAAACATCGAGTTACATAATCAGAATTACATGACACAGTATTAAAACAAACTAAGCATGTTTTTAACAAGTTTCTGTTACACGCATTATGTATTATATTTTATTTATTTTTATTGTAATTGTATACTCTTGTTTATATATATTATGAATATAGTTGTAGTTTTTAATCAGACTGAAAATGTCCTTATAAGACGAAAGACACCTCTCTCAATAAGGAACATAATAATAGTAGAAGAAAACCTTTGTTTTTTTTTTTAATTTCGTTATGGGATTCTACTACCTAAACACCCATACAGTGAATAAGTTTTTTGCTATTGTAACATTACGGATTCAATTGGCGCTTTTCAGTTCAACACTATTTTTGTTTGAAGTATGTTTTGTAGCTATTTTGGTCCAATATTTATTTTAACTGTATTTGACACTAAAAGATTCGAGAATAATTCTCAGAACCAATTCTTTCCCTCCGCTTCATTCCAGCTACTCACTTGATATTTTGGAATGGTTTACAGTGTTGAAAAATGTTCCAAGTATGGTCCTCGTATAACCTTAATTATATTTTGATCCATCAGAGTAATCACTGAATCATTGTCGTTTTACTTACGTTTTTTGTTGAAAACTTGTTATCAAGATTCTCTTAAACATTTTTTTCAAACGTGTACTATATTAGGTGTTGTTAGTTCATCAAATTGATCATCAGAAAGAAAAATGAAAAATCTGTGGCTTAAAATATGTCGTTAGACCACCCGGCAAAGCCGTGGTCCATTAAGTTTTCGAGTTTCCTTTTATAGGCAGGTGTTATATATGTATTTTACAAATATTTTACATCTTCAATTCAGCAATGTGGTTTACTACCCATCCTGAATGTCATATTTTTTGTTGGCGCGCAAGACAGCCTGCATGTTTACTATATGCAGCTAGTCTGCTGACTACCCCACCTATGGGATATGCTGCGATGGTATAGTAGAAGTTGTAGTATGGTTTAAAAAATACATAACGAAACCATAAATGCAGAGGGTGGAAAAAAATTCAGCTGGGGCAGGACAAAGGGGTCTAAGCTAGATACGAAAATTAATAAATAATATATTTTTACTTTCTTCAGATATTTATTTTAGTCTTTCAAAAAGGTCTGCTAATTTGTCGCCCATTGAGAGGTAATAATTATTTACCATCGTTTGGGCAATTAGTAGCTACATATTTATAATACGTAAGCATAGGACTACATATTAGTACTAACCACTCACTATTCTAGGCATCGAAGTGATATTATAAGCGGCAGCCTTAGCACCACGTCGGTTGACGTGTACGACGTACGTTGCCATTGTGTTCCGCAATATTAAAATTTTAAGTAGGCCCAAGGTGGTCATAGTACTAAAACGCTAGGACTGACTTGCCCACTCGATAATACAAATATTGTTAAGTGCCATTCATACTTTGTTAGTTTTCTTGAACAGCGACATTGGGTGGGTCATCAGATCAGGGAGCGAAATGCTAATTACATCCAATCTGCAATGTACTTATACCCAAAGGCAGAAGACCGTTAGGTAGACCAAGACAGAGGATTTTAGATAGCACTAATCAGAATCTAAAGGAGATGAACACTAAATACGGTTTTTTGAAAGTGTTTTCAGTTATTGATATATTTTTCTGTCATAAGTTGATTGGCTGGTGTTTATCAGTCGATTTATATTTACGGTGCTACTTCCGGCGTACTCCGAGTCATCCGTTGAGAAAAGCAAATATCGATGGCATAGTGCACAGATGTGGTAAGTACAATTTTTGCTCAAATCAAGATACGATCGTTTTATATCTATTCTTCCAAAGTGAGCATTCAGTGTGGCAATTGTAAATTAGTCTTTACTACTTACAATTCGATCGAAACGATCGAACGACTCACTGGTTTCTGGTAAAGTACCATTACTACTTACTTCTACTGCTAATATTATGCATAACATAACGCCCCCTTGGCACGCAACGCTTACGTATTATTCCTTTACTGCGAATATGATTGTGTTCATTTTATATGTTACATTTTATTTCGTACGGATGGATTCGTTAGACACTAAGGTTAAATTAAAGTTTGACATGGAAAATTAATTTGTGACATGGTCCAATCAACACTGCACATGTTTCCTTTATCTCATACTATCCAGTCTGTTCTAAGATTGTGTATTTTCAAAACTCGGTGTCAAGTTTTCACAAATATCAAGACTTGCATAGTTCCGTCTATGTCAGTTGCAAGTTGCAATCATATATACGCTATCATCATCTTCACACGATTGGTGTAAGCATGTACATCTATAATGCACGAAATTGTTGGTAAGAATTTTGACATAGTTTTGTTGCAGATGTCTTGTTCGTTTTGAAACTATTTTCGTTTGTTATTCTTTTTAATCTTCATGAAACGAGATGTTATTCATGTCCAAAGTTTTCTTGCAGTGTTCTTGTTTGTGTAACGGTGTGCATGTATGTAATATTTCATTTTGAATTGTGTATTGTGCAAAGGTATAATCTGTCAAGCCATTCATTGACATTTTATCTTGGAACTAAGTAAATATAGTCAACATTTGTCAATATTGTACTCTAAGTGTATTCAAAGTACCTTGTGGTTGCTTGGCTAAATATTTAGCTACTATGTAGGATGTCACCTGTGGTTGTTTCAAGTGCATGACCACGATTCATTTTATAGTGATTACCGAAGTCTATTATTATTAATGGAGCATTGATAAAGGTAAAAAATACACATGTAAAGTAGCAGCACGGTGTTGGTAGAAAAAAAGTATAAAGAGAGCTGTGGAAATGTAATACTTCATAGCATATAATAAATATTTGAAGTTGAATGAAAAGTATTATGTAAGAGCTTAGGCTTTCATGACCGGCATTATAAATACTTATCTACTTGTTCCGGGCTTTGTGGCCGTAGTCTGATAAGCCGAAATTCTCCCGACCAACCCCCCCCCCCTCCTTGAAGATGTCTTAGAAACACAGCTGTAGGCGAAACGTCCCGGTAATTTAATAATAGCTGAAGTAAAGAAAATTGAGCGCTGAGACAATGTAAGGTGAAAACTGGCTCAGTCTACCTTGGTACGGGCTCATGCCCAGTTAGGTAGATTTTTTTGTGACTTATCTTTTAGAAACTGTTTTGTAAATGAAATAAATAAATAAATACATTTTTGTTCACCAGACCACGGCCACGTAGCCCGCAACAAGTTAGTACTTAGTATAAAGTAGGTAGGTATATTTTGATATTGTGTGTAGAGTCTGTAGAGACTTCGTTGCCACGAGTTGAGTGCTCAAACTAACTTGTGCTCTCTTTCATATCGGATTTTTAGTTATATTTAAGAACACGATGATTTTATTATAAACATTCATAGAGGTAGGTGTTTATTGTGTTGGTGCGAAAATAATACAATTCCATTATTGGATAAATTGAAACAATCGTTTCTTTCTACAGCAGATAAAAACCTTTAAAATCTGTAGCAGAAAGAAACACTTAATTCAATTTATCCGCTCATTATTGTACGTATCTATCGAGTGATTATATTTTAGAGAATAGGTATGCATACTTACTTATTTTAACAACCATTATAAAAGTTTTTCACATCCAGACAGAATTAATCGTGGAAATATATTGCGCACATTTTGGTTTTCTGCGCGTGATTTGTAGCCCAATTTAATTACTTTACAAGAGAAATTTTCCATCGTGGACGTATAATAAATAGATAAATTATCGGCGGGATGAATAAATACCTACTCTTCGTTATAATATGGCCGCCGTTACCTATACTCTCACGCAAATTGTGGTAATTATTAAACTTCATGGCAATAATTACAACAAATTTAGTTGATATTTTCAACCGACGGTACTTGGTGGAAATTCATGTTGAATTAATTTAAATAAAACACTTATTTGTAGCATATCCACGGTGACTTTTTATTGGACGCGAGCCGGCTTTCAAGAGCTTCCGCTCTCATCATCAGGCTGGCGAAAAGTAAAGTTTACTGATGATGAGAGCGGAAGCTCTTGAAAGCCGGCTCGCGTCCAATAAAAAGTCACCGTGGATATACTACAAATAAGTGTTTTATTTAAATTAATACAACAAATTTAGTAATAACGTCAATAAAATATTAAATTAATATTAGTATTAATTTAATATTTTATTAAATATTAAATTAATACTAATATTAATTTAATATTTTAATTTAAATTAATTTCTGGAAGTAGAGAATTTTCCGAGATTTTTTTTTTTAATTTAACAGTATAATAATAATAAATCAGTACTTAATTCAATCAATCAATAACAATGTACAAATGTTGAGGCAATTTATCACCAATATTGCTACAATAACTTAATTATGGTATATTTTGAGGCAAATATATTTTTTATTGATCATTTTTACAATGTTCAAAAAAAAATGTAATCATGAAATGTGTATTTTTTTTACACAAGTATACAAAGTGATCGTACCTTTGTACATACTTGTATTGTAAGTATACAGGGGTTTTACATGTAAAAGGCTTTGGCCGTGAATATATGTAAAGAGATAAAATAAATATCAAAAAATGGTCATGTGTAAAAAGAATATACTTAGAAAATCAGGTTGGCTGCGAAGTGTTCTGGGATAAGGGTCATAATACCACTAAGAAAAGTTATGGAGAGAAATTTCTCTTCCATCAGAGGAGAATTGTTGTTTGGACTTTTTACAAGATGATTGGCCTGTCTTGTTACATTTTTTACATACTTGGCACCACAAAACTTGCACTTGTATTGTTGTGGCTTGCTTCCTGCCGTTTCTTCGACAAAATATCTAAATGTAAATTCCTTCTTGCCCATCTTGCACTATTCTAGTCACTGCCTGTGAAGAACTGCCACGTAGTGATGTCAATACCGGATATTTTTTCATATATTTTGTAGGGGAATCCCGCCGCGTTACCGCCAAATCAATAAATAATAGGGGAATCCCCATGGAAAAAAATCATAGAGAAATTTCTCTTCCATCAGAGGAGAAATTTCTCCGGAGAATTTTCTCTACTCACATCACTACGTGTGGTTTAACGTTAAATGTGGTAAGTGAAATAATTTAATTGAAACAAAAATAAAATTAAACATTTGTTGCCTTCTTAACATTTATTATAACATTCTATATGCAGGTACCTACCTACTACACAACTTTTCATGTTAAGCTAATTTATAGTTTGTAAAAGCGTTTAATGGAACTTTTCAAGTATTCGTGTCGTCATTTTAATAATTTTATTCAACACTTGAGGCACGCACTCGTGTAATGTTAGCTCGATATCGAGGAAATCTTTATGTGCTTTAAAGTTTCGATCAAAGAAAACCGATGTTTTACTCTCTTTAAACATCTCGTACCAGACGACTAACGTCTACAGATCAACGATGAGGTATGTCATCCATCCTAAATGTCGTATTTTTTGGCACGAAGATGACAGTTCACATGTTTATTACATGAGCAAGATGAATGAAAAATAGAAACGAAATCATCATTCATGAATTATGTATATAGGATGACAACACTACCACTGTTATACCATCACGGAATATTCCAGATGTGGGGTAGCTAGCGGATCAGCTGCATGTAATAAACATGAAAGCTGTCCTCTCCGTGCCACCAAAACAATAAGACATCCAGGATGAGTGGCAAACCTCATCGCTGAATGTAAGATGTCAAATGTCTTTATTTTTTCAAATAGGTATTCGCAGGCGGTAGGTGTCATGTCAAAGGCAGGTGCTTTTAACATGACACAAAAAATCTTACGAGTGGGATATCAATATTATTTCTCGGCTACTCCACGGATTACACGTTTGATACTTTCTCCGCAGCCTACTTAAGGGGAGACGCTTATTGTTCACAATGAAATTTTTTACTTCACAGATTTCAAACTTTTATAAATTCCCTTACTTTTATAATTTCAAAAACGTATAAGAATTTGAAATATTTTACGTTCTCCCGGATTCTCTTAAAGTATAGAAACAGACGATCATATAAAATAAGATCGAGTCGAACCAGATCGAGCAACGATGTGTGTTGTTGTTACAGAGCATTCTTACACGTGGCCCAAAATTTGGGAATTAAAACAATTCGTAATATATTATTTTTATAATTATTGCCGTTTTATTTTTATTCTAATGTTTATTTATATAACTTTTATTGACTAACTTCGTATGTCGTGTGGTGCTACAATAATTATTTATAAAATCAATGTTGCCATTTTGCCAGTATTTGAGGGCAGAAGCAAATTCACGTCTATTAATTTTTACAAATATTTAACTGTAAATGCAGAAATGTTCATATTTTCGCTGGCTATATTGTATGTTAATCGATACAATGAAAATCCTCCTCCATCGTCGAATAAAATAATTTAAAAATAAAACTAATTTACCATCAAAATCCCTTCGAATAGAATGAGGAATGTGCTGTTTTGTCAGTTCTAAGATCGATGTGATTTTGCTACTGCACCCCTCATTTATAATATTATAACTTTAATAATAATTGTTGAGTGTTTATATGACGCCTGTTGCTTTTGCAAAGCCTTCGTGTTAAATCGTACGAAAACCTTCATTTAATCATTTTTACTTAATTTCTTTAGTTTTTTTTACATACCCATAATAGATGCCAAAGTTGGGCAACTGTTTGGTTCTGTTTTTTTTTTGAAGAGTGTTGAATAGGACCTTTTTTATTTTAACTCGCGATTTTCGCACTTGATATCTTTTTTCAGCTTCTGAATATAGCTGCAATGATTAAATGTTTTACTACGGTATTCGTTGCATTAATAAAAAGCTAACGAGTAACGTAGCTTTTTTTTGTTGTTGACTGGTTAACCGAGTTAATTATTTTTAAAATGGTGCCCAACTCTAGTAGATACCTACGATCTGTTATGTAATGTTATGTAATGATGATGTGCAAAAAAATAAATAAATAAATAAAATATGAATGATCAATATTTTATGATTACCACGAGTTAGTATTTAAAAAGTATGTAATATTTAACACTATTTTTGCGATCAGTAGGCCTAGTCAAAACACATTTAAGCGTTACGTTTTTTTATCGTTTTCGTTCAAACGCGGACGACGTTGCGAGAACGCGTCAATTTCCGTAGCTACTTGTGTATTTTAGCTACGAAAAATGACGCGTTCTCGCAACCTCGTCTTGTTTGAAGGAAAACGAAACGAAAACGTAACTCTTAAATGTGTTTTGACTAGGCCCACTGTTCGACTGAAGATAGGCTGTCAGGACTTTTTTTCGATCAACAGGTTCGGCCTAGGAGGTACAGTATCGTCCTTGCGTTTTTACGAAACATTTTGGCCATATAATAACGCCCGCGACTTTTATAAAGAATCTATACACACATATATATCTCATATTAACTCCGATTATCAACCAAAGTTTCCTTCCGTCTTTGAATTGTCAAAAGTCATAAATATTTCTGTATTATTTTATGTAAGAAAACACAAATGGTTTAAGTTTTCTCCTTTTTAATAATTTAGTGACCTTGTTTCGACTGATTTAACTACATGCCGTATTGTTACTTAGGTTATAATATATTTTAGTCTAAATAACAATATCGAGTTTTTAAAATATAATTCTATATAATGCAACTTTCATTTTGGGAAAGATTAGGACGACAGATGGTCTGATTGTTACATAATAGGTGGAAGTAAGTATATAACAATTGCGAATTATGAATGGAGTAAAATCAGTTTGATAATGACTTTGTAAGTCGAAACAAGGTCACTCAATATTTAAAAAGTAACAAAACTTAAACTATTTTTGTTCTTTGTTGAAGGGTGTTTGTGTTCACACTGTGAAAATTCATATTTAATTATTTATAAATCATTTTTGTTCTGTTTTCTTACATAAATTAATACGGATTTTAAATATCTGTGTTTACAAAACTATTATTAAAAAGTAGCAAAACTTAAACCATTTTTGTTTTGTTTTCTTACATAAATTAATACGGAGTTTTATAAAATAAACATCAACTAAATCAATATATCTGTGTTTACAAAACTATTATTAAAAAGTAGCCAAACTTAAACCATTTTTGTTTTCTTACATAAATTAATACGGATTAGACAAAATAAACGTCAAATCAATCAATATATCTGCGTTTACAAAACTATTATTAAAAAGTATCAAAACTTAAACCATTTTTGTTCTTTGTTGAAGGGTGTTTGTGTTCACACTGTGAAAATTCATATTTAGGTAATTATTTATAAATCATTTTTGTTCTGTTTTCTTACATAAATTAATACGGAGTTTTATAAAATAAACATTAACTCAATCAATATATCTGTGTTTACAAAACTATTTGAATTTTATATTTACCAAAATAGCATATTTTGCTACACTTTTCTGTAACTTCAATATAAAAAACGCAATTTTCGAATATAAATTTAACTAAAAAAACGTGCGAGTGAATTTGCAAAGCTTTCTGTGTAAGTTTATTAATTATTCGTACCGCACGGACTTCACTTACATCATTTTCATTCTTATTCAGTAATCTTGAATCCATAGTTAATAGATTTTGGCCCCCCTTTTGGAACCTCACGGGTATTACTTTATCCTTGTACCACAAAAAATAATACATTACTCAATACAGTAGGTACCTATATGATTGTGTGCACTTGTTAGAGATTATCATCGTTACATACAAAGTGAATCGTAATAATAATAAGATCTTACCATATATAGTGGCGTCTTTCGAAACGATAGAATTCAATGGATGAATTATAAATGCTTACATAAGTACCTACATAGTGCCCAACACAAATACTAGCGATGAAATTATTATTATTTACTAACATTGAACACTTTGGCTTTGCATAGGTAATTATAATCAAATTGGTATATACATACAATTTACACAGATCGAGCTAGTCCCAAATTCTTTCTTTCTTTTCATCATTAGTTCGTCGGTAGTCTGGAGGTAGAGTCTCGGTCTCGTGAACATGGGGTCCGTGGTTCGATCCCAGGTGCCGGCAAACTCCCTTTCACGACACAAGCTTTTAGTAGCTTACTGTGAAAGGTGTATAAGGTTGTATTTGGGTTTATAACAAAACCCAGATATATCTTTTTTTAAAAAATAAAAAAAATAATGGCCTGATAAGTGGAATGACGTCTCTCTCGTGATCAATAACTTATAGTAGAAAGAAACACTTGTTTCAAATAACCTAATTATGGAATTCTACTACGTGCATGCACCTACACAATTAATAATGTAATATAGGTACTAACGCGACGATACACACATAAATATATGTATTTCACTAAACATTTACATGTAACATCCAGACCCGGGATAAATTATAATGAAGGACCCACCGACCACCCGAATAGCGAATAGCGCAGAAGTTTGGTCATCAACCATGTATTGTCACGTAGAAAGAAAGAAACTAATCATATATTATCGTTGTGAAGAACTTTAATTTATTTCGTTTCATATATTTTTTTTTAACCGGGAACACGATCAGTAATTGAGGTTTCATATAGGAGAAAGTACTTTTCCTCTTTTTGGAATAATGAAGTTTTCTTTTTTAATAGATTTGGTATTCTGTCCCTAAAGATTCAACGGTAAATTTATCAACACAGGTATCTCAAAGCCACACAGAGGACATTCCACGACATGGTTCATGAATATAATTTATCATTTACAAATGGACTTAGAATATTTATTCAGCGTTTCCAATCTATCGCAAAGTTAAAGTATTATAATATTATATTTAGGACATACTAAACTATTTATTATTACTGGAACTGTTGTACATTATGTATTTATGTGGGTATTCGCTGACGTTGAAAAGTCGTGTATGCCTGTACATAGTATACCTATGACGATTATCCGGTGATGTGTGCAGAATTGAAACGGTTCGGACAGTCCTTGAATAGTTTAATAACAGAGAGTGAGCAGATACCACTCTCATTCATACAATCATTAGTTATTTAATAGTATGGCCGAATATGGCCGAAATTTCGCAAAGTTTCGACCATTAATCGGTTTCGATTTCGGCTAAAAATAAATTACATTATTGACTTGACTTCAATCTTTTTTAAGCGCATGAATATTGTTACTTAACAATTTATAAAGCCAAACAAAATACACACTTTCACTCTCTGATTTTCAGGAAAATGATCAGAGTTCTTAGAGATGAATGTTCTGAATCTTGTTATGAAGGACTGAGGACTAAAGAGAGAGGAACAGATTTTTTTATAAAAGATGTATCTGAGTTTTTGTTAAACCCTTATACAACCTTATACCCTTTCACAGTAAGCTAAAAGCTTGTGTCGTGAAAGGGGAGTTAGCCGGCACTTGGGATTGAACCGTGAATCTCATGTGCATGAGGCCGAGACTGTACCATCAGGCTATCGACGAACTCGATGTACCCGTGATCTTTTTTTTTATGTGGTGTAATAATCAGTGTAGATTTGTTGTATTTTTACGCGTGAAGTATGGGAAAGCAATAATCAGTATCCAGACGTAGAATCATAACAAAAAAACTATTATAAGGGGTGTAATCCAGAATAAATCACGAAATACGAATATGAATCCAAGTTAATTTGAATCTACTCGAGATACCGATATTCGATTTCGGTGTAATGATCAAAGTCGGTCGGGAAATATTATTATGCAAGTATTGGTCTAAATTCGTTCGTTCATTCATTCATTTAGTCATCGGCCGTATGTTCCCAAACTAATTCATCGTCCTACGGAAATGCGATGTTGTGTTGTGTTTTTATTATTACAATTTGTTATTAGAGCTGTAACTGTAACGAATTTATGTAACGAGGTCATGGAACGTTTTATTTTCATCATCATCATCATCTCTCTCTCTACTCTCTACTCTCCAATACATAATATTATTATTATTTTCATGATTTACGATTTCTTTTACAAATACATTTTACATCTGCATTAATCATAATCGCTTTTATTACATTTAAATCATTATCTAGTGATGAAACATGTCACCTATCTCTAATGACATAATTTTTATGATACTAGAAGGATAATTTGTAAAATGTTCACATATTAACAAGAATCTCTCTGTTATGTATTAAGTATTTTATAACAATCGTGGAATTATTGCTATAAAACAGTTTTTCCTGTTAACCAAGCCCGTCTTTTTCTCACGGAATATGAAATTCTTTGTGGAAACTTCTATCATCCAACCGGAAATAGAATCCAGGATAGTTAGTACGTTAAGTTAAATATGTACCTACCTACTTATAGGTATCTCCTCACCATGACTACTCTATTTTTAAAATTCCTTTTACTTTTTTTATTATATTATTTTTTTATATAAATTATTTATGTATATATTGTTATTATGAAAAGAAACAAATTTGAGGAATTAGAAGTGTTCCTAAAAACATACCATGACATAGACGTGATTATCTTGGGTGAAACATGGCTACGTTCAGAAGAGGTTCAGTACTTTAACCTAAAAAAATTCAATGCTGTATTTAATTGCAGAGAAAATGATACAAGGGGAGGAGGTACAGTAATTTACATCAAAGATAATATAAGATATAACATTCTGCATCAAAACCAGAGATATAACACCACTATAGTGAATCTTCAAATGGGCAACTATCATAGAAAAGTATGTACATTTTATAGACCACCAAATAATTCAATAAATGAATACATAGAATACTTGGATGAACTATTATCTCGATATAAAGGGATGATACTTATGGGTGACACAAATATTGATCTATTAGATAACACAGCAAACTATCTCAGTACCTACAGATTTACAATAGAATCAAATAACTATAAAATAATAAACAAAATTGCAACCACTGATGCCACTAGAACCACTGATCAATCGTGTACATTGATTGATCATGTTATCGAGGATAATGCAAACAATAGTAAAATATCCATTGATTTATCGGACTGGACGGGACTGGATCACAAGATAATGTACATACAAGTTGAGAATAAAGAACAACAAATGCAGAAATTTATACGTATGGAAAGTCAGATTACCAATTTTACAAAATTTGAAAAACTGGTATGTGAAAGATTAAAAATAACTAATAATGACACATTAGATTTTAAGAAGATTATTAAGATAATCCAGGAATCAAAAATACAAGCCACAAGGACGAAAAACCAAAGAATAAGAGAAGGAAATAATTGGATAACCGGAGACATCCTGGAGAAAATCAAATACAGAAACAAACTTTTCACTATGCAAAAGAAACCTGAAGCTAGTACAGACTTAAAAAATACATATAAAAAAGTAAATAACAGTGTCTCATTGGAAATCAATGTATTAAAGAAAATGTATTTTGAGAAGAAAATTGAAAACATAAATGGAGATAAAAGCAAGTTCTGGAAAATAATAAATGAAGCACTGGGGAAAAAAGCACAGTCTAACAAACAAACTAAAATTGATCAATTAATTACACCACAAAATGTAATAACAGACAATCAAAGGATTGCAAATGAATTAAACATACATTTTTGTAACATTGGAGAAAAACTTGCAGAAAATCTCAAACAAGATCCAAACTATCATAAGACTAAAAATACAAATAAAATGACAACGTCGAATAGCATTTTTATGACACCCACAGATGAAACAGAAATTTCCAACACCATAAGAAATCTCAAGAATACCTCCTCATGTGGTTGCGATGGGATATCTGCAAAAGACGTAAAGGCCCTAATTAAAGTTATCTCTCAACCCATTGCTGAAATAATTAATAGATGTTTACTCAATGGGGACTTTCCTGATTGCCTAAAGACCGCTCAGATTATCCCCATCCACAAATCAGGCAGTAGAACTGACGCAAATAATTATCGCCCAATTAGCTTACTAAGCACACTTGGAAAAATATTCGAAAAAATCATTGCTAAAAGAATGACAATATTTATAAATCTAAATGGAGGCTTTGACAAAAGACAATATGGTTTTCAAAGTAAGAGCAGTACTGGATCTGCCTTAGTGGATGTCATGGAGTACATCAATGAGAGACTAGATGAGGGTAAATACGTGATTCCAATATTTGTGGACCTATCAAAGGCCTACGATACGGTAGATCATGATACTCTATTATCATCCCTGTACGATCTTGGTATCAGAGGACAAGTACTGAAATTAGTAGAGGAATATCTAAAAGACAGAAAGGCGATAACTGTAACTAATGGATGTACAAGCCAAAATCTGAAGATAAAAGTTGGAGTACCACAGGGATCAGTGCTGGGCCCATTGTTCTATCTACTATATATAAATAACCTTCAGAATAGTAACTTAAAGGCTAGATACTATATCTACGCGGATGATACTGTACTCGTATATAGTGGAGATGATGAGAATACACTACAGGAAACAATCAACACAGACCTGAGCAAATATCAAGATTGGCTATATAATCACTCACTAACCATGAATACAGATAAAACAAAATTTATGGTAATGAAACAAAAAAATAAAAAACCGATTAATATGCATGTACAGATTAATAATCGTAAAATTAACCAAACTAAGTCCATAAAATATTTAGGAGTCACATTAGATGAAAAGGGACAATGGATCGAACAAGTAGATGGTATATTAAAGAAACTCGGCCCAATCATTGGAATAATGAGAAGAAAAGATTTTTTCAATTTGGAAACTAAAAAGATTATTTATAACGCATTTATATTGCCTCAGATCACATATGGAATATTAGTATGGTCACAATGTAGCACCCAGTTGAGGAACAAGATACAAAGAGCAATGAATAAAGCAATAAAAATAGTACACAACTTAAATAGATACACAAGAACTGCTGACTTATATGAAATGACTAAAGAATATAATCTGGAGGAATTAATAATGACAGAAAAAGCTAAGATGATTTTTAAATTAAGAAATGAACTTACTAAAACTAATATTGATATTGTGACAGCCGGAGCGATACATAATTACCAAACAAGACAGAGAGAACATATCAGAATGGACTATCCTAGAACCAATAGAGCGAGATACAGTTGTGTGTACACTGCATCACTGACATATAATTCACTCCCAGAAATAATTAAGTCCACAGCGAGCCTTAATGCCTTTAAGAGGGAATTGAAGAAGTTTGTGATGAGTAAACGATTGTGTGATTTAATTTGAGTTTGTAAATAGTATAATTTAATTAAAATAAGTGATCAGGATACTGAAGCTTGACCCCTCATACCAGGAGAAATTCTGATTGGGGCAATGCATATGACTTTTTATTATATAGTAATTGATTATTTAAATTTTATGTACCTATTGTGAATTTATTTGTGAAATATGGAAATAATAAATAATAAATAAATTATGATAGATATGAGAGATGTATTAAGCTTATACAGTTTGGTACATGGTAATGTACCTAACGATGTTTATTCCATTGTATTCTCGAAGTGTAAAATGTATAATAGCTATTTCTTTGCGTATTATTATGAATGTAACTGAAATTTGTATGAAATGTTTGAACGTTCATAAAAGCAATAATAGGAATACTATATAGCATTGTTATGATGTAGTTTGCCAAAGATAAATTTGCATTTGAAAGAACTCGTAGATAGGTACTTCCCGCATCGTTCCGTTTTGAAATTGAATGGGATTCCTTCTCTTTATACTGTGAAATGTTTAGAAGTGACCAATGGGATTTTCATTGGTGATAGAAGGTGATATTACATAGTTTAGTCATTTCGTTCGTATGAATTCCAGAATAGAGAATATTTAGATTGACGGGATAGAATGGATTAAAGAATACCTACATATCGATTCGAATTGAATTCCAGTTGAAATATTTATGAAATTGGGCTCATCGCGTATATCTGAATACCAGTGTTGTAAGAAAATGATTTAATATTACCAGCTTTGGAGATAATTCCCAGACTCCATCGTTTAGCAGTAATTTTAAAACAGTGAAACTGGACTGTTAAACAGCACTAGTAATATAATGTGGTGCTGTGGTGCTACAGACGCAGGCTGAAGATCCATTGGTCGGAACAAGTCGAAAACGAAGAGGTGTTAATCAGGGTAAGCGAAAGAAGGCAACTCCTTAAAAGAAAAAGCCAACAACGAGCTAACTGGATGCCACAATATCAGGCTTCTTATCACCGTCGCGGAGGGCAAGATCGAAGGCAGAAATGGTAGAGACCGACCAAGAGACACTTATATGGACCACCTGAAGAAGGACACGAACTGTGGCACATACGTAGAACTAATGAAACTAGCTGAAAATAGGGAGGAATGAAGAAGAAAATCTAAATTCGTTGCAGACCAATCCAGTGGATTTTAACTCACTTTAATATACATTAATACAAATCATTCAAAATCATCGTCAATACATAAAAAAGATAGAATAGAATGTGGTGAAAATTATAACAGTGTTTTGATTGTCTTATAAATATAGAATAGAATATTATTCACGGATTGCAAAAGCATAAATTGAACTAATTAAAAACTTTTAGGTTTTTCACAATTTCCTCTAGTGTATTTTGTTCCATCTTTACGTGTATAGAATGTGATTTTAGCGATGCCAAGTGGTGCCTTTATTCTTAAACTACACTACGACCTGTACCTGTTCGCATTGTTATTATATTTTTATTTGATTTAATGTCCATTGAAGTTGAGCGTTTTACGTTTCGACTGTACATATTATGTTCGAATCTACACTATTCCCGTATGAACGCAGTGTAATAATTCATTATTATAGTGGAATTGAACTTGGTTGAAGGCTGTTTTAATTGCTTTATAATTATTTAATAGTTAAGTTTTATGTATGCATGTATGTAGCTTGCACTACGCCGCGGGCTCTCTAAGCGGTTTATACTGTACTGTAACTGACGTAAGCCGGCCCTTCAGCGATCTATCGATACCATATAATGTACCTTTCATAATTGTTGATTATTTATTGTTAATGGTTTTGTGTAATAATTGTTGCTGCATATAGTTACTGTTATTTTTTAATTAACTATAATGGAACGTGATACTTGTATCGCTCCCTTGTAGGTAGCGTAGAATTGATGATAGAGAGATTTTAAATGTAGGTATGGTACAAAATGTATTTATATTCTATAGCCATCTACATATTATATCATCTTTTTCATTATTCCTGCTGAGATCACCTTGGCCAAAAGCTGTTATGGTCTCAGTGCAGGGCGTCATTTTTAAGATAATAATAATAATAATATCGTCACGGCACATTCTTCGAGCGGGATAGCCAGCGGACCATTTGAATAAAATGAACAAAGAGGCATGTAGTGCAGAAGATATACTTATTGAAAAAGGGGGTGTGAGAAAGCATGGGCGTCTAAATACCACGTGGCTTGATCACGTGGATCAAATTATTTAAGAGCGTTAGTGTCCTGAAGTTCTCCATGGAATGCGTGTGAGGGGCACTCAGACAATCAACGTCTACAATTCAGCGATCAGGCATGCCGCCCATCCTGAGTGTCTTATTTTATAATCGGCATGGAGAGGACTATCTGCATGTTTGTTACGTGCAGTTAGTCCGCTGACTATCCCACTTGTGGAATGTGCCGTGATAGTAGGTATAGTAATATAAATGTATTTCCTCTACCTCATATCAATTCCTATATTATACTTTAAAATGATGGAATCTATTCTTCTCAAGGACATCCACTCATTTGCGAGTGATTTAGGTTAAAATTAGATAGTTTTATGTTTAGGTATTATAAGATAGCGCAGGTATCTGTTTTGGAACCTTGGTATATTGGCAGGTGTAACTTTGCATTAGGTAGATAAGTAGTCTTATACGTGGTACGTAATCTTGTTGAATTAATTCAGTTAAAATTGTCTTTAGCCCCACACAACTTAATCGTTTCTATTCCGGATCTATTGCACGTGTTATTAGGTATTTTTTATTACGATTAACCCATTAAAGTCTACGGAGGTATACTTCCCTAAGATATACATAATCGCAATTGTCGAGGATTTCGTGCATAAAAATTATTGATTATTTGTTAACTATTTGAGATACTAATAGTTCAATTTATTATAATTTTTATCATCTGGTAATATCTTCTATCCAAAAGTATTCAAATATTCAGTCGAAATATTTTAGACGGTGAAATTGAAGAATTTTGCGGTATTACAGTGCTTTATTTTTTTGTGCTTTATTCATTTTTAGCATTAAAACATCAAAATGTTCCTCAATTTATTATGATTAACATTTTAAGTAATTATAAGATTTCGATTATTATTATAATATATTCGATCCCAGGTGCCGGCAAACTCCCCTTTCACTACACAAGCTTTTAGCTTACTGTGAAAGGTGTATAAGGTTGTATTTGGGTTTATATCAAAACCCATATATATCTTTTTTTTTTTTAAATATGTCTCGCTATATCTGTCTATATAAATATTTTTTTGTTGTGTTCGTAATTATCAGGAGACTGTTTCCATGAATAAATTTTTTTGGAAAATCCAACGGAAAAGTCTTTAATTTGAATTGTATGTTTGTATGAAAGTGACGTTTGTATGACAATTCCTCTGTCACGCGTTGGCATAACGATTTTTTTTACATCACCCTGGCGACGCTGGGTAGGAACATCTAGTTAATAAAACTAATATTTCAGGTGTTATGGGTCCTTTTATGGACCAAGGAAAAAAAAATTGCATAATTTTTTTCCCAAAACCATAATAATAATAATTTATGTTAAATATATCATTATATTTATTTAGTTTAAATTCTTTAGTTTTCACAATAAAACTAAGATGGATATTTAATATTACTTGTAGAAACCCTGCGGTCCTAAAGGGGTTAAATTTAAATACTTCGACGTTCGTTCACTTTTATTTGCCTACCGCTAAGTTTATATAGATAGATATATCAAGTCAATAATATTAATTGGCCAAATGTTGTAAACAATTATCACAAGGGTTTTAAAAGGCAGTTATGTTAATAATGGTTTTCTCCAAACTTGTTTAGAGCTTTTTAAGTAAACACTCAAGTTGTGTTGTAAGCTTTATATTGGCAATTTCCTTGTGAGCATTATTTTGACAAAAGCGATGCTCGCTGCATCCCTTTGTGGGGTAGGCAGAAAGGGCGGAATGACAATTTGATATAACTTTGCACGCTTCTGTTGCTTCCTCCACATTCACGCGATTCCTCATGCATGCACGCCGATTTCTCTTAGATACTCAGTACACGGTCGTCCTTGAAAATTTGATTCATGTGGTCAAGCATGGTGGTTCTTGGACAGCCGCGCTCTCTTACATCCCTTGTTTCAAACAATGAGACTTAATAATGTTCATTAATCAATTTATTTATACATACATACATACATACCATCACGCCGCTTCCCTCGCGGGGTAGGCAGAAAGGATCGAGCGCCACTTCCTTCTATCTTTGCATACATCTTTCGCTTCCGTCACTGTCATACAATTCCTCATGCATGTTCTCCTGTTCAATGTGCTCAACACGTGACCGTCCTGTAGGATTTGATTTAAATGATCTTGCCATTTAATCCTCGGACGTCCACGTCTCCGAGCACCATTCCTCTCAGACAAATATATCTTCTTAGTCATTCTGTCCTCATTCATTCTTTCCACGTGCCCAAACCATCTTAACTTATTTACATTCATCCTTGTTATTACACCAACTTTCATTCCACATTCCTTTCGTATATCAATGTTACGCACACGATCTCTCAGACTTTTACCACACATCCTTCTCAACGATCTCATTTCCACTGCATTTATGCCACTTTCATCCTTCTTTAACCATGTCCACGTCTCACTTGCATACATAAGTGTTGGCACTAAGATAGCAGAGTGCACCAACCTTTTAGCTGTGGTGGATATGTTTCTATTTGCAATTATTGGTCGGATTGCACCATTTACCTTATTGCCAGCAACTTTTCTCCTTTCAATATCGCTTTCACACTTCCCATCTCTCGTGAACAAGCTACCTAAGTACACACATTCGTCAACTTGCTCTAACACTTCGTTGTCAATCATCACCTGGCATACTGTTCTCTCACTTCCTCTTTCAAACACCATAATTTTTGTCTTTTTTGCATTAATTCTCAATCCATTTTTATTTATGCATTAATTTATTACTGAATCCGATTACCATCGCGACATTTCCTACAAGTGGGGTAGTCCTCTAATGTTAAGACATTCAGGATAGGTGGGACTTGATAACAAAATATTATAAATTCCATTTGTATCTTATTTTTTAAATAAATAATATTTATTGTTTACACTTGTTTGTTTCAGTTGGAGGCAGGTGATGTACTCCTGAGAGTCAACGGAACTGATGTCAATAGATTCACTACAAAAGAAGGTACATTTTTTGTATTAAAACATTCCAAAAGTGTTTTTTTATTGTGAAACCGGCTTACCACTAAAATTATTGTTAACTAGAAATTGTTTTGGTATTCAAAGGGAGATTAAATCGTACCATTAGAAAAATAACAAACTCGATTTATACCTACTCCCTTCCCTAAACTCAGGAAGTATTTTTATCGTTATTATTTTTAACTTTGAACAGAGGCTGAAACCTCGTTCGGGGCACTACAGAATTAGGTGGCGTTGTCTTTGCTAAGCCTTGTATGGTGGTTTCAGGAAGTATTGTTACAAAGTATAGATTGACATGGCGTCTCATTCTCTCTGCCTACCCAATCTAGGATACGGAGTAAAGATATAGATAGATAGTAAAAGAAATAACCCGATTGGCGTAGAGTTTCTATCTTGTTTAAGCGGTTTTAGCCGGCCGGTTCTTCAGACCTGTCTAATGGCCCACCCGTGAGGACAATTTTGGTTTGAATGTGTGGATAAATAGGAGTCTATGGCTCCTAAAATATCCTGGTGTGAGGTGGATCTTTCTTCAATGTTAAAGAGATAAGATGAGACGACCTTGCTATGATTTATTAAGACAGGATTGACGATTTTGAATGAAAAATATGCGTCAGGTTTTTAGAGTCAACGAAAACAAAGTAGTTGCTTTGCTTCGCTGTTTCTATTACAATAATAACTCCTTGTTATTCGTTTGTAACGCACTCGTAATACACAACGTTTCTGTTTGCCGTAGGTACTAAAATACGTCACATATTTTGACTCATTGTAGTTCCTTTTTGTTGTTGTTGCTTTTGATATCATTATCGTTATAAAACATATTTAATATCAATAAAACACTGTTTTACTTTTCATCATTTTTTTTTTTTTTTTTTTTCTTTTTTTTCTTTCTTTTCACAAAACATCATTATTTTATAATGAATTCCGAAAATTATGTTAATGTCAACTGCCACTAACTAGACACTGGTGTGTTTTGTCGCAAAATTACATGTTACTACTCCTACCACTACAAATATACCGTCATTAATGCGGATTTTTTGTAATGTGTCTCAGCCGAGCATTAGGTAATTCGTTAATATCTTAATCGTTATTTAACGAAGTTTAAAAGTATTGACTTCTTCTTCTTGTGCCGTATCAGCTCCTCCTCCAGACCTTGGCAATCATTCTGCCGAAGACTTTTTTTTTTTATCTTGCGCGACCTGGAACAGTTCCCCCACAACCATGTCTCATCCCGGTCCTGTCTCGTATGTTGCGCAGCCAAGACATTTGTCTTCTACCAGAACCACGCTAGATTTTTTTTTTATAAAATTGATGATTTCTATGTTTAAAAATATTAATAATTAGTTTGACATTCTAAGTTTCTATTAAATTAAGTCCGTTGAAACTGGTATTACTTGAAAAATCGATGGGGTATTTTTTTCTCTGGAATGAACTGTAGGTAATGATTAATTTTAACTTATTGAAATGAGGATACCTACTTGTCTGTAGAGGAAGTATAATACAATAAAAAAGCGGCGCAATTCTGGACCATGACCTCCTGTTAACAAATCCACTAATAGCGTCCGGCTATAATCCTGAAAACCTGATTCTAACCAATAACAAGGCAATTTATGATGTAAAGTTTTGCAGTAAAAAGGTATAGGCCGAACACGGATAATATTTTAGTTATTTAAAAAACTAACGAATAATCGAGTAACATATTTAATTTTCCGTCAAAATATTAACGAAGTTACATTTTTGATTAACGTTATCCGGCTCTGTATAGGTCATATTGTGCACAAATTATATTCATATTAAAATTTATTTCTATATGTGTAGGTATAAGTAGAGTAGACTAGACTCGCTAGAGCAAACTGATGACCTTCGACTTGCTACTTACTCGAACTTTGTGAATCATCATCGCTTTGTCCTTATTTTACTAGAAACTGGACTAGTTTTACCCGGTCTCGCTGAGGAAATAAACATCAAATTGACAAATTAATATATTACAATTAATAATTGGTTACTGTTTGATTTTTCGACACTAAGTATTTTTATATCCATTGTTGTCTTTGTATTTTTTTAAAATTTATGTGAATATGTAAAAGGCTTCTTGCCGTATATATTTCTATAAATAAATAAATAAATTATCATGTAGAGAGCATAAGTACTTTCTTAGGATATGGCAAAGATTTGAGGAATTATTTAAAAACTGTCAACACTGTATTCAAATACTTTTGTTCCATCATATCAACAATATCACGTTTTTTGAAATGTTTCTTCCTTCTGCCGTTTTCTATTCTTTAAAATTGATATCTTATATTTTTGTTCCACAATTTTCTCTCGGTAATTGAGTTTATATTATGCATGGGAAACCGATGTTTTATAATTGTTTCTTTTCTATTAAGATAATATGTTATTATTTATTTGTTTTATTCTTCACTGTACATTGGTTACAATATGTTATTGTTGTATAAATTAATGTTAATGCTATTTGAAACAAGTGTTCCTTTCTACTATTGTTTTTTAATTCGCAGAGAGACGTCTTCCGACTTATAAGGTCATTATCAATCAATTGCATTATTATGGAATTCTACTACGTGTGCACCGACACAATTAATAAATTAATGTTATTATAGACTGTAAAGGTACAAGCCGTTTATTGGTTTAGTAAATAAAATGGACGGGCTTAAATATTTATACGTGGATTGTTTCAATTGTTTACGGTGTATTTCGTACGCCCTTTCTTTTGATAGTGAATCATTTTCTTTGTTGTTCTGCTTTCTACGTGTTTAGTTAAATTATAAGTTTTTTTACGTACATTTCTCCTGATTGCTCTACCACTTTCAATGTTTTGCATTTTCTTGTTTGAAAATGATTATTGTTATAAACAGTAAGACGATTTTTTGTAAGGATCATTACAGCTAAAGGCCAGTGCCAGTGGCAATCTCAGAAGATAACTATAAACGATAAACTCAACAAGACATGGTGGATAAATTCAATATTGTATGTGGATTCATCAAACCTTTTATGTGCAGATCAAATAAACTGTTTTGCTGGATGACATTTTCAATGTGTCTTATTCAATATTTGGAAGGTGTCTTAGAAGTTCTATGGCATATTGAATTTCTAGGGATGATTCTAAATTTTTTACAGAACCAAAAAGAAAGAAGAATGTGAGTTTTCACAAATGATCCAAGAAAAACTAGCGCGTAAGAGATTTAATTTCTCTCGATACCATTTTCGGTGGATACCTCAGCGTATTAGTTATTTTCATCGGTAAACGCAGCTCGACGAGACGAATAATTTGGTAGTATCAATATCTCATTGTTGGAAAAATGACATATGGGAGGTTTTATGGATTCACCGACGATAAATTCTGATTGTTGTTTTGTTAAAGTATATTAGAAAACTATAGAAACATGTCAGTATTTACCTGTGCTATTGGTACTGCATGCTTTGAAATGTTTGTCCGAACTTTATTATTATTATTTTTGTAGTGCAATCTGTAATTATTTTGTTATTACATTTTTGTATAATCCGGTGATTATTGTGTATTGTTGATATATCGTTTATATTTTCGTGGATAGTTTCAGCCTTGAGGCTATGAATGTCAATAATGATACATTATAATATATAACGTTATTATGTAGGTGATTTATTATAGTTTGGAAATTCTCAAATTATAATCGTTATTCATTGTTTGAAGGTAGGTAGGTATATATTCAAATAATGTATACTGTGAATACTTGCACAATATTATTTGTATCTCGTTGGATGCGCTTTAGTACAAACTTAGTTACTTTTAGTTAGTTTTGAAATACTTACATTTTGTTTTTCGTTTACATGATAAACGGCTGCAAATTATAGAACTTGTTTTTCGTTTGCATAATAAACGGCTGCAAATTATAGAACTTCCGCCAAGTACCGTCGGTCGACAGCATTGGTCATACAAATTCACGATATTTACGTATCATATACCTATTTCTGTCGTTTATTTGTTTGTTTTAATTTTGCCATAATAGATAATATATGTTAACTTATTTTTTGTTTTTTTTTTATAATTCTGTTTAATTTTGCTGCCTTAGCATACAAATTAATTTCATATTCTTGTTATAATTGTAATCTTTTGGATAAGTTTAGCCATTAAATTCAGGCATTTTCCTTTCTTTCGATTATTGCTATACTATCCATCATCGGGCTTGTCCTTTCTACATTATTATATAGTTAGTAGCGATTCAAAATACAAAGTTTCTTTTCTATTCTCGTCTGCATTTTTTATTTTTTACTTATTTTTTCCATCTCATTTTTGCTTCTGAGCTCTGTACCACAAATTATAATATGATGATAGCTTACTCTGTCGATAATCATCAAAGGATTGTTCAATATAATGATCAAAGGAAGTATTATAATACTTGGCTCGTCAAGAATCACGTTCTTTGAGAGTCTGTTTGGTTCCTAACTGTGTATAGTAAAAAGGATACAAAGTAGTGGACATTATTAATATTAGAATGACTTCTGTGCATTGTTATCTTTTGTGGTTTGATTTTGTGATTTATCTATCTATACCGTCATTGCATCTCTTTGAAAAGGACTTCTCAATAGTCTAACTCAGAAGTTCCCAAACTTTTTTTCTCACAGACCACTTTCAAAATTTTGCTGGTTGCGGTGGGCCCCTTGCGGCTTCATTTCTACCATATTCCCAAAACTCGACAAAAAATGTTAAGATTAGATCTAACTATCGAAATTTGCGATGCGGCTGAGTCAACCACGACTTAACAGTTTTCGAAAAAAAAGTGAGAATTGATTGGTTAATTATTAATTAATTGATTGTGCTGTGAGTGGATGTCAAAAAAGTAAAGTTGGCCGATCAAAAAAGTTATCCCATCCAACTTTACTTTTTTGACATCTACTCACAGCACAAGCAACCAATCAAACGTTGTACTGAAAATGGAATATGCAAGTTTTTGCAAGTAACAGTCGCTGACTGAGCTTCTTTAAATTATTATCGGCCTACGTTGATAGGTGAAGTTAAGTCAACATTTTAGTTCTTCATTATCGAAACCAAATAAATTCTCGTGGACCCTCGCTTACGATTCGTGAACCCCCATTTTTTTATGTCACGCCAACGTAGACCCCCGTCGAGTCTCCCGTGGACCCCAAAGTGGGAATCAGTGGTCTAACTGAACTGCATATAATAAACGTACATATTATGTTTTTCCTTACATGTTTAAATATCTAGTTTCCTCCGTTTTTTTGTAAATACGAATCATCGCGGAGATAAAAGTATTCTCAGAGATTTCATTTACATAATATTCTCACATCAAAAAATACGGATGTCATTTGTACCATTAGAACATTTTAGCAACAAAAACATAAACTTGTCGTATCTCAGATAATATCTTCATGAGTTTGTGTCAAAACAAAACTGCAACAACTTTATTTTTATTACGTACACTGATATCGCAAATTTGTTGCGAGATTTTCTTTTAAAATTGTTCTCCTCCGCAAACGATGCACAAAAGACTTTTCTTTATGCCATCGAGCTTTAGATACTATTATTATTATAAGAATACTTTTTCGTTGTGTTGTCTTCTTTGAAAGACCAAAATTGTGTGTTCGTACCTATATTTTATTGGAGACTTTAAGAAGATGCCATTTACATAATATTTTTTTTATATTAAGTAGGTATAAATGTATTATCTTGTAAACATAATACAAACGATTTTCGTTTACATGAAAATCAGATCTAAAACAGAAATTCAAAGCATATTTGTTTTTAAGTTTTGTTTATTTAACAATTACGGACATTCAACCCGGTTGCTCTGTAATTAACCCAAATCAAGACGTTTGTTAAAACATGTAAGCACACCTTAATAATTGGCTGCCATAGAATTTTGTTTATGGTCACCTTTATCTATATAAGCCATTGTGATCTATAATTATGTCAATCTCTCTGTCACTTCAAACTTCTGTGAATAAACTTCGTTCTCTCCGATTCTACGTGTTTTTAAATAAATCCCCGATCACATTTCCCGAGATAGAAGCTGGCCTAATTCAACAACGTTTAAAGAATGCATATTCATTTCACATTACTATGACATAGTAATGTGTTATACTATGCCCTCACGCCGTATCCCAGGTGGGGTAGGCAGAGTGGACGGAACGCCACACAGCTCTATCCCTGTACATACTTCTTTCGCTTCCTTCACATTCGTACAATTTTACATACAAGCACGCCGATTTCTATTTCTCAACACACGGCCATGCTTGAAAATTTCATCTACGTGGTGAAGCCACGTAGTTCTCGGACGTACGACCTTTCTCACACCCCCTCATTCAGGTAGATAAATCCTCTTGTTCGTCCTTGTATCATGCACTGGATTCATATGTCCAAGCCAACGCAACCCATCATTACATATTATGTTGTTTTTAGTTTGAATATTTCCTGAACTGAATGTGCTTTTCTGAAAATGCTATAAAACTTTGAAATACACTACTCTGAGAGTGGCAGCATATTGCAGTATAGTTCGGAACCCCAGAAACATGCTAGACTCACCATTGAATTCTTCTGAAATAACTGGCCAGGGTTATTCCGTGTCAAATCATCACACTGATTCAGACTTGATGTCTCAGATTTACATGATTTTTTTTATACAGCAATATATCATAGACTTATGAAAAAATACCAAATTTCAGTTATGTAGCACAATTATTTTTGAAGTTATTAATTTTTAAAAATCACAATTTTTATGAAAAAATCTCATGTCTTGGCACCTTTGGATGCCTAGAGACTGGCAACCAGTGATGATATAAACCTGGGAAAGGTCTCGTTTTAAAGCTGTTGAATGGGGTTTTAATCTGGTGTGCCACAGGATAGGGGTCACGGTTTAAAAAAAAAAAAAATTTAAAATTAAATTTTAAAAATTAAATTTTTCAAAAAGTGACAATTTTAAAAATTCCAAAAAATTGTCAAAAATAGTTTGTAATGTATTTATACATATACCAAAATTCTATTATGGGATCTCAATGGGATCAGGAGATACAGGGCTTCAGAAATACACGCATCGTAAAATACACGCAATTTCACGATGCATGCATTTCTGAAGCCCTGTATCTCCTGATCCCATTGAGATCCCATGATGAAATTTTACTATAGGTATTAAGACATTACAAACTATTTTTGAGATTTTTTTGAAATTTTAAAATTGCCATTTTTTGAAAAATTTAAATTTAATTTTTTTTTTTTAAATTTCAACCCCCATCTTGTGGCATATCATAGTAAAGCCCTATGCAACCCCTTTAAAATAAGACCACTCCCAGGTTTATATCGTCATTAGTTGCCAGTCTATAGGCATCCAAAGTGTCAAAACACGCAATATCACGATGCATGCATTTCTGAAGCCCTGTATCTCCTGATCCCATTGAGATCCCATAATAGAATTTTGGTATATGTATTAATACATTACAAACTATTTTTGACATTTTTTTGTAATTTTTAAATTGTCACTTTTTGAAAAATTTAATTTTTAAAATTTAATTTTAAATTTTAAAATTTAATTTTTTTTTCAAACCGTGACCCCTATCCTGTGGCACATCAGATTAAAACCCCATTCAACAGCTTTAAAACGAGACCTCTCCCAGGTTTATATCATCACTGGTTGCCAGTCTATAGGCTTCCGAAGGTGCCAAGACATGAGATTTTTTCATAAAAAAGTGATTTTCAAAAATTAATAGTTAACTTCAAAAATAATTGTGCTACATAACTGAAATTTGGTATTTTTTCATAAGTCTATGATATATTGCTGTATAAAAAAAATCATGAAAATCTGAGACATCAATTCTGAAAATCTCCCAAAATTGTGTTGAATTGACACGATCAATTTGATTTTGCTATTAAAGTTTTTTTTTTATTCATAACGTCACGGCATTTCCCACAAGTGGCCAGCGGACTAAATGCATGTAATAAACATGCAATTCGTCCTCTCCATGCCAATAGAAGTTAATAATAATAATACATTCAGAATGGGTGGCATAACTTATCGCTGTTTGCTAATGTTTTTCGAATACTTGCCTTTTACAGGACATTCGAATATTAACGGAAAAGAGTGGGAGATCCGTTCTTCATCGGGATTTGAAATTTTTTGAGATTTGAAGGAAATTTCAAAGACAGTTAACGACAGAGGTTAGTTGCTTGAGCCATACTTATGATGATTGAGAACGAGTGGTGAAAATGAAAAAAAGTAATACAGTATTCGTTGCAGTATTGCAAGAATGTAGGTACAAGACTAAGTATAACTAAAACTGAGCATTATAATAATGAAAACTACATAAGAAACAGAAATCTGTATACCTCTAGGTATATTTCGTTATTCAATAGAAAACAGTAAGCATTGTAATAAGTTTGTTTTTATCTTTTCCTTTTTATCAGAAGTTGTGGAATTGAAAACAAGACATTTCCCCATCCATTCCAGCCAACATTTATACTTTCCATTGTTTTATTCTCTTTGTATTCGAGTATTTGGTATATCATTTTCATTGGTCCATATTTATAATATAACTTTATTTCTCGGATATTGCAGGAGTCCAAGGACTCCTATTTATCCGTTATTTTATTTATAATATGTCATCACCATCACTCCACATTTCTTTCGGCGTAGGCAGGAAAGATCGTGCGCTACTTACTTCGTTGCATACATTTTTCGGTCCCACCACTGTCATGCAATGCCTCATACATTTTTTTTAATTTTATTTTTTATTTTTTTATTTTTACAATATCTAGAATCAAACAGTCGTTACATAATATGTTGACAATTAATACATTTAACATGTAGACCAGCGAAGATTCCACTCTTACCAGAAATGTCTCAGTCTTGAGGAAAAAAAAGCAAAAGTTAAAATTCTCTAAAAAAGTCAAATTAAATTTAAAAACAACGATAAAATAATACTTAAAACAATACAAAAACATAAATATAAAAGCAAAAAATCCTAAAATACTAGAAATCAGTCTTTCAGTCACATTGGTCTTGAGATAAAAAGTAAAGTTAAAATTTCCTGAAAAAAGTCAAAGTAAATCTAAAAATGCTCTCTTATTCGTAACCAAGTGTAAATAAGTGCTCAACACAAGTCTGTCCTGGAGGATCTGGTTTATATTATGGTCTTGTCATTTAATCCTCGGACGGCCACGTTTCATAAGATATTTAAAACCGGTTTGGTAAAACGGGAGCGGTATCATCCCCTCAGTGGCGCTGGAGCCTTTCAAGAGGGCGGTAGAAAGTCCAGAGAGAATCGAGGGCGCATACATCAAAAAAATTCTGCCTCTTTAGAAAATACGCTCTGGGGGGCATTTGTGTTTGGTGATTGAAAATAGATTGGGAACTTCTGGAGTGGACTCTATTGACTATCTCACTTGTGGTAAATGTTGCGATTAGATCCCGAATGCCTTATTTTTTTGGCACGGAGAAGCTGATCTACAGTTAATCCACGGATTATCCGACTTGTGGGATATGCTGTGGGGGTTGACAGTTTTCTGGTTTGTGTGAAACGTACTCTCAGAATTCTTCAACTTACATATTATATACACCCTGAATTTACTTACACGTATAATGTATCTAGGAGTGTTGTATTGTGGTGAAGTGTATGACTACGTACTACGGTTGTTGGGTTTATGTATATTATCATTATCGTTAACACTTAGTGTAATGGGAAATGTATAAGTATGTAGTTGCCTGATTGAATTTCGACATGAGGCGGTCTGCACTGTGACCGTCTTCTAATAATATAGTTTTCGGTGGTACTTTATCGTTATGGCTCCATATACTTTTCATTTTTTTTTAACAATGAAAGCTTTGTAAATGTTCCCATTACTACTGAATGTTATAAAAACGTTAGTTGTTATGTCATCCAGTTTTCTTCTTTTTAAGACAAGTCACCCAAAATTGATGTATTTTACTCATTGAACGAAGTGCGTTGGCACAGGGAGGATTTGTACCCAAAAATGTCCCGGTTCTAAGTCTAAAACCCCATCATTATGTAGGTAGTCCCCTTTCAAAACAATCACATTTTTTTTGGATTTTGGAGTATATTTTGTCGAAGAAAAGTCCTGCAGGTTAACTTTGAAGCCCTCTCTTTGGAAAAAGTTTCATGAAAAGTACCTATATACAACATAGGAACTGACATTCCTGGAATATTCTAATGTGAGTGAGGATGCAAGTCGTAAAATGGTGTAGGAACAAAACTGTCTAACTAACCTTTATCAGCTAGAGTAGGGACAATGTTTGATAATAATGAGATATTAAATTCGTTAATAATTTGTTAAAATGTTAAAAGTATACAAGCCGTGTTTAAAGGTCTCCTTAAGCGCAATATTGGTATTATTGTTTGCTGTTTAACTTAGCTCGTTATCTCACCACGGTGGTAAGTTTGCTTGCCATTCGTTGTTTAGTTTTGTTATGTAGTTATTATAGGTAGCGGTAACTGTGGTTATGTTTTTGTTTCTATAGAACTAGTAATATTATTATAAACGCTGAAATCACACACTTTCATAGTATTTCTCGTTCATACCTATTGCTCTCCTATTCCACGTGTTCAATTCATACCCATCTTTTAGGATATCTGCTCCGACAACCGCGTTACTCAGTTACTTTCGGCGCCCGGCTTAAATATTTCCGTCTCAATATCCGTTGTTGCCACAAGTATCCACTTGGTAAAATAATATGCCACATTTGAGTCTTCTGGATTACAGCCGTTTCTTATCAGTAGACATCTACTGATAAGAAACGGCTGTAAGATACATATCAGCAGATAGACATCGTCCTGAATTACGCCGCATTCGCACTGCGCGTCCTTTATATTCTATAAGACAGCATCTTCACTTAGATTGGTTCATTTTACACCTTGTGGCACCACCCTCTAGTCGGTTGAGGGTCTCTCAAAGTGCGTATGGCAGGTGTTCGCCAATTCAGACACCCTCACGTGAGCATCGATCCATCCACGGCACTATTCCGGGCAATCACGTATATGAACAAAATAATATCCCAGTACTCAACGTGTAAATTATGGAATTCCATTACGGTATAAATCGTAAAACAAGCGTATAAAGTTTATCGATTACTTTCATAATAGTCAGAATAATAAAAAAACGTGTACTTATTATTATTTTCCGCTGTATTTCTATGAGTGTTTTGTAGAGATGTAATATTGTAACGAATATTTGGCAACTATCCGGTAGGTATACGTCCAAAATTTACTCTATGCGGATACTGGATAATTGGATAACTGGGTTGCAGTGACTGGATAAAATGACATCTCGGAAATTGTGTATTTTGTCAAAATCGTATAGCGATGTATATAGTTGAACGTACATATTATATTCTACTATTTCTAAGAAATAAATGTAATTTAAATTTTACATTCGATTCTATACAATAGAAAAAGTCTCTTTAAAATATTCGTGGAACAAAACTTTTAGTAATAACGCATGGTAACTAATATAATTTTGACATCTCGGACTTTTCTCAAAGGGATTTTTATCTCTATGAAATCGGCAGTTATCGAAGTTTAGAACTTCAAAATTTCAGTTTCTAAACTATCAGGTATTCTCTCAAATTCCTATAACAATTTCGTCAAGTTGAGAGCTAATGTAAAGGTCCTCCTGGGCCAAAAAGAATAAAAAAAAACTAATATCCGTTATTCGTCATTCTGCAAAATAACTCTTCGTTACATCTCTAATGTTTTTGTTTTTATATCAGTGATTCATAGAGTAATTTTTATTTTATAAAAGCAACATAATCTATCATAACATTCGCTAATTAATTATCGATAAGATGTTATCGTTGTCAGATTTTAGGTTTTACTGCCGATGCACTTATGAAACTAATTGCCTTATCATCATAAATCTTATCTCTCTACTTGTAATAAAAACACTCTACACATACAATATGTTGTACTGCGTGATGCGAAATATTAGATAAGTATAGAACATTCAGCGATGGGGCATACCTCAGCAACAATAGTCAATTCGTTCATTCATACCATCACGGCGTTTCCCACAAATGGTGTAGCCAGTGGACCAACTGCGCATAACAATGCAAGTTGTCTCCTCCGTGCCAATAAAAATGAAGAACTGAAGATGTTTAATGTCTTAAATTTGATGTTTTACGAATATTTGATTTAAAAAAATAACAGAAAAGAGTGTAATACCCGTTCTTTACTAATGGCTCCACGAGATTATGTTATTTTAATACACCAATATAAAGTGGATTTTATCACATTTTTTCCCAGAAAAGGATTCTTTACCCTTTCAGTTGTTTTTTCTCGCTGCGAATTTATTTCATGATATAATAAGCAATTTCGATGGCTTCTGCGTTTCCATTTTATGAATATCCGTTTTTTTTTTAAATAATGAAAATTTACCTTCAACGCTCAGAGAACAGGAGAGAAACCAATCTTATCCATACATTACGTCTCTTTGTCAGTTGAATCACCTCTCTCGCGACATTTTAACGCTTTGATATCGTTATCATAGGATAGAAAGGGTGTATTGTAAAAGAGGGGCGTCCAGACCGTTGGAAATCTTGTGGACGAAACAACACTGGTATTTGTACGACAACTTTTATTGGAGATTCACAAAACATGACCCTGTATTACAGAAGCCACACAAACATTTGTTTTTTTAGGGCATCAAAAGAAATATAGTAAAAAATATTTCATTTTAGGTGACTTTTTAAGAAAGAAAAAAAAAATGGCGCACAGTTAGTGTGAAGTGTGAAATTTATTAAAACGACCACCAATAATAAATTCATGGAAAGCCTTAACGAGTCCTGTTTGATGTACATTTTTTGATCAGGTGGTGTAATTAATATTTCTTTTAAAATACTACTGGTAATGCTGTTACAGCAAACGATGTTGGATATCATGAAATGTTTACATACTGAATATTGTGTCTCAAATAAAATTATATTGCTCTAGAAGATTACTAAAACCTTACTAAAGCCTTTGTATGGAGCATTCTGCTTTATGGTTGTGAGACATGGACCATCAGCAAGAGTGAAAGCGGACGGTTGGCGGCCTTTGAAATGTGGTGCTACAGACGCATGCTTAAGATCCATTGGTCGGAGCACGTCGAAAACGAAGAAGTATTAACCAGGGTAGGCGAAAAAAGGCAACTCCTTAAGAGAATCAGCCAACAACGAGCTAACTGGATTGGCCACAACATCAGGCACCCAGGACTACTCATAGCCATCGCGGAGGGTAAGACAGAGGGGACAAATGGCAGAGGCTGACCAAGAGACGCATATATGGACCAACTGAAGAGTGATATGAACTGTGGCTCATACGTAGAGCTGAAAAGACTGGCGGAGAATAGAGACGAATGGAGAAGAAAAACCTAACTCGTTGCAGACCAATCCAATGGATTGTAACTCATTATATAGAAGATAATATATGTGTAGGTACCTATTATGGTTTCATCAGGACGGCGCAACACCTCATTTTGATAATGAAATAAATTATTTATTTCAAGCATTTGGTTGCTTATGGAGGGAGCATTTTACTATGTGTAATATTATTTTGTTATTGTAATATCAATGTATACTGTGTATTTATAAATGAAATAAAAATTAAAAAAAAAAAATACAATAGCAAAAATCACTTGAATTTAGTAACAAAAAAAATTGAGATAAAATTTTCCTATATGAATTATTGCAAGAAATGCAGATGTTAATAGTTGACCACAAAGATCATGTTAACTATCACTGATGGGCTATTTTCTTTGGGGTCGTGAAAAAAGCCAGGTCTATAGGAACAATCCATAATCGATTCCTTAATTAAACAATGACTATTCGTATTGTTGGTGAAATAAAGCCACGATTATGTCAAAAGGACTTGGAAATTTTTCAACAAAAGAGTGAACCATTGTAATGCAGCAAGAGGCGGTCATTTGTCAGATAGTATATTTCGCACATAATTATTATTCTCTTTTTACTTGATACTTTAATTATCAAAAAACTTTTTTTGAAATTCAATGCAAAAGTATATAAGTTACCTATATTTATTTATCTTTAAAAAAGTGCGCTCAATTTGAAATACCCTGTACATAATGTCATGTAATTTCTCACCCCATCACTTCTCAAAATTATATTTTCGTCCGTTTATTAGACAAACAACGTTCGTGTTGTGATGACGAAATCATTTCATTTCTAGAGAATGTTTGTTTGTTTTCGATTTATCAATCGTTTGTTCTTCTGCACTTGACAGCTAAGAGAGAAAATAGAAGAAAAGGTGGTTCTATAATATTAGCAATTAACTCCTGTTCACATTTGTTAGTTTTTTATCGGATACCAGTCGAATACTTTCATCCAGATTCTCACGGCATTGTGGTAGGGCAATTCAGGGATCAATTTAGTGTATAACCCACTATTTTTAATAGCAGCTCAATAAATCTTCTCGCATAATTAATTTATTTACGTCTATTTAAAAACAAAGTAAATTTAAATGCGTTTTACAAACTCGTTTTTTATGTTCTGTAAAAATGTAATTTGTCAATATCACGCAAAAAATTACATGCAGCGTTCTTCAGAACTTCAAAAGACACTACACCCATTGCGAATGTAAAAACATTTTGTGAAAAAAAAAATGGGAATATCTGGCCAAATTTTCACTTGTTTTTTCGCACTAGTATGATATAGCATATAATTTTTTTTGTCGGCGTTTTTAGTCGCACTGAGTATTTTCCTGATACTAATCGACAACCAGATTGCGTGGGTGCCTGAGACTCACGTGGCCCGACCACGATTCATAAAAACGACCTTGCTTTTGTGTGCGTGACCCGAATATAATTTTAGTATCTCTACATAAGCAGTTTAAGATAAAAAGGTTATTTCGGATGTCCTGTATGTTTGTCGCATGCAGTTTGTACCCTGGCTACCCTTTTTTATATGATGAAATAGATTAGTTGGAAGACATCGCATTCTAGCGATAAACTCGCCCTCTGTACATTGATTGGTATAACTGATATTATTATGACACTTTTTATTGATTTGAAATAATGTAACCAATGTACAGTGAACGATAAAAAAAATAATTAAATAAATTAGTGAATTACCTACTGTGGATGAACATAAATATCTGTAACAGAATTATTTTTTCCATTTGTATGTAGAATTTAAATTCTATTTTCTTTATTGAATGATTCTCATTTGAATGTAATTTGATAATGTTGCATAACATTTTATTTTTATTACCTCTTTGTTTCAGTATTAAAATGCCTGAGGCTTTCATCGGATTCAGTTACACTCAGACTTAAAAGAGGTGAGCAAAATAATTATGTTAATTTATTTTATATGGAAAATATGTTGTATTTTTTTTATTGAATACCTAGGTATTTCAGAATTTATTGATTCACCAGTTTCTCATTTATATTACACATGAATTAAATTGAAATTAATTGAAATTCTTTTTTAAAATTATGATGAATATGAGGGAAATCATCTTATATTGATTTTTTTTTTTAAATAAAATGTGTTTTTTTTTATTAATGTTAAAGGTACATAGATTTCGGAATGTGGAAATTTGATGAAATAAATAGAAAAAATGATTTATTTTCTATTTGATTTATATAAAGAGAAACGTCTTTCGTCTTGTTACGACATTGTCAATCATTGTCAAGAGACTGACAATATCCCAACAAGACGAAAGACGTCTCTCTCGTAAATAAATCAAATAGTAGAATAAAACATTTGTTTTATTTATTTCATTATGGAATTCTTCTACCTAAACACCGACACATAAAATAAATGTAAATTTGATATTATAAAAGAAATGCTTTGTTCACATGACATCCTATAAAATCATTAAATGTGGTTTGTCTGTGAGAGTTTCCTCTTTATTGTGATAGTAAGGTGTGTGAAATTTTCTAACCACTCTTTTTTCAGATCCCCAACTGAAAGCGAGGGTGGGAAGGTATCTGCACACGTCTCCAGACTCCCCTGAAGACATGGGCTCCGAGTACATCCTCCCCTCAGCCGACAAGAAGGCCTCACTCAACCATAACACTCAACAATCTAGTCAATATAATATCCGTAATGCCAAATCTAATCACTAGTGAGTCTCTTGCTTTATATTAATACCCCCAACTGTATTTAATATTGATATCAATATGGCGAAATCCAGGACAATACTTACCTACTAATAATAATATGTCCTCTGATGGTTGACAGCTCTAGTCTAGAAGACCTAACTTTGGCAAATAACATAACAATGTCTGTCACCATCTATTGGAGTGTGTGAAAGAGACCGATTATTACTTTCCTTTTTTACACCAAAATTTTTATTGTGAGGCTGCCAAATCTATATTGCTCCCTCTGGGCGGCAACTTTTGCTACATTATGTATTTAAATCCTGATGTGCATGTGTGAGCTGTTAAGAAATACATATTTCCAAATACAGCCTAAGGTATGTGCACGTGGAAACTTTAAAAAATGTTTTCATTTTCAATCATCTAGGAAATATCTTATAGATTTGAGGTTAAAATAGTCAAATAATTTTTATTCCAGTTCATCATCATCATCGTCACCAGAGCAACAGCACTGTCCAGGTGTGAAGGGAGATTCTCCCGGTCAGCCCAGTAGAACTATCCCGACTCCCGGCAGCCATAGTAACAACTCTTCATCCAGCACACCATCCTCAGGCGGCATTACCACCTCATCATCTAGTTCATCTTCATACACACAGCGCTCCCCACCACGAAGCAATGGCTGCAGTAGAAGTAGCAGTAAAAACAGCACAACCAATGGATGCACCGACTGGAGTAAGTGTTCATAAAGATTCAAAAGGAATAGTTTTATATTTGGAGTCTATTGTTTTATTGGTGGTTGTTTCTATTTCAGCTATGAGTGGTGTCACTGGTGAATGTTTCTAATTGAGCTATGAGTGTCACCGATGTATGTTTTTGATTGAGCTATGAGTAGTATCACTGGTGAATGTGTCTAATTGAGCTATGACTGTCACTGGTGAATGCTTTTAATTGAGCTATGAATGTTGTCACTGGTGAATGTTTCTAATTGAGCTATGAGTGTCACTGGTGAATGTTTCTAATTGAGCTATAAGTATCACTGGTGAATGTAACTCATTGAGCTATGAGTGTCACTGGTGAATGTTTCTAGTTATTATTATTATTATTATTTGGATGATTTGTAAAGCGCCGTTTTGTGAAAAAAATCCACCTCAAGGGCGCTCTTTGCTAACTAAGGTTGTGCTTGAATTATTCCGTGAGATTTCTTGAATAGATAAGTTTTCAGTTGGTTCTTGAAACGAGATATGTCCTGCGTTTCTCTGATCGTTTGTGGAAGCCTGTTCCAGACTACAGGTGCAGATATTGCAAAAGCACGCTCCACGTACACTGGTTTCGATACAGTACTGGTCACCTCCAATTTAGTTGTTATGTCTTGACAAGACCTAAGTGTTGTCTGTCTATGACTTAACGCCTGTCTACCACAGAGTTCCATGATATATTCTGGGGCCATAGCATGAAGTGCCTTAAATACTGTCAAACACACTTTAAATTCAACTCTCTCCGGACATCTGAGCCAGTGAAGAGATTGAAGGGTGGCGGATATGTGTGAAGAGCGATTCAGTTGATAAATGAAACGTGCAGCCGCATTAAAAACGGACTGAATTCTCTGGAGTTGATATTGTGGAAGATTTGCGAGGATGCCATTGCAGTAATCCAATCGTGATACGACGAATGAGTTAATTATGGTTTTAGCTCCGTCGGTTGATATATTTTTCCTTATATTCTTGAGCTGCCTTAAAGTATAAAAACCACTACTAACAGTAGATGATATGTGTTTCTCCATCGTAAGGGCGTTATCAAGATGCGCTCCGAGGAACTTAACGTGGTTAGATGGGACTATGTCCACGTTTTGTACACGGTCATGAGTTGCGTTATGAGTGTCACTGGTGTATGTTTTTAATTGAGCTATGATTAGTGTCACTGGTAAATGTTTCCAATTGAACTATGATGTCATTGGTGTCTGCTTGAATTGAGTCATGAGGATTAAAAGTGATTAAGATTTTATGAAAAATATGTTTTTTTATGAATAATAATGTTTGTTTTGTAGGTGAAAGAAGCAACAAGGGATGTGGGGAGGGGCAGAAAGGCAGCAGCAATGGTTGGGCGGGGGGAGGGGGAGCAGGGGAGGGTGGTGGTGGCAGGCACAGAGGGGGAGAGTCTCACATACCAGTGCCAGTGAAACATTCCAAGTGAGTTATGAAAACACTTGTAAAATTTTAATTAAAAAAATGACGAACTCACGAGAATAGTAGGTCTAGTACGCAAGCTTTATATCACCTTAAAAAAAGTGAGAATGATATCATTATGTTATCACCAGTATTAAGGCTAGCAGTGCTGTTTCATGTTCAAACCCAAGTGTCCAGTTCTTTTGCTATTTGTTGGATTTGTGTTTATAATAAACCCAGATTCAGCCTTAAAAATTATTAGATTTTCAAATATTAGTGCTTACTGTTGTGTGTATTATTTTTTTAGTAGATTTGAAGCGTACATGATGACGGGTGAACTGATGCTCAAACTGTCTAGGACAGAGAGATCGGGAGAAGGGGTGCTGGGTGGGGGACCTCCCGCACATCCGCATAGACACCACCATGCCCCCAGACATAGGAACCCAGACTATGACATCAACACGTGAGTTTACCTATTATAAAATCTAGCTTAGTAACACAATATTTACTTTCAAATAAAAAAAATTGTTTATGGTTGACTATGACTTGTCAATATTGTCAACCAAATTAGTGGAATTTCCAGGAATAAAGAGCTTTTACACTATCCTAACGATGTGATAGCTGAAGCTCTTGTATTCCAGATCACAACCAATTAAGGTGAATGTGAAAGTACTAAATGTAGATATTTTATTTCAAAAAATTACTTTACTATGCCATCATGGCATATCCCACAAGTGGGGTAGCCAGTAAACCAACTGCATGTAATAAACATGCACATTGATCTCATTCCTGGATTGCAATTGTTAACTTTCTTGTACGATAGGTACCTATTACAAAGACCTGCCTTATACAGGATACTTGAAAACTTACAGAAAAGCGTGGGTATTGTTTACCAAAGCCTTCACAAGGTTATCACTTTTTTTGCTTACTTCAGTGTTCCTGAAGATTCTTATCTGGGTGGGCGAAATTGTTTTATTTAATAAATTTCAATGTTTATTAGTATTAATAATTCATTGAATCATTTCAGATACAACTCCACTCCCGTTTCACCAATTGATAGCCGTGTCTCAGCGGGTCTGACATCACATGTACCGAGGTACAACTCTACACCTGCATCTGCTGGATTAGACAAGCCAACTATGAACAACACTAGAATACCAACACAACAACCTATGCCAGAACCAACTGCATTCACGTAAGTCCTTAAAATCTCTGGGATCGGAAGACATTTACTTATTCCGTGTATGTATTTAATGAAGAAAATCAATTCCGCTTGCTTGTTACAAGAAGACGCTTTGCATAGGATTCCATAGGAATTTGCAGCACAATGTTTTGTTGTCAATTGTCTTGTAATAAGCAAATGCTATTTGCAGCATTTGACAAACAAACAAACACGGAATCACACTATAAACAACTAAAAATAATTCAGAAATATGTTGTGAAGGTTTTTCCAGGCACAAATTGAAAAAACTTTAGGAAATTGAAAATGTGTATTTTTTCTCGCAGATTTAATTCCACCCCTACATCTCCTAGTGACATACGATGCGGACGAGCTCTCAGTCCTGCTGAGGTACAGAACTCCTCAATACAACCCTCACACCACGTCATGGGCTGTGTGAGGACCAGTAGATCTGAAGACCATCTGCAGGTGACTACAACATCAACATACCCTGAAACAAGCTCATCACAATCGGTGCTCAAAAAATCTTTCAAAAACCCCAAGCATTATTTTTTGCTCTTGTGTGTTATTTATATCCATTGAGTGTTATATTTGTATTAAAAAAGTGCATCCAGTAATTTGGTGCAACACAAAAAGTGATGAAAAACCATTTGAGTGTGATATTTGTATGAAAAAGTTCTCATGATTTGGCATTCTTTATAGTATTTCTCCCCATTATTACCAGCACCCCAATCACAGCTTATGCGTATTACATGGTACAATAATAATAATAAGTTCATACAGTATCAATATGGACTGCCTGTGGACCAACTGTTATAAACACACAGATCGTCCTCACTGTTTAATGGGTGAATAACGGATCCAGTGTAAAGTAGTAAATCACAGTAATGAGTTTTTACATCTAGATAGGATATTTTAAATTATTGTTAGTTTCAGAAGGAGTCTTCAATGAGTGCCGTGGCCATAGACATTGATGAAGATGATGTAACCTCCTCTCTTAATACCCTCCTGGACACCAGACCTGAGTCCAGGAACAACTCCAACTCTTCTGGAAGACATCCCACACCTCACGCCACAGACAGGTACAAAAATAATGCAGGAAAATTATGAAATAAATTGGTAGTTGCATGATAGATGTTGTCTTTGTGATACACAAAAGACAATGGTCCTAGCTGAGTTGTGCTTAAAGGTCGCCCGATGATAGTTGGTCAAAAAAAAGAACTGCTCTTTTGTCCCCAAGGTTTCTGACAGTCTGGATAATCCTCTTTTATAAGACAACATCTCTTCCGGTCAACTTAGCTCATGTATGTTCTGAATAAAAATAAAAATTTTAGATTGCATGATTATGTTTACTTTATGCATTAAAAAAGATTGTTTGGAAGTAGGAGTATCGTGAGTCTTAATTAGTATTCGTTTATTCAAGAATTAATGAATTATTTTTTTTATTTATTTTTAATGGTTTTCATTTTGAGTATAAGATATTTTTTAGTTAATGTGAAATTTCTTGTGTAATTTTAAAATACTTTTTTAAATGGAATTTTAAAATATTCACAGGATTGTGTGGACGTATAATGCACCAGTGTCTAGTTCTTCTGAGAAGAATGCCTCACACTACAATGGATCTGGGTCCACCACAGCCAACTCTAACTCCACCTCTGTATCCGAAGGAATCTCACCACAAAGGTGAGATGAACTTACTTTCTCATTTGTATCTGTCTTCGATGAAACACTTCTGAATATAATAGAGCTAGTTAAAATAATGATATGACAATATGTAGAATATTCTTTTACTTATTACGTCTTTTTTTTTTTAGATCACTCTCCCCCGCCTCTCCTACCAGTATGTCAAGTTCTGTGATGTCTAGCACGTCTGTATCTAGTCGAACACCACCCTCGGGTGGACATTACGGCGATTCAAAGGCAGTTCCTCAACCACAGCACAGTATATCAGAAGCTGTATCAAATATATCAAGTCCCGACTACCAAGATCCAGGAGTGGATATGTTCAACGGTAGAGAATGCATGGAAGTATCAGATCCTAGTGATTCAGATTCTACAATCCTCGTTTCTGAGCCTTGTAATAGAAGGGTGAAGTGTGCTCAAGGTGGTAATCCGCCTTACATGACGAGTCCGAATCCTTCTACAAATTTAGATAGTAATAGTAATAGACACGACGGTCTTGATCACGATCATAGGATTGTTATACAAGTGAAAGGACCTGAGAAAGATAGGTTAGGAAATGTGATAACAGCATCTAGTCCTTCTGCCACGAGGAATTCTAAGGATAATTACAACGCCGACGGAGATCAACACACTCCCGAAGCACAAGGTTATCAAGTAAGTAATTACTTCATTTCTTGGAAACATTTTTAGTTTTAATTACATAGATTCATGGTGCATGCCTTTAACATATTATTTATAAGAACTGTTGAAAATTTGTTGTAAACCCAAATAACAGGCAGCTAGCTAGAGCTGATGTGCTTGATATCCACACTATTGCTATATGTTTTTACTGTTTCTATGGCATAAAGAGAATGAACTGTATATTCATTACATGCAGTTAATTCACTGACTACCTCACTTGTTAGAGATGCCGTGATAGTATAAGTAGATTGAGTTTATATCCAAAAATTTTCTCAACTTGTGTTTCTCAAAGTGTTCTTATTCAAAGTAATTTTTCATATTTTTGTCTCAGGAACTTCGTGATGAAGAATGTGTAGGATCATCTTGTTCGTCACCAGAAGACGCCGGTTCCGAGGCTGACGCAGACTCCTTGCACTCGTTCCACTACAGCCCCAAAGCCGTGGACATTCCCTCGGCTATCAGACTTGCCAAGAGACTTTATGGTTTAGATGGATTTAAAAAATCAGATGTTTCTAGACATCTTAGTAAAAAGTAAGATAATGTTTTGTTTGTTTCTTTTTTTTTACGTCACAGCACCCAAATTTAAATTAATCATGAACTTCATTCGTTTCATACATATTTAATTATCACTAGTGCTTATTTTAAAATTCGTTTTGTTTTATTCAGTACCTATAAATAAGCTTTCGATGATGCAAACTCAGAGTCTGCGAAACCGGTTGTGTGTTATATCATCCCTCTTCTGACTAACTGTCGTATCTGACATTTTTGGCGAAATCCGGTTATGATCACCAATGTGTACTTATATGTGCCCTGCATATTCTCACTGAAGATCACACCTGTAACTGTTACTGTTATACTGGAACAGCTTTATGATTTCTTGTCGTATTTACGATTTACTCTAAATAAAATGTGGTGTCGTATCTACGAATTCCTCAAAATTTCATCACAAAAATGATTTTAAGATATATTAGAATGCAAATAAAATAATGTAATATATTTACGCTGTATCATATAACTAGGAGAGACGAAAACATGCACGGCAAAACACTAAAAACGCTCTCCTGAACAATTTGCATTTAAGCAGATACGACTGTTAGTCAGAAGAGGGACGATATTTACTCAAATTCAAATTCAAATATTTTATTGAGATAATAATAAACACATACAAATATACAATAAGCACAATTATACAAATCTTTATATTATCTGTTTTTTTTTTTTTTTTTTTACCCTCAAAATTGAGCAGAGCTCGTGCTTTGAGGGGTTATAGGGTTTTTACTAATAATCAAACAAATTCGATCAAACCTAATCATTATAGAACATCACACACTTAATCCATTTACCATAATCTTACAAAATAAACAAAAACAACAACAACAAAAAACAACGACAAACCTATCATCAACGACACAATCACTTGACCTCATACACATCTTTCTTATTGAATTACCTTTTTTATATTCAGTTTAAATGTATTTAAATCATCCGAATACTTAAATTTATTCTCTTTTTTTAAGCCATTGTACCATCCCACCCCAAGATATGTGTAGTGGTGTTGTCCAGCAGCTGTCCTCTTTGCAGGCACTTTTATTCGGCCTCCTAACCTTGGACACTCACTAATACTCCCCAGCGGGTGCAGTTTTTGAATAAAGTATTCCTTACAAACTTGGTATACTGCCTTCCTCTTATAAAGGCATTCCAAGGAGGGGACCGCAAGCTCTTTAAAAAGTTTCAGGGTCGGGTAGTCAAAAGGCTTTCTAAGAATTATCTTCATAACACTTCTCTGATTGACACCCAGTGAATAGACGCTGTTCTTGTAAGCACCACCCCATGCCAAGATGCCATACTGTATGACCGACTGAACAAGAGAATAGTATATATCTTTTAATTGTTTCACTTGCATAATATCTCGGAGTCTGTAAAAAACGTAAAATAGCTTTCTCACTCTATTTACAGTAGCCTGTATATGATCCTTCCATTTCATATGAGAGTCTATTAATACCCCGAGATATTTAACCCTGTCAACATTTTTTAGTGTAACACAATTAGTATTTATACATTGTTCAGATTCGTTCTGACAAGAGCTATCATGAATTCTTATATTAAGATTTCTTGTGGGTTTACCTCTTACATTAATTGAAAAATTTACATAATTTGTTTTTTCAGCATTAAGGGATAGTAAATTTTCATCGAACCAATTTTTTAGCATATTCACTTCCCTATTCGCAGTATTCGCAACCTCATTCCACGTCTTGCCACGGACAATCAATGCGGTGTCATCCGCAAATGAAAGTACCGTCGACTTCAGTGGGAGTTCAAATATTTGGTTAACATAGATAATAAATAAGATTGGTCCCAGTACTGTACCCTGTGGGATCCAAAAGCCTTTCTTAGATCCACAAATAATCCCATACACTTTTCTCCCTCATCAAGAGACTGATTAACCACTGTTGTAAGTCTGGCCAAAGCATCATCAGTTCCCATTCCCTGTCTAAAACCAAACTGATTATCATGTACTCAATCTCAATACTATACAATAATAAATATTATCAATTTTATTATATGATTTAAATAAATTTTGCGTTCTGTTTCCAGCAATGACTTTTCCCGAGCTGTGGCTGAGGAGTATCTTAGATATTTCAATTTTGAGAAGGACACATTAGACAATGCACTTAGGAAGTTCTTGAAACAATTTTGCCTTACGGGTGAGACGCAGGAGAGAGAGAGGGTTCTGGTTCACTTCTCCAGGAGATACTTGGACTGTAATCCCGGATCTTTCAACTCGCAAGGTAAATAACTTACAGTGGTTGATTTTGGTATGCAGAAAGAATGAATGATGACAGAGTGATAAAAAATAAACAAATGACTGAGAGAAAGAGTACTTGGATATGTAGGCGGCTGAGGATTAAATGGCTAGACCAGATCTTTAAAGAAGAAGGATACATGCTGAGTTCAATGAGCAGGAGAGCATGTGTGAGAAATTACATGGATGTGATGGAAGCAAAAAGAGTGCAAGGACAGGAGGAAGTTGCGCTCGATTCTTTCTGCTTACCACACTGCAAGGGAAACTGCGAGATGGTATGTGTGTATATTATTCTAATCCATTTCTTCCATATGCGAAATAGCTAACAGTTTTTTTATGTTAAATGTTTCCAGATGCTGTACACACGTTGACATGTGCCATTATGTTATTAAACACAGATCTACACGGGCAGAGTGCTGGTAGGACAATGTCCTGTATGGAGTTCATAGAGAACTTGGCTGATCTGAATGATGGAGCCAACTTCCCCAGGGATATCCTCAAGGCTCTCTACCACGCCATCAAGAGTCATCCACTGGAATGGGCCATGTCAGTTTTTTTTTAATTTTTAGATGATACAAATATTTCTTTTTAATATAGAACATTCCACAGATGAAACACTCAATTTTGGGTGATTTTTGATCAGAAATAAACACTTTCATTTTGATCTTATTTTTTGCCAATTCTGATTGTATATTGAAAAAGATAATACACAAATCTTAATTCACTAACATAATGAAATTGAGGTGGTTAGTAGGACAATAGAGTTCTCAAATTTCCTAGTAGAAATATGTGATTCAAATCTGACTGTCATCTTAGGCTTGATAAGGGGAACAAGATATATGCACGTATAGAGTTTAACAAAATGAACTTGCTAATACTGAATATTGTATTTTGAAAAAGGGCTACATACAAGGAACTTAGTGAATGAATTAGAAAAGGTTTGTATTATTGAATCTAGTTTAAATGGCTTATTTTGGAATGTTCTATATATTTCCAGTGATTCTGATGGTCCAGAAAGTAGAGACACTGCTGAAAATCAAGGTGGTCAGGGCAACGAGTCTCATCCGGCCTCTAGGAGTGGTCCCTCCGTGGGATCCAACCCCTTCCTGGACGTACCTGACAGGCAGCATGCTGTGGAGTATAAGAAGGGATATGTCATGCGCAAGTGCTGCATAGAGGCCAATGGAAAGAAAAGTAAGACATGTTTTTATATCTTACGTGACATATCAATTAAAATTTTCACACATTGGCGATTGATAATGCCTGATTATTTGTCAAAATCGGGTCTTCAGGACTGTAGCTATCTCCTAGCAGTGGTTGTATTAGTAGGTGGCTATTGTCATGAGTTATATCATGTTTTTCAATGTACATCCTCTACAGGTAGGAGGTATCCCCATTTTAAAACAGATAAAAATTACATATGAATAGGAGTCCTTGGACTCCTGCAATATCCGAGAAATAAAGTTATTTCAACATATGAACCATTATGAGATCATTAATGTTCTCATTTTTTGCACTTCAAGTTCCCTCATCAAAGAAATTATTATCATTTCTGTCCGGTCTATCATTTTTAGAATAAAATTTTTGATCCTTGTTTTATGTGAATCAAATTAATGCGCATTTACTCATTCATATATCAAAACAATTAATTGAATATAAAATAAAAATATATATCGTGTAAAAATATTTCCAGCACCATTTGGCAAGAGAGGATGGAAGATGTTTTACTGTACACTAAGGGACCTGATATTGTATTTACATAAGGATGAACATGGATTTAGGAAAAACCAAATGTCTGATAATCTACACAATGCAATTAGGTGAGTCTAAACAATATTATCTACATGAGAAAATCATCAACTAATTTTATAACTGTTTATTTTGTCTAAATAAAATGTCTCAAGAGTAAATATTTATAGAATTAAAATAGATTTAAAATAAAACACTGTATTACTTTCACTATGAATAATATTTGACTCAGAGACCTTTCGGGTAGACACCCATCATCAGTGAGTTTTTATTAGGAACGAAATACAAGGAAGAAAAATCAAAGATGTTTACAAATATTATAAAATAATAGGTAAAGTGTGTCTGGGATCTTTGGACTAAATATTTATGAGATTCTACACACTAATTAAATTTATCTTCCCGTAGAGAATACATAGAACCTTTTCAGAACTAGTCCCGTGGGAAGAAATATAGAAATTGCCCTTCTTATAGTGTACCTAAAAGGTGGCTGTGAACATGGCTGCAAGATGGAAAAGTACATATCTTTATTTCAACTCCTGCACAATAAATTTTTGTCTTTATCACGTTGTATATATTTTTATGATATGATTGAATTAATTAAATGTTTATTTTTTTTTATTAGAATACATCACGCACTAGCAACCAAAGCCACCGACTACACAAAGAAACAACACGTTTTTAGATTACAAACTGCTGATCAAGCCGAGTACCTCTTCCAAACAAGGTAAAATTTATTATTTATCTAGTTGTACGTGTGTCAACTTTTCATTGTTAATCTTGCTTCTGTTACGAGCATAATGGAGAAACACGTCCCTTCCATTCAAAGTGATTTTGCGCCAATTGTGTCATCTCTTCCTGCGACACTTTTTAATGCTCTGATGTTGTTGTCATAGAAATGGTGTATTGTGGAAGAGGGCTATCTAGGCTGTTGGAAACCTTACGGATGAAAGAATAGTGTATTTTTGGTCTTGTAATGTAACTATTACTATAGATTTACTCCAACACAGTATTTTCATAAAATATATAAGCTAATTTGTTTCCATCCTGACCTCTTTGAGTAAAAAATGTCATGATGAATGAAAAATTTTAACATTATAATGATTCTCTATTGTAAGACTTTGTAATTGATTCGTATTTTACTTTGCAGTGATTCCAAAGAGCTCCAGTCGTGGATTGACACCATAAACTTTGTGTGCGCCGCATTCTCTGCTCAGCCCCTGGCTGGCGGTGTGGGTTCACAGAGAAAGTTTCAAAGACCCCTACTGCCTTGTTCTCACACCAAGCTTACACTGGTAATTGTACATTTTTTCTTTTGCTATATTTTACAAGTATAGATTGGCCAGATTTCTATTTTAATTTAAAATTTTCATTGCTTGTAAATGTATATCGTCTCTCAGTGTGCTAATGTTTCTATTATGATTATGTTAAAGCGTGAACAATTGAGAGATCATGAGGAGAGGTGTGACAAAATAGAGGCAGAACTGAAACAGCCTAGATCCTCAGGATCGTCACATCACAACAGGGAGAAGGAAGCTTTCTTGCAGAGCGAGGTAATACTTTTATTTATTTATATTCTAATCTACATTATGAAATACGCAACTCATAATTTTAACCGTTTTGATTGATTATTTGGTTGCTAATGGTTGCCACGTGACATTGTGAATATTTAAATGTCAAACTCAATACAATTTTTTCTAAGGTTTATCTGTTATATTGTTCTGTGTCAAAAATGTTCCCACTGTAACTTGTATGAATAAATTATCTTATTCTATTTCCCTATACTTCTTGTATAAGATACAGACACTATGACTGAGATCTGTTCAGTTTTGGGGACTAAAGGAATGACTGAAAATATTCATTATGACAAGTGTTTGGAGTAAAAATTGTAGGTATACTGAAATCACTTTGTTAGAATTTTTTTGAAATTACCACAATATTGCTGCCTAAGTGTTATCCTCAGAATATTCTTAATAAAATTATTTATTTCAGCTCAAACGCTACAGAACGTACGCGTATCTATTAAGATCACGTGTGGCGCAGTTTGGTGCTGACAACATCCCAATCGGAGGAAGTGGCGTATCTTCTACCTCTGGCAATCCAGTAACTGGGGCAGTGTCACTCATCGGGGAGATGGACGAGTCTGAGGCCCCCGCGGAGGTGCTCCGTCCTCCTCCTCTGCCTGATAGGAACCCCTCAAGGTACAGTTACAGACAGGCCATATACAACAATAACACCCCCCAGCCAGACACTGATGTGCCCTGACGAGTAATGGCTGTTTTTGCGGCTTGTGTTCTGTGACATGCACTCTAAATAAAACTATTTGTATACCTACCGTATTTATTTGTTTGGTATTTCATCTGTGTATTCAATTATTACTATACTAACCGTGTTCATGTTTAACGTCAATCGATCTTTTCTTAACCACAATTTGATTTTGGTTAACTTGAGATTTATGATTTAACTTGACATTAGATTTGATTTTACCAAATAGTGCATTACTTACGAAGTACATGTAAATTTGCTAACTATTCTGAGATATTTGCACTATTCTATGTTGAGCCTGTTGACTGTACTACCAACAGCGTTTTGGAGGCATAGGGTTACAAAAATTCAGAGATGCCTTCACATTATCGGTAATATCTTCCTTTTCTTTTCGTGCCATGTCAAGTCCCCTGACATCCGCAACTGCTAAGGCAAATATCTCCCTGTCTCCCGCAATGCCAAAATACACTTAGAACACGCTCAAAGGATAGTTACCATAGATAATATTGTATTTTTTATTACCTGGTAACATAGCTGGTGGTGGTTGGTGCTTCCAGTAAAACTATTTAGGGTCTTCAATTATTTATTTGTCACACAGGTTATAATATGTACAATGCAGGATAGTTGATTGCAAGTAGAGTTGATTTGAAATACGATTGTAAAAAAGGAAGAAATGTAAAAGACAACTGCTTATATTAGCAACAAACAAAGATAATGTTTCCTACACTACAAAAACGAAAACCTTAATAAGCTGACAAAACTTCGCCATATTATAATATTATTTTGTTCTACAAACTAGCCAATTTTCGCCACTTATGTCGCTATATTCTCAAACCTGTCACACTGAACTATAAATATAAGGTAATGCTGTTATTGGTGGAATCGAGTTGTTAGCGCCACACGGCGGCAAACATCCTAACTATTTTGCATTGGCGTGAAATTTAAACCCCTGATTTGAAAACTGAACAATAGCTATAAGGGGTATACAAACAAATATTCGTATGCATTATTAACAAAGAACTGAAAAAAATGGATGAAGTTTTTGAAGCATTAGTTTGTTATTTTTATCTGATTGTGGTTAAGAAAAGAATAAGTGAATTTGATTGTTGTTTTTTTTTTCGACTGTTGGTAATCTGTTTTTCATATTAAATAAATCCAGGGGGATTGTGGTACTGTCTGAATTAAAATAATAATATGTATGGAATTGAGTGTTCTTATAAAATTGACTGTATATGGTGATTTAAAATACGTTGACAAATGGCAAAATATTTCAATCACTGATTCATTATTAGTATTGGCAAATTTTAAACTGTAAAAATTTGTAACTCTTATCGGACTACTGACGACTACTATACCATCATGGCATTTCCCACGGTGACTAACTGCCTGCAGATTGTCCTCTCCGCACCAGTAAAAAAATCAGACATTCAGATCACTTAATTGTAAATGTTAATTGACTTATACGTGAAGTTTTATGGACACCTGCTTTTTACAAGACACTCAAAAACTTACAGAAAAGGGTGAGAGACCTAACCTTTACTTTACTTGGGACTCCGCAGGGTTTACAGGACTTCAAGTTGTTATTCTAAAAAGATGGTTTTGCAAATTGCAAACACCTCTGTGCTTCGAAATTAGCTTGTAATGTTTTTTCCTTTATTCGTTTCTACCGTCACGCATCTCCCACATGTGGGGTAACTAGTGTACTAACTACAAGTGATAAACATTCAAGATGTCCTTTCTGTGCTGTAAACAAATTGCCATTTACGTTTATTCGTCATTTCTGAACAGAAGAAGTTGAATGACTTGTACATGATATTTTACAAATATCAGCCAATGAATCGTGATTTGTAATATTTTGCCATTTATTAAATAATATAACAAGTTATTTACGTGTAATGTTATGGTTTTGGTTAAATATCCTGTCGCTATTGGGTGTATGGTGTTTCTAGTTTCCTCTGTCGCTCATGTTATATTATATGTGTGTGACTTTTCTGCCATTTTGTTTAGTGTTGCTTTCATAAAAATTAAATTATTATTGGATGGTGTTTTTCAATAAGTATCGTAACTGAGCATGGATTTTTGTCATACTGTACCGTGTATATAATTATGGTCTGTTCTGTTTATTTTTTGCTAATACTTTTTTCTGTTTGAATTTAATAGCTGTCTCTCTGGATAACTACTGATAGTTAACATAACCTCACAAAGATTTAGATATCTTGTTAACAAATGGATGTTACTATAAAATAAGAAAAAAGTTTAATGTCGAAATTTGTTTTTATAGATAGGCTAAATACAATTTAAAAGATACCCTCTCGGATAATTTGCCAATGAAACAGCATTGTTCAATTGAGTATTTTATGTGGAAATACTTTTTATTAAATCTAATGTTTTTGTGTTAACACTTTGGAAATTCATTATTAACATATAATTAAATAATTTTTATGTAAAACACTGTATGAAAGAATACAGTGTTTTAAATAAAAATTATTTAATTATATGTTAATACTTTTTATTATTTTTTTCGGTGAATTTGTCTGAATAATTTGATTTATCTTTCATGTCAGAATCATTTTAATTGCTAATCATGAAACATTTGCAAACAAATTACAAAAAATGCATAAGTTATTGAAAACGTTTTCCCAGTTTTTATACAAGTCTTCGAGAGTTTTTTGAAAATCTGCTTTGTAATTTTTGGATATTCTCCATATTGTGATTTGAAGTGTGTAATTTGTGAATTGTTCCGGCTTTATTTCTGATATAAAACATTCTGCTGCTTCAATAGTTACGCTTGCAATATGTTGCTTATGAAATGTTTCAAAGAAAGCAATAAGCAAAGCTATAACCAGAATGATATTTTTTGTTTTCTTTTATTTAATGCAGTAAATTTATTTTTGTCCAATATTTTATGTGTTGACACAACATTGGTATGCTTAGAAAAGTGCTGTTTTTGCAGTATTTACAGCTTACAATTGTCTCAGAAACAAGATAAAACAAGTAGTCTATTAAAGGATTAAAATCAGGCTATTTACAGACTAGTTCAAAAGCAATAGGTTTCTGATGAATTGTTTTTTTCTTTCTTATTTCGTGTATAGTTTTTATGACATAATTATGCTCTTCAAAATAAGTTGAACAGCTATTTAAAACTATTTTCTACATCTCTGTCATTTAGTTGTACTGTTTTGTAGATTTTTACACCTTTATAATCATTAAAACTACTACAAATTCAGTTTGTAACTTAAGATGTTTAGATTATGTTGTATTTGTTTTAAACTTTATGTTCAACAGTCTTCCATGCATAAAAATAAAAAATATTTTCAGTCAATCAATGATTTTGTTTTTTTTTTATAACTAGTTCATTTTATTGTCTTTTAAAATTATGATTGATATATCGCAGGTCTTTTGATTTATTTCAGTTAATAATTTTGTCTATAATCTTAATTTGAATCAGCCTAATACATAATTCTAGACATAGTTTCTCTTGAAAAGTTTTTTTCTATGTTTATAAAAAAATACCTTTATAGTATAGCCTAGTAATGCAGTACTAACCTCCGTAAAAACCAATTGATAATGACGTTCAGGAGCAAGTTGAAGACATCGCTCTTCCTACATAGTTTCCCGCGCACTTGAGATGGATGCTCCATTGAATGGTGCCGAATAAATCATCCAACATACAAACATACTAATTTTCTTAGAAAACATGTTCCAAAATTTATATCAAGACAGTAATCATTTGCTGTGTCACTTTAAACATTAAGATGGTAATGGTCTCCCTCGCTCCAATTCGGAAATATTGTAATCCTATATACCTGACTAAGTCGTATAAGGAAACTTTTTGATTGGATTGATATGAAATTATTTTGGCATCACAATTTGATTGGCCACGTTGCCAAGTTTTCCTTTGAATTTCTGGTCTATACTACAAAGGTATTTGGTTTAAAAATTGTATTTTAGAATTGTCAGTACGATGTATTGGTGGTTGACTAAATAACTAAATGAGATAAGCAATATATATATATTGGCGAGCAGTTTAATTCATGGGAACATTTTAAAATTAGTCATGATTTTATAAGCAACAATCTTATTGATTTTGAAAACTTTTAACAGCAAACCCTTTCTAGGATAACATTATCAAAGAATTGAGAATTTTGTTGAAAGCACAAAATCACTTTGTACTAGTGAGTCTATCAAAGATGTTAAGAAAAAGAAAAACAAGAGAGAACGGAACATCATATTACATACTTCCTTCACTTCCTCCACACTCATTCAGCTTCTCAAACATGCACGCCTATTTCTCTCGCTCAATACGTGGCCATCCTTGAAAATTTGATCCACGTGGTCAAGTCACGTAGTTCTTAGACTTCCACGCTTTCTCACTCCGCCTCTTTTTTTATACTACATACTATATCATCACGGCATATCCCACAAGTGGGGTAGCCAGCAGACCAGCTGCATGTAAGAAATATGCAAACTGTCCTCTTCGTGCCAATATAAAATCAAGACATTCAGGATGGGTGGCAAGCCTCATCGCTGAATTTAAGAAGTAAAATGTCTTAATTTTTTTCGAACACCTGCCTTTTACAGGACACTCGAAAACTTACGCAGAAGAGTGGGAGACCAATTCTTTACCGGGTGCTCCACGGGATAAACCTCTTTCTTTATGCCTTAAAAAATTTAAAATGTGACCTATAGCTAAATTAGATTTGATGACTGCTGATAGAAAAAATGTTTGAATTTCATTTTCTTTAGAGGGCATATCTCTGTTCCGAACTATATAGACTGCTTTAATCGCTATCGTCTCATTTGGCCGCCACCCTATTTTAACAACAAAAAACGTGCTTACAATTACTACTACGAATAGTATTATTGTTATGAGAATTATTACGAATAATGATATATTCTTATTTTGTACTAATATTGTATATTGTTAGTTAGTAAGGTACGTTTCCGTGTTTCGTAGCAGACAACAAAAACAGCATTTGTTTATGTTTCGACTGCAGACAGTAGTACCGTGCACTATGAATATAGACCCACCGATTTCCCCATTACTTGGACTATTTATTTTTATTTATTATTATTATATATTCCAAATATTATTAATTTATGATAAAAGTAAGTTTGTGTAAGATTGCTAATGTTTTAATAAGCAGTTAATTTCAAGCATATCAAAATCTTACTGGGACAAAATGCTGTGCGCTGTCTTTAGCGAGCCACGTAAATGTACCTTTACACTTGTTGATACTTTGAAATCCTTAGAACATTGGTGCTACCCAACACATGATAGCGGATAGTTATTAGTGGACATAATACATAATATTGTGAATGAAATGAAAGTGTTAATATTAAAAAATGGTAATTTACGCTTCGTCAGAAAACAAACTTCAGTTTTTTTTTGGCTTACTTCGTTTTCTGATGAAAGGAAATTGTTACAGTTATAATTTTCCTAATTTAATTTTGTTAATATATGTTAATTTTAAAAACGTGGTCTAATGAATTGTTTTTGATTTTTGCGAAGAATGATTGGTGGTAGAATGATGAAGAACAAATTGTGATTATTTGAATGATATTGTATTGTTTATGATTAACTGAGGAAAGACTAAAGCCTTGTTTAACATCTCTCTCAAGTGAGGTAGTCTGTGAACTCACATTGCCTTTCAAAATAACAAAAATCTCTTAATTGTGTGATGAATTTTCCACTACGTTTAATTGTCACTTATTATATTTAATAGGTCCGCAGCATATTATGTTCTCAATTTGTTAATTAATGACACTAACGTGTCGAAACCGGTTGCAGACCTATGAAACTTTATAAGTGATAATAATGAAAAACGATAGTATTTGAGCTCTTACTTGAATAATCATTGTCACTCTAGATAGGCAGAAGTTTGATCATCACTTACTCCTAAATTTTTGCTTCCATTGTTGTCATATATACTCACCCATACTCTCGTATTCAAGGTGCTCAACGCATGTCTCTCCTGTAGGATCTGGTTTACACAATGTTGCCATTTAATCCTCAGGTGGCCATGTCCCCGAGCACCTGTGCTCTCAAGCATATAAATATAAAGTGTTTTCATTTATTGATTTGTATTTAAATAATTTTTGTATCACTAAAGAATATGTACATTATTCTTTTGGAGAGTGGTTGTCAAAATACCATAGATGTATGGATCATTTAGGCTAAATCCTAAATGTTAAATATTAAACGCAATCGAATACTTGACAAACAAAAGTACGAAAATGAAGTATGAGGAGATGGAAATGTATTCTTCATTCAAATGTTTGTATGAATGGTGTGTATGAATATTTATATCGATATTTTACAAAGTTCTGAATAAAATTATCAAATTACAGTTGGTATTGTTCACCTTATGTACGAGTAGATAGATTTTTTTAATATTTTGTAGGAGATCCTCTAGAAAGGAGTGCTGTCGGATGACGGAAGTGAATAATAAAAAAATTAAGTATGAAAAAAAAACTGAAATAAAATGGAATTTATTAGTGTGTAATTATGTAAAAAGACAGTTTGGAATTGTATCAAGTTGAAATGTTGATTTTGAATGTTTCTATATACATATTTAAGAATATTTTAATCAGAAAATCTATTGAATACTATATAAAATATTATATAATCGTTTTTCAGCCCTATATTGTATCTACCTACCCCAGAAGTAAAAATATATAAACTTTTATCGGTCAATTTTTACTATGGGTTATCCAGTAAGTAGTACCCAGTACAAAATATATATTGATGACCGCAGTTATATTTATTATTATCTACTACTACTACTATACCATCACGGCATATCCCACAAGTGGGGTAGCCAGCAGACCAGCTGCATATAAAACATGCAAGCTGTCTTCTCTGTGCCAATATAAAATCAAGACATTCAGGATGGGTGGCAAACCTAATCGCCGAATTTAAGATGTAAAATGTCTTATTTTTTCGAAAACCTGCCTTTTACAGGACACTCGAAAACTTATGGAGAAGAGTGGGAGACCAATTCTTTACCGGGTGCTCCACGGGATTATTATCCTTCACTGTATACCGTTAAAAATATTCAGATGGTGACAGATCGCCCAAGTACATTTTTTTAACCTAAATATATAATTATGATCCATGAAATCCAACTATACAGAGGAATAAGTAATTTCATAAGTATACTCTGCGCCCCTCCTCCAACTCTTATTTGATGCCTAATGATGTCTTGTAACAGTGTACAATGAAAGATTATAATAATAAATACAACTATAATCATTAATGTACATATATTTTCATACTATTATTACTGTATAACCTATTTTAGAAATTAACCCTTTTATCACATTAGTTGTAACAATCTACATGGTATTTCAAATGAAAAATTCTGATATTTACTAACGAAATTGATATGACTGGATTAATAATTTGAAATAATTAATTATGTAATCTTACTTAGTATCTTTGAATTTATGGGTTCAGTTTAAACTCAACTTAATTTCAAAATGAATTTGAGTTTTTCTTTGCCAAATTTTAACGTTAACTTGTTTTGAGATAAGTATTAAAAATATTAAATTAGGTACTTATTTAAATGACGTAATAATAATACTTATTAATTAATCAAACATGGCACCAATTGTACGTAACAAACCTCAATACACTTAGAGAAATCCCCAGTTTGTGAAATAAATTTGATAAACTTTTAGTAGTACTTTTAGAGACATAGAAAGCGTTTTCGAATTTCATTAATTTTATCATTAGCATTTTTGACTTGATTTAAATATTTGTAAATTTTTGATGAATATCTCATTAATTTAGGTCAGCAATTTATATACACTTCTTACAAAGACAGCAGTATGTTAGGTGTCCCAATGCTTATAAATTGTCTTAGGTTGATTTAAAAGTTGTACCCAAGAAAGTTTTAACTGCTTATGTCATGTTTTTGATCAAATATTTTTTGTTTTATAAAATTCAAAATAGAACTAGATTCACAAGTATTTTATTTGAACTCTATATACTTAATACATAATGGAAAAATAAAAACATATTTGATTACATTTTTGAATCTAAGTTTTTTATGCATCCTTTTTTGATATACTAAGAATGAGATTAAACTTAGCTAACATCGAAAAAGATAATCTAAAGTTGATCAAAAATACAATTCTTATGTCATAAATGCAAAAGTTACAATCACTTCTAACGTTTCTGCTCAAAATACAAGTGCATTTATGGTAGCTAATTTTAATGTAGCTAGCTCCTCCTTTAATTTAAAATTCTTATAAAACAATTAAGTATTGATTATAATTTATTGGCATATTCAGTATATTTAATTAAAATGTTGTTAATTTATCAAAAGTTTTATATGGAGAAATAAAAATTGTTTTATATTATTATTTGCTTTATAATTGTTGTTGTGGTGTGGGATTAATATGTTTGTTGTTGTTTTGTTTTATAATAATTATATAGTGTCATATAAAACCAAACATGACCATGTCTTACTGTTTTATGTAAAGGTTTTAGTCATCTTTCGTTTTATATCTTACAATATTATAAAACTGCATAGGTGCTTCTGATGGTTTTATATAATGTTTGTTTTATAATTTTGTTTATGTACTCAGACTTATATACAACATTGTCCTTCAATTGTTTATTTATACTATCCTGATTATATTTTTGATGAAATTATTCTCTGCATCAAATAAAAGTTAAGATCGGCAAAGATCGATCGATCAATCCAGCAAAAATCGGTTGAAATATTTGATTTATTATAAAACAAAAAGAGATTGCTGCTTTACATTTACATACTTTTACAAAACTTCTGTACTTTTTTCTATAATTTTATTTTCTAAAACAGTTGCAAGAATTGCACTAAGTCGATAAGTGTCGTTTCCTCAATTACTTGAATTTCCTAGAATAAGATAGGCCTCCTTTTCGTTGCTGCAAAAGTGTTTAAAATCTCAATATTTATTGTTACAATTCACTGTTAGGTAAGACACGTAACTAGTCAGCAATGAAACATAAAACCCATCCTGAATGACATAATTTATTTTTAATAGCATGGAACAAAACAATCCTTAATAATATGTTGTATATAAGTTTGGCTCAAAAACATTTTGAAATTATTTATATAAATCCGTTAATACATAGTATGTATTGTGTTTGATATTTTCAAGTTATAAGTGTTTTATAATATCAAGTGTTATAATATTCTTTAAAATTATTAAACTTGCATTAGGAATATTTTTCAATTTCCCCAAGTGCATTTTGTATTATTTCTGTTTTATAATGACTTATAATTACTATACAACACATATATGATATACTATTAAAATTATAAAACTTAAACATAGATACAATTGCCTTTATCTGATTGTAGACATAGGGTTCCTAAATCTATATCCATGTACCTTCTACATTTATATTTTATTTATTTGTAACTGTTTATTGTATTTATTATATTTTAGAGTTGTAATAATCATCTTTATTATATTATATAATAAAATGTCAAAACTTTTTAATATCATTCTTTATATTAATAAAATGTATATATATAATTATATAAATATTATATACAAGAATAAATTCCATTTCAATCCTTTGTAAAATGAGTATTCTTTGTAGTGTCTTATTAATTTATCCACCAACGGTTCTTGGTGGAAGTTTATGGTGATTATTGATGTGAAACAATTTATTTAATTTTTTATGTGATTTTATTATTTTTGCAAATTTGGGCACCTTGTGGTTTATTCTATCAACTTCTGTCGATCCGGGACTGATACAAACCGAAAACATCATCTGTGCAATTGTTTAACTAATTACATTCAAGTTTCCAATGGATTGATGGGAATTGTTTTGCAAGTTCAATTAGAAGTTTTTACCATCAATGTCTTGTCAATCAATATGAATATAAATTGACAGGCCAAACGACCAACTAATTACATTCAGAACCAGTCATAAATTAAATTGACTTAAGCTTGTTTCAACTCCTTGTCAATCCAGAGGCCTGAGTCAATAACACACTTTCGCGTCACGTTCCCGCTCCGTTAGCGTTCGGGTGCAGACGATGTTGCGCCAAAGTGTTAATTTTCATAACTATTGTGTATCTTAGCAACGAAATTAACACTTGCTTGCAACATCGTCTGCACCCGAACGCTAACGGAGCGGGAACGTGACGCGAAAGTGTGTTATTGACTCAGGCCTCAGGTATGATAAAAATTGAATGCATCATTGACAGCCTTATTCAACAATTTATGTACAAAATATTAGTCTTTGTAAAATTATTTGCGTTCATAACTGAGTCATATAGAAGAATATAAATTGTTTTACATTAGCAATCATATAAAATTTGATCCGTTATTTCCCCTTTAAACGTTTCTCAGGCAATCATTGTTCCTCTTTTGTGTTCTTGAATAAAATGCAGCTAACATGAAAATCTTTGATTGCCATCGCGTCTATTCAAGAAATAAACATAGGTACTGAAGGTGATAAGTAAACCTATTTTTTAATAGTTTTATATTTTTCTATCTAGGTATTTTTGGTAAATTATAAAACTTGTTGTATATATTACGTAGGATATTTTTATTCACAGTACAGTGGTTTTACAGAATTTGAAAGATCTTGAATATATAAAAAAGTTTAAAAAATAGAGCATTTGGAACCTTGTTTTATTTCATCTATAAGTTATTCACATCGGTAATAGTGATGTATCGTGTAAAATATATGGGATTTTAAATAATTATGCCATAACCAGTGGCACAATTTGCATTTGCCAGAGCCGTAACAAAAGATTTAAATGGTAAAACACTTAAATGATCATTAATTATATATTTGATAATCAATGTAAGATCAACTCAGACTAATTTTTTGGCGAATTGAGATGTACTACCACTGTGTTTTGATTTCAATTTTAAAAATAGCTTTTTAGATATTGTTTTAGAAGATTTTTTTGTAGAAATAATACCTTTTTTAGAAATAATAATCTGCATGCATTTAGATTTAGTTTCAGTGATCTTAAACACAACATATGTATAAATCTTGTATAGTCTTTAGATCAGTGATTCTAAAACTATAGTACGCAACAATTATTAAAGTGGTAAACAAGCAACCATGGCCATAGGACATACACAGTAAATAATTAGATAAAACTTTTTAAATTCAATTCAGTGGTACGCTACTGATTTATAATTTCGTGTGTAGTACTCGAAATTAAAAGTTTGGGAACCACTGCTTTAGATGTTCGAACCCTTGTTGATAAATGCAAAAAAAAATCTTTTCCTTGGGTATTATCACAAATTTGTTTTTAAATTGTTAAATTAATAATTAACTTGCACCCTCATTGTGGCATTCCATACATAATGTGTATTTAATGTTTTGTTGAATTGAAACTTAAAATTTTCTCTCATTGTCTTTCTTAATAACATTTTTTCATATATCCCTTATAGCGCAACTTCTACACAATTTTAAAAGTGGGCTAAAATATTGTCAATTTTTTGTAATCAGTAAAGAATGAATAAGTAAATAAATTGTATTTAATTGTACAAGTGTGTGTCTATAAAAATATGTTAAATATTTTAGAATAAGCAATTTTATTTTCAATCTTATATTTCCAATAACACAATTCATTAGAGATATGTCCCTTTTTTAACTTTTTTTTTGTAGGGGAAGGGTAATTTGTGTAAAATATTTGAAAATATCATTTTTAGCGGCAATACTTATAACAAATTTGTTAAGTACCTATCAAAATTTTTAAAATCATAAATTGTGGTATGACATTCTAATCCAACAAGTTTTAACATAAGTATTGCCACAACAATTAAAATCAGATGCACCTATTGTTATTAGTTTTAATTTAGAAATGCATCATTTTACTTACGCATGTCATAGCAACACTGTATCAACTGTTTTGAGTATTATTATTTTTTTGAAATTCATTGTTAGTTGATTATTCCAGAGTTGTTTAATTCACAGAAAATAGTAATTGGTACCGACTAATGCTGTATTTTGTGTTGATGTATAGATTGCTTTGTAAAACATAGTTATCTAATTCCTTAGTTTTAGTATTCACTGACATTAATTTAGCAGAACAATGGTCACCAATTCCCATTTTATTTAATTAGTTAATTTCTACAATGTATTATCCAATATTACCCAGTATGAAAATATATTGATGGTATAAAGCATAAAAGACACATGTCCACATTTGACACTTTCAAGAAAACAGGTTTTTAAAGTTTGAGATTCTCAATTAATTCACTAACTTCAAATTAATGTTAAAAATCATAATCTTTGTTCTTTTTTAATGTCATTTATTACTTATTTTTTATTATATTTTTAACCAGAATGTCAAGAATTAGCATTTTTAGATGATGGTCATGGACATATGTTTGGAAGTGCCGCGACTTTTGGGATGCATTTATGCATGCACAAATGACACATGTATGTCTGTCCTAGATGGACATGTGTTTTTTAGAATCTTCATATCTTATGTGACATGTTACATCTGTGCACAAAACAAAGTGCATTTGAAGACGTGTGACATTTTGTTTTTATTAAATATTTCAATAATGATATTAAGATTGTTTGTAATATTTAGTCAGGACATAGATGGCGTTGCAACCGATCTTGTACATGTATTAACTCATTTTACCTAAAATGTGGACATTTGTGTCTTTTGTGCTTTATACCATCGATATATGTGAGAGAGGTGCAGATTATACTTATGAAATTATTTATTTTTCTGTATAGTTGGATTATATAGATCATAATTATGCATTTACCTATTATTTTCTTACAGTCCACCTCCTCGCCTCCATTTTGTCATCTGAGTACTTTTATGATATCTTGTAAAATATCACGTACCTAATTATAAAATTTAGAATCCCTTGCAAATGGCCTAAAGAACCACTCGAAGTGTCATTATTTACAACTGAAAGCATAAGAATTATCTATATTTTATTATTTTCGTTGCACCTTTCTACGTATTAACTAATTAAAAATAATTTATTCTTATTAAAATTTTCTAGTTAACAATATATTACTGTAAATTTTCGTAATATTCTGCTTAAATATCTGTAACAAAGTGACCTCACTTTTTCCTGCTTTTACATGCTTTGTAGTTATTAACAAAACTAAAAAAAAATGCGTAGAAAATAGATATTGATATTAGGATCTTAAATTTAATATTAATTATTTCTTTTGTTCTATTTTCTCACGCTTTATCTCTTGTGTGGTAGGCAAAGAGGATAAAACGCCAATTCGATCTACCCTTTATGCACTAATTTTGCTTCCTCCAGATAAGTTTTTTCAATTTATATTAGGTATATTTAATATTATTTATAAAAAATATTTCTTTTTCAGAGAAACGGGTGGATGAGATTCAGCCCTGGACAGTGGCAGAGTAAACATCTGTTGTTTCATGTGAAATATATATATAATCTGCCATTAGTGTTGTTATATATTTTTGGACGGTAAAACCACCGAGTTTCATTAGGAAACCATCTGTTTTGTAATGTGATTTTCAATTGGATTTTTATGTATAATTATATTACACGATTATAGTCGAAATTTGACTTGTATCTTATATAATATTTCTGTTTTAATCTATCATTATTTACATTTAGATTTCGCTTGCTGTTTCAAAAACATTAAAAAATACTTATTCAATGTCGTTAGTTTAAATTTATTTGTTGTTTTTGTTGTAGAATATTAATTATGTAGTTGTGATCAAATGTCGTATCAAACCATTCCATTGTTCAATGTCTCCTACTGTCTTTTGTCCAATGAGACAAGAGACAAAATATTTTAATGCGATTAATAGCCGATGAAGGTGGTCTGTCAATCAATTTTCAGATTCCAATTGAAAGTTTTGTGGTACATATCCATCAACTGCCCATTTGTTGCAGATATATAAGGAATAAATTATTAAATCTTGCCATAAACAATGGACCGTAAAATCACATTTTCCTATTCTTTTATCAGATTTACAATATGCAATAATATATATTTGAATTAATATTTCGAATCATACGTAATAATTGTGTCAAAATTAGTAATAATTATCTTACCATAATTGGTAAATACCATATCAGAGTTGGTATTTGTTATACCAGATTTATTTATTCACTTTTTTCATAAACCCATAAATAACTTCAAAGTAAAGTTGATATTTTCGACCGACGGCTCTTAGTGGAAGTTCATGTTAAATTAATTATAAATTAAACATTTATTACTTTCACTTTATTGGTCGCGAGCCGGCCTATGTTTTGTTTAGCCAATCCCATACCAGCTGAAAAAGATAATTATTTACCACGCATAATTATAATTGTTATGTCAGAGTTGGTAATGCAGAATCGGAGTTTGTAAAAAAAATATAGCAGTTAATTAAGTGTCTATAAATTAGGTGTTTGGTTATTGCTGTGTCAGAGTTGAGAAATAATACAGATCAATAATTCAGAGTCGTTAATTAGTATACATTAATTAATAAATAAATGCCGTGTCAGAGTTGTTGATCTAGATTCTAGAACATTCTCTTCTAAATTAAGATCGATGCCAAATTATATGACATGTCATCGTGTTTGTGAAGCATGTTTAAAATGCTATTAATTTATTTATTTTGATGACATAAAAATAAATTAAACTGTGTTATAATAACTAAATAATGTAACATGATAAAATATTACATTTAAATAAAACTGTATATAATAAAGTTATAATTATAAAAATTATCTTATTTATGAATTATTATTGATAAAAATAAATTATAATTATTAAATAAGTGATAATTATTAATGAAAAATAATTAATAAAAAAAATGTTTTAATAATAAACGTGTATTCAATGCGTGTGATGATGGACTGAATAAATTTGAAAAAAAAATTTGAAAAAACTGTTCCTGGTGACAAAGAAGAATTCGACTTTTTTGTTTATTTCAAATGTATATTTTTTATTTATCTTTATTTTTTTTATAAAATAAGCAGTTTATTGATTCTTCTTTGTATTGTGCACCATAGTTTTAGTGTTATTATTATTTTGTTTTATATACATACCAACGAATGTAATTATTTATATTTTTTATACATTGTATATTTTTTTTAACACCAAATAAACATTATTTCATGAACAATATTGTAACATTTTAATTTGTTCTGTGAAACATGAATATCATGTACAGTTTGACATTGTAATTCTGTGTTGTGAACAGTTTTAAAATCGTTAATCTGTATCATGAACAGTTTGAGTCTGTATTTTAAACAGTTATAAAACTGTAATTCTGTTTTATGAATAGTATTTTAATACTGTAATTATTTGTGTCATGTACAGTTTTAACTTTATAATTCTATATCATGTACGTTTTACATGTAATTCTGTTTTGTGAACAATTTTTAACATTATAACTCTATATCATGAACAGTTTACAAATATTATATTCATATTCAGTTGCCATTGAGATTTCTTGCCATAAGGCTAATAATATGTTAATATAATATTTTGAAAATTGGAAATGATTGAACTAAGAGATAATACACTTTATATTGCTGTTTAAGTTACATAAACATTCTGAAGTCATAGGTAGATATTTGTAAACCAACTCCTCAGAGTCTTTCAACATTATATAATGCAATTTTCAAAATTAGTATCTATTCAAATATTAGTATTCAGATGGCTGTATTCCGAATACTTAGATTCATTAACTACTACAGAATCCATCTTTCTGGGAATTCGTAAAAAAATACTGTTTTTTGTGTACAAGTAAAGCTGTCATCGGGGTTTATATGAGAGAATATCGGAGCCTTTGGCAAGCTGCCCAGTAGCTTAACTGGACAAAGCACTCCTCGCAACCAGGTTAGGGATGCGGGTTCAAGTCCTGTCCGGGGCACTACCGAATAAGGTGACATTGTCTTTTCTAAGCCTTATATGGTAGTTTCATATCTTAAATTTACATATATAACCTCATACAATGGTTAATTGTAAAATTAACATCAATAAACATATTGTTTTTTGTTTGTAAATGGACTACAAGATCATTTGAGCGGGGAAGTACATAACAATATAAATTGCAAAATTCCTCAAATTTATACTTCAAAGTTTTGGTTTCATATTTGCAGATAGTTGGCCATCTTGACTCTAGCATCAGGTACTATTTGCTATCAGTAGTGAAACTTCAGTTCTTAATTAAGTTGAAATAAATTCATGAAATTAATTTGTTAACTATGCATATTTTATTTATATTCTGCTATAAATATAAATAAGCAATAAAAATAATTGTATTTTTCACTGCCAATTTTTACTGAGAACAATTAGAATTTTTTGAAAATCGTTCAAGGAGTTGGTGGTAGGTAAAAAAAATAATAATTAAAAAGTATATGGGTTAATCCAAATTAAAATGAGTTTAAACACTATACTGTTAATACTACAAAATGTATTCTTTTATAAATGAGTATTATTATTTTTTTATCTGTTTTACGGGCTGTTTCACCACCTCTGGATAAAGTTCTAGATAACTATCCTTGAATAAATTTATCTACAAGATAAACTGAAGCGAGCATTTCACCACCTACAGATTTCTTACAGATTATTATCCGTCAGATAGCAGTGGCAACGTTGTAATTTCATGCGTTTGTTGCATGAATGTATGCACGTAGGTAGGAATATATATCCTGCGTTGCCTAGGAATATATCTAGGCAACGCACATGTAAACAAATTTTGACAGTTTAACACTATCTAAGACTTATCCGCTGGATAACTTATCTAGACCTTTATCTATAGGATAGCGCTGTCAGGGAGTTGTGAAACGCATTTTTCGTTTTATCCGTTAGATTTGTGTTGGATTGGCTATCCGGCACTTTATCCAGAGGTGGTGAAACAGCCCGTAAGTGGGATGATTATTCCTATAAAATATTTACTTACAAATAAGTCATAACTTTCGAATGAGCTGTTTTTCTTGGGATGCATTTCATTTACAATATGGTATTACAACATTAAATTATTTATTGCTCAAATATCTGTTGTCTCTCCCACATGCGGGACAGCCACTGGACTATCATAATTCATTGCCATATGTATGACATATTGGATTATTGATTGTCATGATTTTTAATATTTATTTATACATGAACACCTGCACCAAGTTTGTCATTGTTGTAGGTTTCATGTAGCCCTGTTATTTTTTAATATTTATATAAAATTTTCTAATGCAATAATTTTGTTGTTAAATTTTATATTTAATCGCTTATTGTGTGCCTATTGAATGCCATAATGATATGTCTAAAACAGGCTTATGAATGGATATCGCAAGAATAATAATTTGCTTTATTTCTTGGTGCAAAATCAATGTTTATGCATAGTTGCATCATGTTAAATTGCAAGTAAATTAGGTTTTTATATTTCTAACCATATTCGAGTCAAGTCCTCTTTACTGAATGCTTATTGCAGTATCAGCCTGAGATCGATCAGATATCAATGATCAATCCAATATTATCATTATCTTAAAATTATCACCCTGCACTGAGAGCATAACAGCTTTTGGCCAAGGCGATCTCAGCGGGTAAAAATTTCAGCAAAAATAAAGCTTATTGAAATTTGTTTGTTATGTTTATTTTTGTGTGAATAGATAAATAAAAATCTATCTTTCTGTATTATATCCTACAAGTGAAGCAGCCAGTCGACTGACTAAGTACCTACATGTGTGCAAATCGTCCTTAACATGCCAATAAAAACGAGACATTTAAAATGGGTGGCATACCTCATCAAACCTGAATTGAAGAAGTTAAATGTCTTATTCACGATAGTTCAAGATCTATTTTTTACAGGACATTCGAAAACAAAGAAAAAAGTGGGAGTGCTATTGTTTTCTGGGAACTCCATTGTTTAAGCAGAAAGTGTTAAGCAGCATAATAAATAAATTGCAAAAATGTTTTCATCAAAAGTAAATATTGTATACTTATATGGAACTGCGAGTATTATCAAATTATGTATAATATATTTGTCAATTGTCAATACCATCACAATATCTCCCTTAAGTGGAGTAGCCACTGGACTCACTAATGCATGCTGCAATAAACATGCATATCGTCCATGGGTAACTGTTAAATTCTATACGTTTGCTCGTTCTTAGTTTACTAATATTGTTAGAACCACCATGGTACTCTTTAATATATAACTTTATACAAATTATTATATATTTTGTGTCCTTTCTATGATGAATATAATATTCTTATTCAAGTCTGAAGTATATTATTATTATTATTAATACTATGAAAGAAGCATTAATTTATTTCAAAATAAAGTGTATAAACAATTATTTAAAATATTTTGGAGTTTCTTTATTACCCACTACACTAATAAAAATTAAAAATGGACATTTGAGTATCTTAGAAGGATTTTACATGTTAGGTGGTATAAGCATGTCACAAATTATACTGTGTGGCAGCCCACTCAGCGAACATCTGTAGTCTCTGTAATGTGAAGAGATGATGGTTATGCTTTGAGAATGTCAGTGATAGTTGGCCAAAAAGAGCACTGTTTTTTCATCAACAATGGTTTCGACAGCCCGGACATCCCCTTTTCACAATACATCGTTCCCATGACAATGGCATCAGAGTGCTAGTGCTAAAGAGATGACTCAATTGGCGAAGAGACGCTCTGAATAGAGGAGGCTGGTTCTTGTCTTGAGCTCCCGAGAGGAGCGTTGAAGGGGGAGACAATGATTTGAGTTTTACATACACACCATCACGCTGCTTCCCTCGCGGGGTAGGTAGAAAGGATCGAGCGCCATTTCCTTCTATCCTTGCAGACATCTTTCGCTTCCGTCACTGTCATACAATTCTTCATGCATGCTCTCCTGTTCAATATACTCAACACGTAGCCGTTCTGCAGGATTTACTTTAGATGATCTTGCCATTTGATCCTCGACTGTCCACGTCTCCGAGCACCATTTCTCTCAGCCAAATATATCATCTTGGCCATTCTGTCCTCATTCATTCTTTCCACATGCCCAAACCATTGTAACTTATTTAAATTCATCCTTGTACCTACACCTACTTTGATTTGAGTTTTACTAATACTTTTATTAGATTGACCTAAGTTTTGATGTGTAATATCTTTGTCAAGCTAACCCCAATGCAAAGAATGTAGCTCCTTATATATCACAGCTTAACTATTGAAACAAATATAAACTATGATTATATTCATGATACCATACATTAAAACAAGAGTCTTCTTATGATAATAATTGTTCTGACAAGTTATAATGATTTTTACAGTAAAAATAGAACCATCACTGTAAGCACACATTAGAACGGGTGGCATACCTCGTCGCTGAATTGAAGATGTTAAATGTCTTATACGTGATGTTTTGCAAATATCTGCCTTTTGCAGTACACTCGAAAATTAACAGAAAAAAGTGGGTGACCTATACTTTGAATGGTGAAAATATGAAACATTATGTCCCATGAAAATGTGACATCACAACACTACGTAACGTAAACAAATAGAAAGTGATGTTAAACCCAAAAAAGTTCTAACAAGATGAGAGGAGCAGCATTATGGTGCATATGTATGAATATATATGACATGGGGGGGAGAATGAAAATGATTTAATATGAAAAAACATTTAATCAAATAAAAAAGATTAATAGTTACATTGAGTTGTTCATATTGTTGTTGGTTCTTGTTGTTTGTTTACTTTTTTGTATTTTTCTATTTATATGTTAATTATAAATTTTTTGTTAAAGGCTTATAGCCGTTTATTTTGTAAAATAAATAAATATTGAAATGACGATTTTGGATTACTTTTGTGGTGGCACAATATCACTAATCCATTTCAAATACGGAGGATTTCCATTGTCAATGGGCACCGAGATAACTTCGCAGACTTCATATGGATGGTTCTCCCTGACAAATGTGATAAGTTCGTCAACACGAGAGGTTCTTGTCTTGATTATCAGTAAAGCCTAGAAAAACAGTGAATAAATATACAAACGGTTTATTTATGTATGTAAACTGGATTTTTTTTTTTTGTTATGTGAATGATGATGTGCAAGAAAAATAAAATAAATAAAATAGCTATAATAAACGCTTTCACATCATTACCTATTTATGATTTAAATAAATATTCTAGCCAGACAGCCTCATTAGCTACGTGTGAATTAAAAGACATTTGTTATAGGAAATTAAATTACAATCCTGCATCAAAGTTTAGAAGTCCTTTTAATCTGTTATTCCATAAAAACAAATCTACCTGTTCAAAACAAGGATTTATTTATTTTATTCATTCTTTACTGCACATTGATTAAAAACAATTACATAAAAGGTATACATTCAAATTAAATACAATCAATATACAGAGGGCGAGTTTATCGCAAAGGCGCGATCTCTTCCAACTAACCCAAATTTAGGCCAGAGGTTCCCAAACTTTTTTTTCTCATGGACCACTTTTCAACAAATTTGCTGGTTTCGGTGGACCCCTGTATTTCTACACCCCCCCCCCCCCCCCGTCGCTAAATTTTCGAAATGGTATAGGAATTTGAAATATTTCAAAAACTTCGGTTTTCTTACAGAATATTTTCTCTCGGTACCTTTTTCTACAATGTAACAGGTATTTGTACCGTCTATTGTTTACTTTAAAAATATTACGCGTTTAAATTTCTACCCCCCGTCGTCGAATTTTCAAAATGGTATAGGAATTTGAAATATTTCCAAAACTCCTCGGTTTTCTTTAAGAATATTTTCTCCCGGTACCTTTTTCTACAATGTACCGGGTATTTGTACCGACTATTGTTTATGTCAATATCTGGTGCTTTTACCGAATATCCGATACTTTAACTGTGGATTTGTGGACCCCTATTTTTTAGTGACGCCATCGTGGACCCCCGTCGAGTCTCTCGTGGGGGTCCACCTGGACCACTTTGGGAATCACTGATTTAGACAAATAACAATTAAGAGACATTATAACTTAGTAAAATCCATTGCACTGAAATAATATTTTTTTATAGACATTCTATTATGTTCTTCTCAAAGCCATCCACTTTGTGAGTAATTTAGAAACAGATATACAAATTTTATTTCTAATATAAAAAAAGTATAAAAAAATGGATTATCAAATTTGAAAAATAGTGTAGCATATATGTATTTATGATCTGATCAGTGTTTCCCAACCTTCTTCATGTGATGCCCCACCGGCCTCTTTTTTAACTAAACAGTTGGAAAATTTTCGATAACATGTGGAAGCGCGGTGCCCCACCTCTGAGATACCCCACCGGTGGGGCGTACGTCCCACCTTGGGAAACAACGCTCTAGATGGAAAGTATATTTATTTATTTTATTTTTTGCACATCATTAGTTACATAACAAGATGTACATTCCATACCTCATTATCTTCATTGATGCTCCCTTTCCACTCGTATATAGAGATGATTTGAGGCACTATATTGACACAAGCAGCCAACTTCTTTTCCACTATCTTCCTTCCTAATGTCTTTCCCACATCATCGTTTGGAACCGTTACATAAGCAATTGAGTGAACTCCTGAAAACAGATGTAAGAAACAGCGCATATTGGATTGTCATTGAAGATCAGAAAAGAAGAAATCTGTAGCTTTCTCAATTGAGAATCTTATCAGAGAACAATAAAATTGCATCAGTGGCGTAGCGTACTTTAGACGGGCCGTTTAAAAATTTATTAGGGGGCCCAGATGAAGCCACGTTCGGGGCCTCTGTAGCCCGAAGGCCCCGTATCATTGATTATAACATACCCCTGAATTGCAGCGCAATTAAGGACGATGGCTATCTACTAATATGATAACTGAAGTCCTGAAAACCTGATGCTAGGAGATAATAAGGCAACGTTTGTTACCACTTGTTGAAACGAAAAGATATATATTGCGATCAATGTACAGTAAAGAATGAATAAATATATAAAAGATTCAAGTTGGACATGGAAAATAAGTAATTGTAAAAACAATCCATGCCTGGATCCATTGGCCACAAGCTTTAGTAAATTTAAAAACAATCTGGTGCAACTATCGGCTTTTGGATCCAGTGCTACTTGTTGATTGCGTACATGTATATTGAAATGTTTTACTAAAATAATATTATTGTCAACATTTAACACCTACATATTATTATTAAATTTTTTGTCATAGCTGCAGTCCATTGTACGTATACCTATCTATATAATAAGTAAGTTACTATGCGATATACCATACTTTGATAACATTGAATTAGGTTGTATTCCCTCTTCCCTTCCTTCCCCTTCCTATAATTATTTTTTAAATATTGTGCTGTTAAATTGTTCATAGTTTAGATACTTTAATTCATCATCATCATGAGCTCGACAGCCCTGGGTGGGCCTTGGCTGAATCGAGTAGTCTCTTCCACTCTCGTCTATCCTTTGCTTTTGTCTTCCAGTTAGTTATTTGCAGACAGAGTCCATCCATCGCAGTTTAGGTCTTCTTCGTCCTTGTGGTGTGAGGAGTGTGAGGCGTTTTACAGGGCTATCGTCGTCCATTCTGATTATGTGACCAGTCCACCTTAAGCGCCCCACCTTGATGGAGCTGATCACATCGGGCTCTCCATACATGTCATAAAGCTCTTTGTTGTATCGACGACGCCAGCCATTATGATCTCTCACAGGACCGTAGATTGTTCTGAGGATCCTTCTCTCAAATGCTGCAATGGATCTCTAGAGCTTTTGTTAGTACCCAGGTTTCAGAAGCATATATCAGGACTGGCTTTATCAGGGTTTTAATTAGCGATGTAAATAATTAACTGTATTACTGTATTATTCATGGTTAAAGCTGTTGTATATATTGAAATAAATAAATAAAAAAAAAAAGATGCAAGTCGGCCTCTCTGTTCCAATAAAACTTAAGACATTCAGGAAGGGTGGCATACCTCGTCGCCGTACTGAAGATAATACATATATTATGTCTGATGTTTTACGAACACCTACTATTTACAGCGTACTCAAAAATTTACCAAATAAATTACTTATATAATTATATTTCCTTATTCTTGCTGGTCATTGGGTGAACTATATCTGCTGTAGTAATTTTATAAACTGATGCCATTTTCATGCAGATGTAGACACAAGTAAACTTGTATCAACAACAAAATAAAATACTAAGTTTCAAAACTTTAAGTATATTTATAAAAATGCCCATTTATATAAGTCGTAGAACATTTTGCACTCAATCATCTTTTGAGAATAGGAAACAATAAGTACGGTATACATACCTTTAATGCTGCATGATGACTCTGCCATATTATCACTGGAACAGATTGCAGACACAGGTCTCCAAAATGCTGCGAGCAATACACCCAACACTAGTTTTGTGTAAAATAAATTTAACATTTTCACATAGCAAGTTATCACTATCTTCAAAAGACAAACCTCTTGTATGGATAGTTTTATATTAATGAGTTTGTACTATTTACTTTAATTTGTATTTTGTCGGTGGATCCAGGAAACACAATCATTTAAGTAATTTTTTTAAAGATGTGCTTTTCGTTAATTACTATTTAAATATGCGTGATCGATTTCCTGACATTGACAAGTGAAACAAAATATATGTCAAAATGTATATTATGTTATTGTTTGCTAGCAACTTGTTCGTCATACGCTTTGGTAATTTGTGGGATCTTGATTGGTTTGTTTATTGATGAGATTTGTAATGTTAATATCTATTAAGTTAAACTGTTTGTCTCCTGTAAGACAATAAATAAATAAATAAATTGACCGCAGGAACTTTGCACAAAGATACTTTTAATTAAAAATTTGAAAAAACTTTTGAGCCAAGTAAAAATACAATATATTTTTACTTTGTATTGTAGATATTATGTATTGTAGAGAGAAAGAAGTTTTATAGAAAAAAAAACAAATGTTTGCGTATGGATATTATCTTTTATTGTTTCAAACATGTTATATACATTTATAGAACTTCCAATAAATACAATAATAACAAATTAATACATTATTATGGCAGACAATTTCACCAACAAAATCTAAAATAATGTATACCTAATAACATAAATGAGACTTAATATTAATCTATAATTCAACAATACTTATAAAATATATTTGTAGTTAGTGATTTTTGCCTACTTTTAATTAAATGATTTATTGCTTTTTCATTCGAATTTTTCTGTATATAAGTTGTTAATACATTTCTAATTTATAATCTGTCATAAAATTTGCAATTTTATCCAAAAAAATAGCCAACAAGTAGGCATACTTTATAAATATTTATACCAAAAAGAATCCTAGATAAATTGATGAAAAAATAAACAGAATATAGAAGAGCGGGAGGGTGGTAGTCCCTTCACGATATTAATTTATTGATAATAGAAGTAAAATAGACAAAAGTAATATTGAAGTATGGAAAATTGGCTACAAAACGGTAAAATTTCATGCTGGGGAGAGGGGGTAGGACTTTTGGGTGTACTAAATTACTAAATCGTAATAACCGAAACTAAAAAAAGAAGCTTCTTACATTCGAAAGTTGAAGAAGCTTCTTTTTTTAAGTAAAAATTAGCCCTTCCCCCAGAGAAAATTTATTTAATTTTTATTCTAAGTATATTTTACAACTAGGATGAATCAATTAATAAATAATGTAAAATAATAATATACAGTATTATGAATATTTTGATTCTATATAAAATAATATTAATACGGTTAAAATTATAGATAAAATTATTTCTCTCATAATTTAATTATTATTTTATACAAGTGTGTACCTAACTCTTTAATAAATATCAATTTTTATTTATATCTATACATATAAATATTTTTTTCAATTTGGTGTTAAATAGTATCTATGGTAGAATTTAAAATGACGTGAGGTATTTTATATAATTATATGGATACACCTTCATTAATAATTTTAAATAAAAACATTTTTTTATAATTAAGTATTAAATTTCATACTTACATAAATATAATAAAAGAATAATGATCAATATTTATATACAATGTTTGTAATTAGGTATCATTTCATATTTTTTTTACAATTGGCAACAATATTAAATAAAATTGTTTGAAATTTAGTAAAACAAATGCATAAAAATGACGATTAAACATATAATTATTATAATCCGTCTCTAAAAGTTAAACCTCTTCGAATTAATAAACGTTCATGCAAATTATATTTTACAAAATAAATAAAACGTATTTATATATTTAATTTTATTGATATTAAAATATGAATATGTAACAATTCATAATATCGTTATTTAAGTACATTTAAAAATAGTTCTCATTCTAAAAGTAGGTAAACTTTTCATAATAATTTTGTTAAAATCAATTACTGATTTCATTGGGGAGATTGGTAATAATAAAGTTTTTTTACCAATGTAGGTACGGAAAATATCGGTAAAATTGTGACATTTAGTCGACCTTTGAGTATAAACAATTAAAGTAATATTAATCTAGGTATAGATGAGTGGTTTAATATTGAAATCAGACAAATCCGGAAAATGGAAAATTTTACTATATTATACAATATTCCTTGACTTGAGTTCTTTAAAATATCATTTTCAAAAACAAAAAATATGGAAATAGCGAAGAATTTCAAAGTTAGTATTGCAAGCAGTAAAAATTCTATTAGTTTGAGTTCTGCTGACATTTATGGCTTTGTCCAATTTCGATTCCAAACCACTCAAATGTATTTTTAATTTCATTTACACGCATTTTTTTTACTAAAAACTAAATAAGTAATATTTGAAATTTATTCAATACTTAATTAATTTATAAATTATATTTATGTTAAAAGACGATAACAACAGAGCTTAACACTATTTTATAATTTGTTTTGAGTTTCAAATGCTAACAATAAAATCCATCAGAAGATATCATGAATTTTTGTTTTTCCCATTTGGTATTGGATTGGACCCATCCCAACAAGACCCCGAAAAATTCAATTTCAAATGGGTCTAATTTTTTTTTTTTTTTTTTTAAATTTTAGACCATCTATGTTATCACGACTGCTTTTCTCTGCAAAATGCAACAAAATGCACCAATTTCTGGATTATCCGATCACTTTCTTTTTAATTTAAAACTAGTTATTGATAAAATTTTGTATGTTCACACTGAAATGTAATAAATTATATTTTGAAATTACATTCATAATTCGTTGTTATATTTTAAGTATTAATCGGAAGTCTTTATTTGAATTATGCATTTTATTGTTTGCATTGTACGAGTATTACACAAATAATAAATATGTAATTTCACCGCTAATCACCTCTTAATTTTTATAGGTATAATTTTGAAATACCTATTTGACTGCAATCGATAAAAGATGATGTAATCTGAAAAAAATATGAGACAAAGTTATGAAATTTTGGAATTGCGTAATCAAAACATTTTTGCACAATAATTCGTCTTATTAATAAATGTAGATTAGTTTAGGCAAGAGATCAATCAACCTACGATCAGAGTAAAATAATTTTACAGGTTTTTGCCCTGGCCTCTGATGGGTAGTTGAATCGCTTGATAGTTTGATCCATTATTGACTAAATGTAGGTAGGTACCTACCTGTATTATGAATTATTTTGACACAAGTAAATAAGAAGGTACCTTTTTTTATCACATTAATTATATACAATTTAATAGAAAAATGCATTCAAACAAGATATAATCATCAGGAACAAGTAGTTCCGAAAACGTTTTAACTCTAATTAAAGTTATTCTAGTGGAAAGTACAAAGTTTATTTTATTTTAAATTAATAAAAAATATGGAATTCCACAGTGTTAATCACGAAACATTCGAAAAAAAGGATATAATCAATATACAGAGGACGAGTTTATCGCAAAGGCGCAATCTCTTCCAACTAACCCAAAATTTTTTGTCCAAATTTTGAATATTTGTCAATGAAAATAACAAGAGATAACTGAAGCTTTGAAATAATATTTTCCAAAACACCAACATCGCAAAATACGTGGTTTTAAAATTACAAATGAAACAAATCATAGTCAAAATGGTTGATATTATTTTTATTTTTTTGACTCTTTAGCTTATTATAAAAATGTACCACTGTTGTTAGTTATAAATAATTATACCGACCTAAATATTTGGTATGATGAAAATTTTCATCAAAATGCATTTAAGGGTTACTTTTGATGGAAACTTCGAGGTAACATCAAGATAAGTGTGAGAATAGTATAATTTGCTTACCACAGAGTACTTAAATCATTGATATCGTTTGTATTGGAGTTTTTGAATTTCACAAGCCACTTCTCGACTTCCTCCATTTTCGTGTTTCTCCAATGTACTGCCTGTACAGCTGTCTCTAAACTCTTATGAATGCTGTTGGAAGCCGCCTTCAAATCTTCTTTATTGGCTTGGATGAAACGTTTGAACTAAAAGTCAAAGATATTAGAATTATCATTTTGTTCAAGTATGGAATTTTTACAATAAACCCAATGCCGTATTTACCATAAAGGTACGTGGAGCTCGTGTCCAGGGCCCCCAAAATGCTGATGTATTTGTTTAGACAAAAAAGGACCTCATTTTTTTCGGTTTTTCAGTACACACTTAACTACTAAAAATAACGTCAGATTTTATTTTCTTTCATAAAGTGAACAATGAACATTTACTTAAATAATAATAAATACGTATTATTTGTTCACTTAAGGATCTTTTTATATTTATCTAGCAAGAAGTGTTTATGTTCTAAGACGAGTTACCAAACTTATTATTTTTATGTAATGCACTTTGTAAAATTTTGTTCCATATCTACTTACATTCGTTATTGTATTTATAATTAAATATATGCTTACCTGTCTCAACTGTTGTTCACTATAAATATGGCTGAAGGCTCCTTCTATAACCGTCTGGAAGATCTGATCATCAACTACTGAGAGTTTGGCATATACTTTGGGCCAATTGGACATTATAAAGTTAAATCCGACGTCACAGGCAATCTCATCTTTTATCTTACTCCAAAGCACAGATACCAACTGCAAATCCATCTTAGTCATGGAGTAGTTGAACAAACTGAAAAACATGGGGAAGTAATAAATATCAGGTTTTTTGGCAATCAAAATCAAGCTTTTTGACAATATTATTTTTCAATAAAATCAACCTTTGAAATTTGGTAGATATTTAAGAAAAAAATTCAAAGAAATTCTGTTTATGTATATTATAAACAGATATTTTTTACTATAATATGTACCTACCCACTTGTCAAATTAAAATCAAAATTATTTCAATGTTTTCAGATCTGGGGGTGAAATAGAAAAACTTCAAGTTTATAGAGTTATTTCTGAGGACAGAAGATCATCAAATGGCTAAAAAAACGCCACACGTTCTCAGGCTTTTTAAGGTAAGGAGCAACATTATACTTAATTGATAACTATCAACTCCTGCCAAGTTATTAGAGATTATACTACATAAAAGAATTTGGAGTGCCTGCGAATCTTTCGTTGTTGATGAACAACATGGATTCCGTCCAAGTAGATCCACGGTTACTAATTTGCTTTGCTTTCAAAATTACCTTATTAAGGAAATTGACAATAGACAGCAAGTTGATGTAAATTATTTCGATTTTGAAAAAGCATTCGACAAGGTTGATCACGATATATTGCTGGAAAAATTAAATGGTTACGGGTTCTCCCAACATCTTTTAAAATATTTTGCAAATTATTTCAAAGACAGAAGGCAATTTGTTTATTATGGGAATAACAGTTCGGAGTGTTACTTGACACAATCTGGCGTACCTCAGGGCTCGAATCTCGGTCCTTTGATGTTCACACTCTTTATAAACGATATAGGAGATTCCATAAAAAAATCTAGTTTTCTATTGTATGCCGATGACTTGAAAATTTTTAGGAGTGTTTCATCTGATGATGACGCTAATATGCTTCAAGAAGACATAAACTCGGTTGTAGAATGGTCAAGATCTAATAAATTAAAGTTTAGCTCGCCTAAATGTAATATCATGACATACACGCGCAAACGATCACAATTGACTTTTGACTATCACATGAACGAACAAAAACTCGAAAGAATATCACAAGTTAAGGACCTAGGCATTATTTTTCAACACGATTTAAATTTTCGAACGCACGTGGAAGAGATAGTGAAAAGGTCATATCGAATGCTGGGTTTTATCGTGAGAAACTCTAAATTCTTCAAAAACCCAAACACACTGAAAGTCTTGTACGAGTCTCTTGTGAGAACAATATTGGAATCAGGTTCGATAATCTGGAGTCCTCACGAAACAGTTTACAAAAATTTGGTTGAAAAAGTTCAAAAACGATTTCTCAGGCACGTTTACAGATTAGAGTATGGATATTATCCATACTTATACCCTTCATTATTTGTTATGGGTTGCCTGGGCTACACGACGCTGGAATGTCGACGCAACGAATACCTCTGTCGTCATTTTTTTAAATTGATACACGGTATCATTCATAACCCTTGCATCTTGTATGAAATTAGCTTCTTTGTGCCGGATTCATATAATCGATCCAGGCGACATAAACTGTTTTATGAGCCAATTGGTAGAACCAATATCATACGTAACTCGCCCGTTGCCAAAGCACTGGCTCTTTTGAATGAAGTTTCGGTACACATCGATATATTTAACACAACTTATAATAACTTTACGATAGTCTTACATCTGTTGATGAATATTAGATCTTTATAATTTTGAAGTATCGATTTTGAATTTTATGTAATAGATTTAAGCTTTAAATTTTGAAATGTTTTCTATGATAAAGATATTTGTTTGCATGTATGTATCATTGTGAAACCGTTTGGTATATCATGAACTTTGAGTGACGCAAAGGTAACAACTGTCATGTCACTCATTGTTACTTATATATTATAAAAAAAAAAAAAAAAAATAATAAAATAACATTATACTAACCCATGCAAGATCCACTGATACTTGGTGTGTGTCAGCGCACCCAGGAATTCAGTTTGTACTTCTGGATCCTTTGAGTTGATAAATCTCTCGTACATAAAGTTATATTCATTCTGAGTTCCCAGCCGGAGGACAGTTGCATACACAGTGGCCCTATAGTTGTGCGCAATCCTGGAAAATTGAGACAAAAAAATTAAAGAATCTTTATTTGTACCGTCAATTTATCTTCAGTAACAACCCATAAATCACGATAGTATAAATGCTCGCTTCACCATCGCCGAGGGCAAGACCAAAGGCAGAAATGGTAGAGGCCTACCAAGAGACACCTATATTGACCAAATGAAGAAGGACATGAACTGTGGCACATGCGTAGATTAAAGTGACTAGCATAAAATAGGGAAGAATGGAGAAGAAAATCGAAACTCGTTCCAGACCAATCCAATGAATTGTAACTCATTATATTATATACTTATAGCGCTATAGCTATGTGTACCAACTAATAAAAAGAATTTGGGATAGCGGCATTTTGTTACTCCACGCCGTTGGGTATAAAAAGAAACTAAATTCTTACGGATTAACTCTATCTGGATCTCTCAGACTTCGCCATGCGTTAAATTTAGCCCAGACCCAGTTAACACATTCCTCTTCTTCTATAAGGCATGCCCATTCTACCAGATGGTCTCTCAACATCGAGTCTTGGGCCGTGTCTGTTGGTTTATTGTCAAACCCGTATTTCTTCAATGTTGGCATGATTAGTCTGTAGATGTATTCCTGAAAATAAACATAATACATTTTTTTACAATCCTCTTCGGTTGAAGGATAGTTTTTCATAGAAAGTCTAGGCATTAAAGCATCTTTCCCGAGAAAATCAAGTTCTTATGAAATGGTTGAGAAAACGACTGCAACACATAGATTATATCTATGAACCTATAAATATTTTTGAAGTGATCTCTTTCCTGGATATTTCAGGAGTTGAAGGACTCTATTAACTTATTAATATATAGGTATAACATAACAAAATACATATATTTTTAAGTGGTCACTAATGATAAGAAGAAAATTATCCAATGCCACCCGAAAAAATAACACCAAAATTTATTATTCGTGGATTTCTACAAGAAAAAAGAAACATTCTTACCTGGAATGCATTATATTCATTACTCCTCTGCATAAATCTGTTAACGTAATCCAAATTATCCAAGACAGCATACCAGGGGAGCATTTCTACCTCCAAGCCTATCATATGCTTGGTAAGATCCAAAGCAACGGAATACTCCAGCTGTCCAGCTCGTGCTAGATTAAAAGCGTCATCCAGTAACTGAGCACGAGTTGGCACTGGGAAATCATTCAGATTGTCTTCCAAAGAGTATTGAAGGAGTTTCCAATTCTTTTTATCATAGTTAACCCTGTAGTGTCCTAGAATCAGATAGAAATGACATTTTTAATTATTATCGTGGACCAAATAATATTTTATTTAAATGGGTATTTCCTTAAGTTATTTTTTATAGATCATGTATCTTATCGATACCGCTGCTTATTTTTATTTTTAATACAGCAGAATTTTACATTCAGCAGTGGAGAGATTAAGGATAGCAGCAAGTAAGTAAATAATAGACATAAAAATTGCAGTTACCTATTCCATGAACATTGAAGTAGACTTCAGTACCATTGGTGCCCTCCGGTAATTGAATGGTGATACTCTTTTTCTTCTCCAGCCAGACTTTAGGAGCCGTATCCCAAAACTCTTGGCTAACGTTGCCGATGATGTACGATATTGGAACATACCACAGTTCATTTGTCATTCCGCTTGGTGGAAGCATCATGTAGAATCGATTCTATAAGCAAGAAAAAAAAATTATGACTGCAACCGTAGCTCCCTCAGTCTACAGAGCAATGCTTTGTACGGAGGATTGAAGAGGATGGTGAAGAGTGATATGTTTTTGAGGAAATCATAAGCCTCAGCTACGAAGATATCAACAAGAGAGTGAGAAAGGAAGGGGGGACAACTCCAATAATAAGCGAAATATAATCTTTACGTTGGAGTTAAAAATCCTGCCAGCGAAAACTGTTAGAAAATACTAATAATTTGAAAACATGTAACTCTGAACTTGACATGAAAGCATTTAACAATTTTTAGACTAATTGAATATTATTTTGTATTTTTTCTTACTTGAGTTACAGTGACAGTATTATTTTCGTAATTTCTTGTGACATTCAAAACTGGGTATCCTGGCTGGAGGGTCCAAGAGTTCATAAAGTCTGCTATAGTCACATTGTTAGGGAGAATGGTTTCGTTGGTAGCTGATGTGAAGGCATCCCATAGCATGTTTTGATCTGCATTCTTATATTGCCTGAAAATCGCAAAAATATACAAATTCTTCAAATTATCTCATTTTTAGATTACCTATGCAATATTTTGAAGTTCTTATAAATTATTATCATCTTCTAAGAAGAGCGATCTCTGAAAAATGTATCAAACTGTTGTTGGCAAGGATTTTTTTCTAGAGAAAGTCCACAGTATAAATCGGGTCTGCCTTCTAGAAAGGTAGCTGCCCTCCTCTTCCGTACTTCAGTACTGTTTTTACCTACATCATAAAGAAGAGCACAGCTTTGTTGGTCCAGGTTATATTTATTAATTTTTTTTAATATCACATTGGTATTTACCATTTCGTCATATATGCGACTAATCCATTGTGGAAGACATCTTCAGACAGAATATGGTCCAACATTCTTAACAAACTGGCAGCTAGAAAAAAATATTCACGTAGATTATTTTATTAATCCATTGACCAAATTTCAGATTTATCTTTCGACATACTTTCATAAAAAGCAGAATATTATTCTCTTTATTTTTATTCAGAAATACGACATCACAATGTACCTTTCATGTAAGAAATATCATCAAATACTTGACTGATCTCAACCTCATCATTTATAGGATTGGATACGGCTCTGGTTGTCTCCAAACTATCAGATATCATGATGGGCATTCTGTCCAACAGAAATTGTTCCAAAAGATCCCAAGTTGGTTCAATCTGCAAAGCAAAATAGATTTCAGGTTTGGAAATTTATTTCCGAAATTGAATGGAAGAGTACTGTCCATAACTCCGTATTTTTTTTTAATTTCAGTAACTAGCGATTACCTTCTTTGTAATATATGGCACAATATTTGAGTGCATTTTAAAAGTTGAGGAAATATCTTTAGGCAGCTCGGATACGGAACCAATGTGACAAAAATGTATTATTATAAATCTCAAAATCATCGTCAAAAATTTGAAGAAATGCTTGGTGTAATACTTATCTTCTAACATAATGAAATTCTAATTGATGATAAACGTCAAACTACACACTTGACATTGAGAGTATTTTTTTAAAATATTCTTCTGAAGTTCTTTCAAACTCCAGTAGTTTAGTTCTAGGTTACAGAAAAAGTATATAACTGGATTTGGTTTACTCACACCATCAACGGCAATATACTCCAGATATGTTGCGAATCCTTCATTCAGCCAGACATCAGTCCACCACTGCATTGTCACCAAGTTACCAAACCACTGGTGAGCCAATTCGTGTGCAATAACCATTGCTATTGATTTTCTTGTTTTCATGGATTTAGAGTTTGGATCCAACAATAGATTGGTCTCTCTAAAAATACAAGAAAGAAATTTCAGACCTTAGTAATTAGTTTCACCCCCGCTTGTTAGAGATACCATTTCGGGTATAAAGTAATCACTCCACAATTTTTCTGGAGCCTAAGAAAAGTTGAGAATTATATTATAATATGTGGATTGAAGGCTTTCATGGCGATCTTCACTATCTGGTTATTGTTTCTCGGGTTTGCCATGTATACTTTTACTTTGTCGATGTTTCGGTGCACATGCTGGTCCCATCTTCAAGATATGGCTCCATCTTCATATCCTGAAGATGAGGTTAGCATGTGCACCAAAACGTTGACAAAATAAAACTAGACATGGCAAACCCGAAAAACAACAACCAGATTGAGCATTATATAGTTTAGTTTAATAATTCAATTTACAAATCTATCGAAAGATATTCTTACTTTTATTCAACGGTATTAAAACAAACATAATGCAAGTTTTTGCGAGTAAATATTTAATTTTGTTAGTGTACCTGAAAGTCATCATGCCCCAGTTTTCCATAGCCCCTACAGCAAAATCAGGTATTCCAAGTAAATCAAGTTTCGGTAGAGCGTAAGGCAGACCAAAATAGTTCTCGTAAAATTTCAAAATCTTGGGTGTGACTTCGACAGCATATTGTGTTTGGTCCTTAAACTCCTTTCTGGTCCATATTTTCAAAGCCATGTCAGATTTGGGCACTTGTGGAATCTCCACCGGTATCAAATTTAATATTGAATATGCTACCAAGTACGGTGACATAGGTTGAGAACGCTCGAAATGACTCCAAATCAAATCTTCTCCAGGTCTGAAAGATATTTGAATAAAATTAGTCTATGCAAATATTAAAAATTAGTCGAAGACAACATACAAAAGATTTCTATTTATTTTATTCTCCATCTTCACGATGCAAGCATATTGCTCACTCTGAGGAGGTTTGTGGTGTATTTGGGTTTGTTTTGAACCCTGGTTCATTTTATAAAAAGTCATATACTTACATTGGCTCTTCATCAGCCAAAGGCATATTAGATATCACGGTCTTATCAACTGGTCTCGCAACACTTATTTCAAACATAGCCTTGAAAATTGGTTCATCGAAACAAGGGAATGCCTTACGTGCGGAAATGGGTTCAAATTGAGTAACAAAAAGAGTTCTGAAATGAAATTGATCAAATAATTACATTAACCAAAAATTGTCTGGTTTGGAGACAAAAGTCAAAAGAATGTGCATGTGAAATAATTAATTTATCAATTTAAGCATACTCAGATTTATTCTCCGTTGTAAGGAAACTACTTCTGTAGAACCCAGTTAAAGATTCGTCCATTTGTCCTTTAAACGATATCTCCAAAGTATAATTGACTCCGGGTATAAGATGAGATTCCAAGCTGAGGACAATTCTATCAATATTTTTATTGAATTCCACATGTGTTATGACTATTTTACGTTTTCGTATCTTAGTCACATTAGTGTCATTTTTGGACATTGCATCTGATTTAATGGTTAAATTTTTATCTTCTACCATTTTGTCCAGATTTGCCAACTTTTTTGTTCCGTATATAGTTGTCGTGGTAGTTGGTGGTGTAGTCGTTAAAGGTTGTGCTAAATTATTAATCACTTTAACATCTTCATCAGCTGTAAGGGTCGTAGTTATATCTGGTGGTGCACTAACGTGTCTTCTTGTTTGATTTTTTGTTTGGATGGTTGCATTAATATTATTTGCAGATTCCGTCAACATAACCTGTTCTGTTAAGACAAACGTTTTGTTATCAATCTCCAAATCTTTGGCGTGTAATGATATATGTTTTACATTTGCTTTATGTGTATGTATCGATATTGATACATTTCCTTCGAATGTAAAATTAACATAATTGGGTTTAATCTTCAGTCTATAATAAGTTGGCACTACATGGGTTAGAAGGCGAACTTTGTCTTCTGAATCTCTGATGTGCAGTTTGCCAATATTCCATGATAAGTCATCGTCAACTTCACCGTTACCCTAAAAATCGATCAAAGGTGAGAATTACTAAGGTGCATGACAATGTTTTACTATTGTAATTTGTGGAACAAAACGATCATGATTAAAAAACAAATCCACACGATACTGTTATCAACACTTTATTGAGGGTCATGGAAGGCAATAAAATAAGACATTGCAAAAAATAGATTGATAAGAAATATTAAAAACAGTAGATAGTAGATAAAATTAACAATAATTATAAAATAATATTAGACTTGCCATATTTATTGATGGGTAGTATAAATGCACTAATATTCCGACAACCACACATAAGAACACTGTAGCCAATATGCACACAACAATTCCAGCATTTGTTATAAAGATTCCACCTTTTCTTCCATAACTTATATTATTCCCTGGTTCTCCAGGGAGAAACTCCTGTCTGCTGCTTGATAACATGTCTGGAAGAAATATAACAAACTTTTGTATAATACAAAAATATATGTAACATTTCAACTTGACCTAATCGTATCCAAGTTCTGAAATAACAACTAGGTACAACAAAAGTAGTTTCTTGACTAATTTCGAACCTTTAATCGGCGGTAAGTGTAATAGCGCAAAACCCAAATTAACGTATTTAATTTTTTCCACTTTTAACATTGTGATTGCTTGTAAATGACTGATAAAGGAATGAATAAATTTAATTTGATCTTGCAATATCAGGAAAATAAATAATTAACATACAACTAGGAATCCAGACGCGAGGTCTTTGTAGTACAATCTCTTTTACAGAATCTACACCAATACAAATTTAACCGCGGCAGACCATTCCGCTTCCTACATCGAGTATCGACAGTCAATAATTATTAGATAAATGTAACAGTTCCTAGTTATTCTTCCATTATATTTCTCTCTTTATTTTAATCCGAATACTGATTTATTTATTTATGCTATGATTCATTAGTTTATTTACTGATGATGTAAACTCAGAGTTCGAGAAATGAATCGTACGTCTAGACGCGTAGTTATTTTTTTAGTTTTGCTTTAAGTACCTACTTGAGATCTACTTACAACATGATATCAGTTTAAAATTTTCATCTTATATTTTGGATAGGTACATGAATACTTTTTAGATACTTATGCAATCCAATTTGAAGAGCAATCAGTAAATTTGGTAAAAAAATGTGGTTTACCGGTTTTAAAAACGGTCCGTTAGTTTGCCAATCAGACAATAGGTACACAATCTATATTTTTATATAAGTTATACTACACTATCACGACATGTCTACTGGAGTAAAAATATAATAATTATTCTATAGACACTCATATTGCTTTACTATTATCCAACGATAATGAATGATGATATGATAATAACTACAATCTATTCACAATTAATGAAACCACATCCTATTGTCAAGAATTATTATTTTTACCCATCAAGATTGAGTTTGCGGAGTTCTTGTCCATTAATATGATACGAAAGAAAACTCACTATAAAATATATTTACATTTTACTACGGGTTGAGACAATCGGAGTATTATCAGAAATTGTCATGAATATAAAGCAGGTGAACCAGGTGAAGTCAAAGATAATTGACCATTTTTTTTTTATAAAGGCCAAGGGACCTTGCATCCCTTGCGTCACCGCGACCATAATAGACCTATTGTGACATCCTTCTGTGTCATGTGTCACTCTCAAGACCTACGTGCGTCATGTAGTTCACTATTTGTCTTGGTGTGAGAGGCCTCACCTTCTCAGAGTCCAGCAGTGGACCTCCGAGGATGGTTATTGACCATACATATTAATTACTTAGATGTAGAGCTCCAGCTACAGATAACCCTATGTACAGAGGATGTTTTGCATACAATTATGATGAAGATTAAGGCTGTATCGAAAGCAATTGCCTTATGTCAAATGTGGTTGAAAAGGAGAAGGCTATAGTACCTACCTGTAGTGTCTTGTAATTTATGTTTCCAACTAGCTGGTGAGGATGTGAGTTCTATTTCTTTGAAGTGGTTGGAGCAGACGGATGAGTCCAACTGTGAACCGTTCTTCCCTTCCACTTCTCCCCCACACTCGCACTTCTCCACGTCACTAGGCATCTGGAATACTCATCATTCGACTAGTTGACATCCTGAAAATAAAGAGAAATCTTATATCATAAAAGGCATCAGTTGCATTATCAAAGTATCAAAAAAAAAAAATATATATATATTTACTGGGAGACAGCAAGTAATAAATAATTAGATAATTACAATAGATCGATGTTCGATACACGTTGGTGAATCTTTCTATGAGTGATTTTTTAAAGATGTATTGATACCAAATTTTTCGTCTTGTCGAGCTGAATCTATGTATGTCTACCTAAACCGACGAAATAAACAAACAGTTTTAACTTTGTTAGCACGTCAGTGGGCCTAGTCAAAATACGTTTAAGCGTTACGTTTTTGTTCAAACGTGGACGACGTTGCGAAAACGTGCCAATTTTCGTAGCTACTTGTGTATTCTAGCTACGAAAATTGACGCGTTCTTGCAACGTCGTCCGCGTTTGAACGAAAACGTAACGCTTAAATGTGTTTTGACTAGGCCTACAGATGTTTCTTATATGTGGTTTGTTCGCTGACTACCCCAAATGCTGTGACAGTATGATTGAATGAATATAAACGACAAATATTTTGGATCGGGCTGGAGGAAAAAGCCAAAAAAAAAAACAAAATTTAAATAAGTAGGAAATAAAATGGTTGCTTAAATGCTAAATAAATTTGCATCACTTGCAAATTCGTTATGTGCAAAAATTATTATCGTAAGTATTTATTTTTTTATAAATTGACAAATAACATGGCGTAAAAAACGACTATGAAAATAATAAATAAGAAAATTTGCATTGAAAACAAATTAATCAGACTATGATAATAATGTGTGTTGTCATACAAGCTAAATTGTCACAAAATACTAACCAAAAAAATACAAGAAATTATTGTCTTTGTGTTAGGTACGGTGAAATACTAATGAGTTACATAAATATGTCAAATAATCATATTACGAAACACAATTGTGAGACGAATTGACGCGTCAACTTTTTCACACATTGACGACAGATTTTACAAATTCATGACAAATTTGTGAATCATTAATTATAACATTTTTTTTAACAAAATCCATTTAGAGCAGTGGTTGCAAACTTTTTTTTTATAACAGTGACTACTTTGATCCCTTTTTCGTTGCCAACGAGCTTTTTTTTATTTATCTATTTATTAATTTTATGATTCACTGTATATTGGTTACAATATTTCAAATCAATACAAAGTATCATAAAAATATCAGTTATACAATTCACTGAAAACAAAGGGCGAGTTTATCGCTAGAATGCGATGTCTTCCAACTTATACTTTTTTGCTTTCTCTTTTGCTCCTAATATTTTCAATCAGCAGGGTTACTCTTGACAAAACTAAACACGATCTTAATCTAGTCTTGATCTTGATCATACGACGCACGAAGGGACTATGGTCAAAAACACCGCGCTACCGCTAACGCGCAATCGTTTTGTGTGTATTTTTGGCCAATAGTCACTTCGTGCGTCGTATGATCAAGATCAAGACTAGATTAAGATCGTGTTTAGTTTTGTCAAGAGTAGCCCTGCTGTGGTTATAGAAATTTTACAAAAAATATCTGATTTTTTGAAATGTAAAACCCTTTTTTGCTCCCAATACTTTTGATTTGATTAAGAAATTTAAAAAATATATACAGTTGTTTCAATTTGCTGCAGGAAATGAAAAATTCTGCTGACGTCTAAGAGGCTTCTCGAGGACCGCTGATTAGGCACAGCAGATTAAGAGTAATGTTAATATTATGATTTTCTTAAAAAATGACACTGTTATTATGACTTATGTAAGAGTTTATTTATTTTTCTATATTTAGTGAAGTGCTCAAGACTTTACATGTATGCTAATCAACCTGCACTTACACTTTTGTAATGATTGTTCATAATTTATTGTTATTGTCCGGGGCAAAAATTATTATTTATTGACAAATGTCATTTTTCGTGGCGTTAAATAATCATTTGACAGCCTCCAAGGGTATTACAGTTTTGAATTATTATTTTTTTAGTTCAGGCAACCCACCCAAAACGAGTAATATGTGACAGTTTTTATTTAATATTTAAAAAAGATGGAGTTGATCACATATGAGAGGAATGTGGAATGAAAGTAGGTGTAGTTACAAGGATGAATGTAAATAAGTTACGATGCTTTGGGCATGTGGAAAGAATGAATGAGGAAAGAATGACCAAGAAGATATATTTGGCTGTGAGGAATGGGGCTCGGAGACGTGGAAGGCCAAGGATCAAATGGCAAGATCATCTAAAGCAAATCCTCCAGGACGGCCACGTGTTGAGTAGATTGAATAGGAGAACATGCATAAGGAGTTATATGACAGTGAACAAAGCGAAAAATGTCTGCAAGGATAGAAAGAAGTGGCGATCGATCCTTTCTGCCTACCCCGTGCGGGAAGCGGCGTGATGGTATGTATATATGTATGTATGTATGATCACATAGCAACGCCACTGTATCTCAGATCACGGCATATCCCACAAGCAAACGTATAGATTGGCCTTTCTGTACCATAAAAAATAAGACATGTTAAATGTTTAATACGCGATAATAATATATAACAATAACAAGTAATATACCTGCTTTTTACAGGATACTCGAAATCTTACAAATCAATCAAGAGTTCGTCGGTAGCCTGGAGGTAGAGTCTCGGCCTCAAGAACAAGGGGTCCTTGGTTCGATCCTAGGTGCTGGCAAACTCCCTTTTAACGGCACAAGCTTTTAGCTTAGTGTGAAAGGTGTATAAGGTTGTATTTATAACAAACCCAGATATAACTTTAAAAAAAAAATTAATGTGATTTTTGATTTACTTGTTGTTGTTATAATTTCTTAAATTTGTCAACATGTAAAAGCGAAAATTGTAAATGTACTTAAATAAATAAATATTTTTTATTATTTTTGCAAGCTGTCCTCTCCGTGCCAATATAAAATCAAGACATTCAGGATGGGTGGCAAAACTCATCACTGCTAAATTAAAGATGTAAAATGTCTTAATTTTTTCGAACACCTGTCTTTTACAGGACACTCGAAAACTTACGGAGAAGAGTGGGAGACCAATTCTTTTCCGGTTGCTCCACGGGAAGCAATTTAATATAAATATATAATAGTTACTTTATATACATTTTCTAGAGATTTCATTATCAAATCAATTTGATGAAACATATTGTTGATTATAATGACGCTAATGAATACATGAATGAAAGAATTGAATAAAAATATCATTGTCATATTCTTTTAATGTATATTGTATGATAATAATATAATAATATGTCATACAGAAAACTTCCGCCATCTAGCTGTCATATTTCTGCCAGTCACGTCGAGCCTCCGCAGCTCCGGTGAGCTGTCTTCGTGTTATTGCACGTTATACAAAACAAGACTGCGCACTTTTTAACAAATGTAAGCGAAAATATGCTTTCCACTGTTGCAGTAAGGTATATATCATATTCCTATTAAAAAATTAAAGGTACCAAATGAGGTAGTAATTGTTGTCAAAGTGGTATACTCTTTTCAATATGTTGCCAGTAGATAGGTAGGTATTATAAATACAAGAATTGTGTAAAAGAATATATTATCGCAAAAAAACCTTATTGTATAGTTTTAAATGTGTCGTAGTTAGTTGGAAGACATCGCATTTTAGCGATAAACTCGCCCTCTGTACATTGAATTTATAATTGTTATTTTTATGCCACTATTTCATTATGTAATATTGTAACCAATGTACAGTGAAGAATAAAAATAAATAAATAAATAAAATATAGTATCATTTTTGTCATCTCAAAATATACAAAAGAAGTATCATATAAAATATAACTTTAAAAGATTTTAGAGTTATCACCCCTACATGAGAAACATCTCTATTTGGGAGGTAGAATATTGTAATAAGTATTGATTTCAGTTGCATATTGTGTTCAAATTTGGTGTTTCGAAATTAATAAAAAATAATATTATTTTAATAAAATCACATAATACGCGAACTTTGTGCCCCAAATTACACTGTGCACATAACTACTATTGAATCTATTCAATATAGGTTGAACCGAGAAAGCCCTGTAGCTTCTGTTGTCATGTTTTTTTTCATTGTCTATAAAGGCTATTTAGGTTGCATATCATATTAATAAATAAATAATTATAGAGTGTATATAGTACAACTATGTATGTTAGAAAGGGACAGCCTTCTAACAATTTGTTGCTATCTCAGATGCCACGTTTTTTCAAGGAAGTGCACAGTCTTGTTTATGTATAACGTCTTTGTATTACATATACAGTACACTATTTTAATTTATGTTAATATAATTTCATTATTTTACGGCATAATATTGACGAATATTGTTTCAATGGTACCAATCTACGTATGAGCTACGTCAGAATCTACGTGCTATTAAAAATTAAGTTTTTGAAATACAGCCTATTCTCAACTTTCGCGCGTAATTGGTCCGAAAGCAAATGGACTAATTTTACTATTTGGCAGTGACATAATTATGTACAATGAAATTAGAGAATTGTTTTCAGGTGTTTAATATCTTATTGATGTATTAAGGTAGGTACTCTTCTATCTGTTTTCAGACATTTAATATCTTAAGTTGAGCGATGAGGTATGCCACCCATCCTAAACATCTTAACTTTTATTGGCACGAAGAAGATAACTTGCATGTTTATTACACGCCGTTAGTCCGCTGACTATGCCCCACTTGTGAGAAATGCTGTAATGGTATTTATTTATGTATAGGTTAGTTGGAAGACATCGCGCTTCTGCGATAAACTCGCCCATTGCACAAATTTGTTTGTTCAGTAATAATGTTGTCATGTTTTTTTTAAACGAAGCTTGAGAGCCGCCTGTAATTGAGTTTATTGGAAGCTACAATTTTGGTTGCCCCGCATCTGAGAGATGCCGTTATATTTTATTTAACACCACAAGATAAACGCAGATTATGAAGAAAATGATTGTAAAATAATTTCAATTTAAAAATCCGTTACGGTCATGACCCTTCTTAAAATGTGTGAGGATCCATAATAATATATAGTAGATGTACTAAAAATAATAATTGTATAAATCAACTACAATAGACTCTTCTTATCCGACTTTCTGAATTTGTTTACTGTCAGATACTGGAAGGTAGCTATCTTTTTATCTATACCAGGGGTCTTCAAACTAAGGCCAGTGTAATCTCTCCGGCGCATATTTCGAAAGTATACAACGCCATTATGCACAGGTTGGGACTGCTCGCGTATAGTTTCAAGTAGTAATAAGCATAAATATTTTTAGAAACTATACATGGTTATTACGCTCTTATCGTGTATATAAAAAATATGTTTATTATAAAAAATATTTTTATTTACACCATTTTAAAAATATTTTTTTAAATTTTTATGAATATTTTTATTATAAAACAAAACAAAGGACAAAAATATTTTTATTATATAAAAGAAACACAAATGTTTAAGTACTTAAGTGCTACTTTAAAAAGACGCCAGTCAAATAATAATAAACTACACTACTACTACACCATCACGGCATATCCCACAAGTGGGGTAGCCAGCAGACCAGCTGCATGTAAAAGACATTTTACATCTTAAATTCAGCGATGAGGTTTGCCACCCATCCTGAATGTCTTGATTTTATATTGGCACGAAGAGGACAGCTTGCAAAAATAATAAATAAATTTATAAATAAAAACACAAAATGATAAAAGCTCGGTTTATTTATATACTAGCTAAGCTAGGTTATTATGTTATATTTGTCTGTCTTTGCATTTTATCCTCTTGAGTGGAGCATCGAAGACGTAAATGTAGAATAAATGATTCCCAGGAGGAGGTGAGTGTAGCCAGTGGATTAACTCCACGTAGTAATCAATATGCAGGCTGTCCTTCGCACTATGAAAAAATAAGACATTCAGGAAGGGTGATATTATATCACGTCATTGTTGAATTGAATATGACAAATGTCTTATAATTATGTAATGTCCTAGAATTGATGAATTGTACAGTGTCCTTGAGGTGCTTTGGCACGTAAACGACACTTTAATGTTGTCCAATAATAATAATAATATGTCGTGATTTTTTACGACTATTTGCCTTATATATACCTAATGTCTCTCAGAAACTTGGAAAAAAATAATGGGAAATCTATAGTTTTTACAGTTTACAAGTTTTATCTCTGTTTTAATCTAATTTTTATTTAAATTGTGAAATCCCCGAGATAAAATGGTTCTATCACTCATTTTTTTTAAGTTGGAAGTTTGTAAGATGCCAATTCTGATTTTTGTTTAATTATCTGTATAAGCACAAACATGTTTAAATCATGCAGGTTTGCTGGCTACCTCGGTGGGAGATGTTGTAATATAAGGCAAGTACCTATATGATGGCCGGGTGTCACTCTCTTCTCTGTAAATTGGCAATTTTTCCTAATATTTTATTTGTTACTTGCCCTGAGGCTCGGTTATTTATTAACTTTTAGGCTACCCTTCCCGTGGGAGATGGCATGATGAAAGATATGTAGTTATGGTGAGAAAAAAAATTGACTGCTTTCAAAAACCAGCTCGAATAGAGCCGGTTAAAATTACTTTTCTGTTTACATGAATCACACAATACAACAATAATATATTTTCGCGTCGTTGTATAAACAGTTTATTAACATTCAATCGTGTGAAAATGTATTGTAAACAAAACATATTCGTGATATGACATCTTTGCACTAATTATTGATTTATTTAATCGAGCAAGTAGTCAGATAAAAATATTATGTTGTTTTAAATAAACATCAATGCTGATCTGCCTTTGTTCCATGGATTCCCTTAAATTAATTGTTTTATTTTATTTAAGTATTTATTATCATCATTTTATTTTAGTTTTTGTTTAATGACTTAGTTGGAACTTTGGAAGATATTCTGCTATAAACTCGCCCATGGCACAAATTCATTTGTTCAGTAAAAATTCTACCATGTTTATTTTCTACTGTTGATTTTTTGTGCAACAAAGATTATTAGGTATTATTATTATTCCCTTGAAAATAATAAGTTTCTCACTTCTTTCTGCAAGTTTTAGGGGGTCATGTAAAAGGCAGCTATTCGTAAAGCACGTAACGTCTTCAATTCAGCGGTGAGGTATGCCATCCATTTTAAACGTCTCAACTTTTATGGACACGGAGAGAACGATGATCTTCGTGTTTATTACCTGCGGTTTGTTTGATGCCTACCCCACCCCTACTAGGGAATGCCGTGAAAGTGTGAATAAATGAATGTATGTAGTTCAGTTTTGGTGCAAGATGTATTTAGAACTAAGTACATTGAAGAAATACAATACAAGAAATACAATAAAAACAGTCCACTATGTCACTCGGTAAATGGTGGCTATGTGTTATACCTAAGTACTCGATATTGTTTGATCAATTGTCGATTTATAAATTACAAATTGTAATCAATATTTAGCTTACACAATATCATTTTCAACGCAGATGATGTAGGTACTTACTCAAGTTTATTAAATAACTAGCTGACTCAGCGAACTTCGTACCGCCGATGAATCAATGAATGATTAATATTTTTAATCTTTTTACAAACTCCCGTAATGGGGTGTTCACATTTGGCGAATGTCGCCAGGCGAATTTCAAAATATAACGCCAGGCGAACAAACAAAATTCGCCGTACGCCCATTGATCGTCACACAGTTCACCGATATTGAAACGATCTGTCAGATGCGCTTTGATTTTGACATTGTTTTCAAAATGGCGGACGTCGAGATGGAGATCGCGAAGTGTTTATTTTTAGTCGAAAATGTTATAGTAGATGTTAAAGGTGCCTTTTAACTAAGGTAACAAACGCCACAAACCAACAACAAAGATAATAGCTGTCACGAAGCGGGAAACATTATAAAATTTCTAGGTTAGAAAGTTTTTATGGACGCCGCGCACATCTACGCATGCGCAAATCGTTCAACCAGAGAAAAAGTTGGAAGGTGGTCAACTCGAGATGATATCGTTTCTACTGGTTTTTATCGTTTCAGATAAGCTGTCATTTTGTTCACACGGTTCAAATGGCTGGCGATATTCGCCAAAGTGAGAACACCACATAATTGTCCAAGTGTGTCATCGTATAGTGCAGAGGTTCCCAAACTTTTTTCTCATAGGGCACTTTGAAAATTTTGCTGGTTCCGATGGACCCCCTGCATTTCTACCCCCCGTCGCTAAATTTTCGAGATGGTATAGGAATTTGAAATATTTTTATTTAATAATGAAATATTTATATCGACACATAAATATTAGTAGAATAATTATAATAAACAAATATTAGTACACCAGTTTTACACAATTTGTTCATGTTGATTATAGTAATTTGATTCTTAATATAGCAGAACATAAGGATTATTTAAGCACAATGCGCTGAAGCGCTAACACCACATTAATTCTCCATATTGTTTTTATTTTTGAAATTAAAAATGTATGGCGTAAATAATTTTCTTCATAATTTTTCTTCCCGTGAATTTGTAAGATATTTTAATAGCCTATCGGCTATTCCGAGCGGAGAAAAATCCAACAAATCAGAGATCATTCAAATCGGTACAGCCATTCTTGAGTTATAAATGGTGTAACACACACGTCTTCCTTTTATATATTAGATTATTTGTAGGTAACATCGATACACCAATTAAACCAACATTGTTTTGTTTGTGTGTATAACAAATAATATTGAACTCGACTATATTTTTTGTTAATTTGCTTTAAATCCGGGTTGGCTGGAAGAAATCGCTTTCATGATAAACCCTAATTTTGGTATTTTTTTTGTAAACATATGCTTGTATGCTATATTGATGCCAATAAAGTTGTTTTTAACATATTATTATTAAACAAAATTTAATTTCCCAAAAAAATATTTACAATATTCAATAGTTTATTGATATCAAAACAGCTATGGAATTTAATATTACGTATATACCTACAGGCTACAGCCAACCTTACAATAAGATGAGTAACTTGTGATTGATATAATATTTTTTACAAGACGTGAATATGAACATACTGCAATTTGAGGTGGTCCGTATTCTTAAAGTATAATCTTGGATCTGGAGGAGGGAATATTTTTAAATGCCCTTTGCATGACATATATCCCACTTTCTTCAACGACCTAGCACACTACTCGATTCCACTACCTACCAATATATCCTTGCTCCTGGATTCAGGCAACAAAAATGTATATCCTCTGCTTATAATGTTCCATAAAATCTACCTAATAAATCTGTAAATATATCTTCATCTATAGAAACTCTTAATTTTGTAGGCTCTGGCTAGAAGCACCCACAAGGGTGAAAATCAATAATAAAAAGAGAGAGAATCTCGGATTTTCAATCAAGAGATCCCTGGTTTGAATCCACCCGCTGTCAGCCTACTCCACCCTCACGACACAAGCATATTACTATATATGAGGGTGTTTGAATTTATTCTAAACCCAGATTTATTTTTCAAATGGTTGATCGTAGTTGATCAACCATTTTCTAACACTATTTTGCACGGTCAAAAATTTTGATATTTTGTGGTAATTTATTTTGCTGTATACCCAAATTCATAAAAGTTCAATCAAGTTCATAAAAGTTTACCATAAATGCCAAATAAATGTAGGTATGTTTACATAATATTTGTCATTCTTGATTATTTCAGTTAAGTAATTAATAAAAAATATATATGTCTTACCCACCTTAAAAATAAATTTCAGATACGAGAATTAAAAACCAAATAAGTACTACACACAAAAAAACACAATTAAAAATGATAAATAAATTACGAACAATGCAAAATTCTATTTAAAATTCATAACATATTCTAAAATTTAAAATATCAACTGCACGATTTGTTATACACTTGTTTTACAAAAAATATTTAAATTAAGAACTTTTAGAATTGTGGTAATTCAAATTTCGAAGCGCATAAAACCGCGCCGCTCAACGGCTGAAGTGGACTGAAAATTACTGAAACAGAGTTGAAATAAATTGACAATCCTCAGCTTGTTGTGTGAATACGTAGTAATGTTAATATACAATTATTGTTATATACGTTAATGTGCTAACACTGTTTCATGGCTATGTGTTGCACAGGTACATAGTAAAAATTAACATGTGGTTTTCATAAGTCACTAATGTGACCTTCTTAACGAAATTATGTTTATGTAAAGAGAATGATGGTGTGAGATGATCAAATACAATCAACAATGACCGTCAATTTCTCGACAAACTGCCTCTAAATAGGTAGGTATAAGAGAAGTTACAATTTTTTCTCAATTTAAAAGAGCATGCTTTAATTGCGTGTCTGATCCTCATTATGTGCTAATTGTATTTTTAGAGAAATAAAATATGTGAAGTTTTCTGAATAATTGTACCAATAGAATTCTGCATTTATGATTTATTTGAAATCGGGTGTTTAGTCTTTAATCAAATAAGAATAAATGTGCTTTATTGTAGGTATATTGAATAAAAAAAACCAGTGGTCTCTCTTTTGCTAAACTAATACAAAATAATTTTTTGAGTAAGTACATAACAATCAATATAGAATATACAACAATATGTACAGACTAATTAATTAAACTGTAGGGACAAGTCTCGTGTAAAGGAGGATGACGTCATTCTTCCTTTTATATAAAAAAAGGTTGACAACCTTTTGTGTCGATCAATCTTTGTGGGCTCTGGATGACTTTCAAGAAGACTCAGAGAAAATTGTAAAAACTTATAATATTTATATATTTGGAATAGATATTTTTAAGATATACAGTAGATAGTTTTAAGAAATCGAAACAGCACACAAGGAAGATACGCAACCTGGAACGTCAGAACTTTGCTGCAAAATGGTAAGTTAGACAATCTTAAAGTGGAGATGACGAAAATGAAACTTAGCGCGCTAGGAATCTCTGAAATGAGATGGCCTAACCCGGGAGATATGTGGACAGGTAATTTTCGTCTTATCCATAGCGGTAGTATAGAGGGTAAACCGGGGCAGGGAGGGGTAGGAATAATGTTATGTAAAGACTTGGGTAGGAGAGTAAAGGGATACGTACACTATGGAGGTAGGATTATTTTAGTCAAGCTAGATACCAAACCCGTAGACACAATTTTGATCCAAGTCTACATGCCAACATCTAGCCATAGCGACCAAGAAATTGAAATTTTATACGAAAACATCCAAAAATTGCTAGATGACACAAAAGCTGAGGAAAATGTTATTGTAATGGGAGACTGGAACGCAGTAGTAGGGGAAGAAAGATAACGAAAAAACGCTCAACATAAATAATGGTCCGACTGTATCTGATATTGTATTTAACTATGTGTGTTTTGACTTTGTCGCTTGCATTCGATTTTCAACTTGCAATTGTATGGGAGAACTCATTCTTTTGACGTTTAATAGTGATCATATTTCAATATCACAGTGCACCAATCATGAGCTGAGGATGGCGACGGTGCTGCCACTACTGGGAAATATTTTTTGCTATTGTAAACTGTTCTTTATATATTTGTATTTTAGCAACCAACATCCTATGATTTGCTTCAAAATGTTTGACGCACACATCATGTACTGTGAATTGTATTTGTTATATTGTTTGATGTGTGTTAGTTTGATAAATTTGTATTTGTTCAATACGGTTGGTATAGCTGTGCCACTTTATTTGTATTTTGTACTACCGGGATCTAATTTTTACTTAAAACTTGAATTAAGAATAATAAGATTGAAAAAATGCTTTTTTTGGTGCATTTTGTTGCAGTATTCTACAGATATAAGTATTAATACTCGTATGATTGTATTCGAATTCAGATCAGTGGTATGCGTTCTCAGTATAAAAATTGTGAGATGTTCACGGCTGTTCGCTGTCAGTTGTCCGACTTTTTTATGTATGAGTGTTGTAAGAATTATATCTACACTAATATATTTAAATAATCCAAGATACAACACAACATATTTACAGATATAGATAATGATTATAATGTCCAGGATTATATGTGTCGCACAACTGAACAGTGTAATAGTGTAATTGATTCTTGTGGTGACCCTTTGATGGTGATGCACTCTAATATAAGAAGTATGCAAAAAAATTTCGACGAGTTTTTAATACATCTGAATGAATTAAACAAAAAACCAGACTGCATCATCTTATCGGAGGCCCATTTGAGTGAATACAGTCCTGAGTATCGCATAGAGGGGTACACATATCACTGTACATCGTATGTTATTAACAAAAATAGTGGCATAGTTGTATTTACTCGAGATGTGGACGATATCGAGTGTAATGAGATACAAATGAATAAGGTGAATTGCCTACATATTCAGTTAATGAGGTCGAACTTAAATTATCACATATTTGCAATATATAGAACTCATGGCTCGATTATACATGAATTTGTAAATGATTTTAGAAATTTGCTTTTACAGTATAGAGGTAAAAATGTTATAGTGGCGGGTGATATCAACATCAACGTGGCTGATGATTGTTTTAGTGCAGATAAAAATAATTATTTGGATATTATGACTGAACTTAATTATAAGTTATGTTCAAAATTATATACTAGAGAGGTCAGTGACCAAAAACCATCTTGTTTAGATCATATCTGGACAAATGTTTCCCTTGATAAATTAGCTGATATAAAATATATAGTCTGGGTAAATAATATAACGGATCATCACACTTGCATTTTTATGAGAAGGGTTAGTTGTCCTTCAAGTGAGCAAAGACGTGTCGAATCAACTGTTACAAAAGTAGATATGAATAAACTTAAAGAAACACTGGAGGCCGAATCTTGGGACACAACACTAGATTCTCTAGATAGTAATGTATGTGCTACTGAATTTTATAATACGCTTTCATCACATATATCACGAGCTACATTTACTTATGATAGAAACCAAAATGTAAAAAGTAAATTTAAGACTATTGCACCATGGATGACAGTGGGTTTGGTAACTTCAATTAGACATAGAGAAAGGTTATATAAATTGACAAGAAAGTTTCCATTTGACTTATCCATAAGAAATACATACAGAGCATATAGAAATGTATTAACTACTCTAATCAGGAGATCAAAAAATGAACACTACTCGGGTAAATTGATCAAGGCGGGTTCTAGTGGTCGTAGAGTGTGGGGAGTCATAAACGAAGTTATTAATAAAAAGGTTAAACGCGTCGACATCAGGGAAATAGAACATAATTCTGAAGTGTATAGAATGTCGGAACAGCCAGATAGAATAACTAATGTATTCAATACTTATTTTAGTCAGGTGGGAGAAAATCTGGCACGACAAATAGATCAGAGAATTCCTGAGGGCGAAACTGACACGAGCCTCGACTTACAATTTAGTCTTAAGAAATTTGAACAGATCAACTCTGACATAGTGCAAAAGGAGATACAAGGTCTGAGTGGCGGATCTTCTCCTGGATTTGATGGTGTGGGAGTTAATATCCTGAAGGAAAATTCCAAATATCTATGTCACCCAATCACACATATTATCAATGTAAGTCTAAATAGTGGAATATTTCCAGAAGTATATAAGACATCCCATGTTACACCGGTGTACAAGTCAGGTGATCGTCGAAGCGTTAATAATTATAGACCTATTTCTGTTATTTCGAACATAGCAAAAATATTTGAAAGAATTGTCAAAAAACAAATACTTAGTTTTTTAAACTCTGCTAAGATTATAAATGACAATCAGTTTGGTTTCAGACAGGAAATGGGAACTGATGATGCGTTAGCTAGACTTTCAACAGTTGTAAGTGAATCTCTAGATGAGGGGAAGAAATGTGTGGGAGTATTCGTGGATCTCAAAAAGGCGTTCGATAGCATAAGTCATGATAGATTGATAAATAGGTTGAGACAGATTGGAATCAGTGGGAAGGTGGAAAAATGGCTTCAAAGCTATCTTTTTTGTAGAAAGCAAAGAGTAAAAATTAAAACGTTTCTAAGTGAACCATTAACCTCCGAATATGGAATCCCACAAGGGACGGTGCTGGGACCAATACTGTTTATAATTTATGTTAATAAAATATTTGATCTTCCACTAAGATCGACGATTTTGTCGTTTGCCGATGATACCGCTTTGATTACTCATGGTAAAACATGGAAAGAAGTGGAAGTCATCGTCAACGAAGATATCAATACACTAAAAGGCTGGTTTGACAAAAATATTCTGTCACTAAACACAGAGAAGACAAACTACGTGAGCTTTTCTGTCAATGTCAGAGGTAAGCCCAAAGATGATCTCAGAATAGGAATCCATCATAATTCTTGTCAGAACATAACGGGGGATTGTGTAAATCTTAAATGTGTTTTACTGAAGAATGTGAAAAAGGTTAAATATCTTGGCGTGGTCGTAGATTCTAATTTGAAATGGAAGGATCATGTGCAGATGACTGTCAATAGAATAAGAAAACTTTTTTATATTTTTTATAGACTTCGAGATATTATGAATAAAGCCCAATTGAAGAGTGTATACTTCTCCTTAGTACAGTCGGTTTTACAGTACGGTATAATAGCTTGGGGAGGTGCGTATAAAAACAGCCTATATTCCTTGGGAGTTTGTCAACGTAGTATAATAAAAATAATTCTCAAGAAGCCTATGGACTATTCAACCGTTAGACTGTTTGAAGAGTTTGCTGTTCCATCCATAGAAAGCATATACAAAAGAAAAGCAGTATGCCAGGTGTGTAAGGAGTATTTTGTACGCGCAATTCATCCAACAAATAGTATTAGTGAATGTTCGAGGTCAGGAAGACGAATAAAAGTTCCTGCAAAAAAAACTACTTCCGGACAGCACCACTATACTTATCTTGGGGTTGGATTGTATAACAATTTGAAAGGAGAATATAAGTTTAAAACAGCAGATAAGCTTTCGAATTTTAGGTATAATCTGAAAAAGGTATTTAGGTGAAAATAACTGAGTGTATTCTCGTTTTATTGATTTTTATTTTTTGTTTTGTTTTTTTTTACATGTAACTCTATTGTTATTAACTTTAGGTTGGATATTATATACCTAGTTGTGTATGTTTTGTTGCTGAATTTAAGATTTAAGAATTACCCTTTATCCTTCAAAGCACGAGCTCTGCTCAATTTTGAAGGAACAAATAAAAGAAAAATATATGTTTTTATTATTATTTTGTATTGATTGATTATTGTTTTACGTGTATATTTTTTACTGAATAAATATTTGAATTTGAATTTGAATTTGAAAGGGAGGGATCAGTCGTAGGAGCATATGGGTTGGGCACTAGAAATGATAGAGGTAGCCGTCTCATTGAATTCTGCGCCAAAAATAAAATGTTTATAGCCAACACGTGGTTTCAACACCACTATAGACATCGCTATACATGGAAATCTCCCGGAGACAGATTTCGATCACAGATTGATTACATTCTTACACGTCAAAGATACAGGAATCAAATTAAAGATTGCAGGAGCTTTGCAGGTCCGGACATTGATAGTGATCATAATATGGTTGTGGCGGAAACCATACTGAAATTCAAAAGGCTCGAGAAGAGAACCACAAAAAGATGGGACCTAAAACAGCTAAAAATAAAAGAAGTTAAAGAGAAATACGACGAAAAAACTAAGATATGCGATTTTGAGAGTAATGAAAGTATAGATAAAGTATGGGGTAAAATTAAAGAGAAAATAACCGCAGCGGCAGATGAGGTATTAGAGAAAAAAAAAGCCGCAAGCTAGGAAAGAATGGATCACGGACGATATTTTAGAAATGATTGAAAAAAGAAGGAACTTAAAGAACTCTAAAACAGAAGAAGGGAAAAAGGAATATAAAGCCCTTAGAAATAAAATTAACAGAGAATCCAAGCTGAGAAAGGAATGTTATTTGCAAGAAAAATGCAAAAATATTAACAGGAATATAAAACAAAGGAAATTTGAAACCGCATACTCTGAAGTAAAGAATTTCTTCAATGACAAAACACAACCACGATGTGCTATACAAGATAAAAACGGCAAACTGCTGTTTGAGGATGAATTGATCGTAAAAAGATGGAAAGAATACCTAGAACAATTATACAAAGGAAAGAACATAGTCAAGGAAAGCAAAGCACTAGAAGCAGAATATGACGTAGAAAATAATGGAGATGACATCTTAAGAAGTGAATTTGATATTGCATTAGCAAAGTTGAAAGACGGCAAAGCACCAGGTATTGACCTGATTCCATCAGAGCTGCTTAAATGCGCAGGAAAAGGCATGCTTGATACATTGTATAAGCTTGTCTGCAAAATATACAACACAGGAGAGATACCTGAGGACTTTGCCAAATGTCTGATACGAGCGCTTCCTAAGAAAGCAGGCACGACAAAGTGTGAACAACACAGAACCTTAAGCATGATATCACACGCTTCTAAGATACTCACCAACATTATAATGAAAAGGGCGGAAAATAAAATCAACGAAACACTTTCAGAAGATCAATTTGGATTCCGCAAAGAGACAGGCACAAGAGATGCAATCCTGAGTCTCAGACTTACTCTAGAAAAGAGAATAACAATTAATAAAAACACATATATAGCATTCATCGACCTTGAAAAAGCATTCGATAAAGTAGAATGGGAACAACTTTTTAACACCCTCAACCAGATAGGAATGAGTTATAAGGATAGAAGAGCAATCTGGAGCTTATACAAGAACGAAATGGCTGTGATTAAAAGCGGAGAGAGCTGTGCAGAAGCAAGGGTCGAACAAGGCGTAAGACAAGGATGCTCAATGTCGCCAGCTCTCTTTAACTGCTATATACAGCGAGCCATTGATGAACTGAGAGAAGAAATGAAGAACTGGACAGGAGTAAAAATAAATGGGAAAAAGGTCGACATGATAAGATATGCTGACGACATAGCACTGCTCGCAGACTCCGAGATGGAGCTGAACGAAGCTTTAGGAAAATTGGAAAGTATACTGTTGTCAAAGTACAACATGAAAATAAATAAAGAAAAAACAAAATGTATGGTCGTTGGAAGAAAGGAAGCGACTGCGAACATTGCATTAAATGGAGTGAGCATCAAACAAGTAAGTGAATTCGTGTACCTGGGCAGCAGAATAAACCAGGATGGACGCTCCAAAGCAGAAATTGTAAGCAGAATAAACCAGGCAAGGATTGCCTTCAACAAAAAATCGAAGATATTGGAATCCCCAAATATCGACTTAAGCGTAAGGAAGAACCTTACTAAAGCCTTTGTATGGAGCATTCTGCTTTATGGTTGTGAGACATGGACCATCAGCAAGAGTGAAAGCGGACGGTTGGCGGCCTTTGAGATGTGGTGCTACAGACGCATGCTTAAGATCCATTGGTCGGAGCACGTCGAAAACGAAGAAGTCTTAACCAGGGTAGGCGAAAAAAGGCAACTCCTTAAGAGAATCAGCCAACAACGAGCTAACTGGATTGGCCACAACATCAGGCACCCAGGACTACTCATCGCCATCGCGGAGGGTAAGACCGAGGGAACAAATGGCAGAGGCCGACCAAGAGACGCATATATGGACCAACTGAAGAGGGACATGAACTGTGGCTCATACGTAGAGCTTAAAAGACTGGCTGAGAATAGGGAGGAATGGAGAAGAAAAACCAAACTCGTTGCAGACCAATCCAATGGATTGTAACTAAATATATATATAGTTTTATAAAATGATAAGCGACACTCAACAATTCACGTCAAAGTTTTGGCCACGTGACAACTGATGCAGTTTCATAATCGCTCAATATTAACAGTAGGTAACTAACAGTTAGCAGTAACTTACTTTAATGTTTACCCTAAATATGGAAAAATTAGAATGCTAGGCGGTATGATTGCAATATAAAAATGTAATTAACAATATTTCAAATGGTGGATTGTAATCATCGTCAGTTCGCTCGATTGTCTCCGTATAGCTTTATAAATATTTCATTTTATAGGCAAATGATGCAGCTATATTAAGTGAATTATGCATTTATATTATGTAGATTGAAGGGATTGGATGAGAGGTATAAGTAATTTATTGGTATAATATGTAAGTTGTATAAATGTATTGGATGACATTGTTGCTATTAAGGATCGTTTGATAAGAACAAATCATTTTCACGGCTATTGTCAGGCCCCGCAGGCTAGAGTCAAAGGCATTCTGGACAAAATAGTTTCCTTGCACACGTTTTCAAACTAATATTGTTTTATATATGTAGGTAGGTAACAATTTTGTTTGTTTTCACATATTTCAATTTTGTAGCATTGATTATTTTCTTACTCTTTATGTTTGAAGATTGTGTATTGTTTTGAAATGATTATTTGTATTGTCAAAGGCAAATGCCATGTGTTTTTCCAAAACCCTGTGTCTGCTGAAATTTAGCATCTTGGGCAAATTGCCCAGGCAAATGTCTGCCCGTTTAGAGCCCGGGCCTGGCTTACACATTGCCAGTGTATCAGTCTTCCTATTCTGAGATAAATCTGCAATAATATGTTGTAGTTGATAAATCATCAAAATCATTATTTTCTTCGTTTTATTTCTATTGGATTCCGTTTTTTCCTATAAAACAGCTGGCATTTGATGACAGAGTAGAACATAATCAAATTCAGTCGATAAATTTGTATTGACTATTTGTGTATATTTTCTGTGATGAATAGAACAAAAAATAACATTTTAAAATTTACCTATTACATTATGAATATACCCAATAAAAAAAAAATATTGGGTCCACGACCAGGTATTGCAGAAGGAACTTGGAGGCTTAAAAGTAATGAAGAAATTCGCTCCACAACTAAACAACCTTTCATCACAAGTGAGATCAGATCCCGAAGATTGGCATGAATTGGCCACGTCGTTAGATCCGGAGAAGAAAGGGCGACTAAAGGTATTCTGCAGGGTATACCCGAGGGCAGGAGACCGTTAGGCAGACCAAGACAAAGATTGTTAGATAACATCAACCGAGATCTGGAGGAGCTCAATGCTAAAGACGACTGGCAGTCCATTGCTCAGGATAGAAAGGCTTGGAGATCTATTGTTTCGGAGGCAAAGGTCCTACAAGGGCTGTTCGGCCATCGGAAGTAAGTAAGTAAGTATTATGAATATATTTCATTGGAAGACGAAACGATTGTCTAGACCAGAGGTTGCCAAACTTTTTTCGACCACTTTGTGAGAGAACCAAACTCTAGTGCCACCCCAAGGCGTATCTTCTAAGAAATCAGCAGCTTTTTCAGCATCTCCCAAATCTCTCTAGGTTTTCTACCGCCCCCTTGGAGGGCTCCAGTGTCCATTGGAGGCGATATTGTCCCTTTGGAAACCAATGACAAAAAAATTTCAGACGTCTAATACATATTTGTTGACGAAATAAGATGATATAATTCTTAAAAAAGGATCAATTTCACAACAATATTAATGTGTACATCAATGCCTGGTACATTTTTGAGATTATTAATATTATTATCTTAAAAATGTCACCTTGCACTGAGACCATAACAACTTTTGGCCGAGGCGATGTCAGCAGGAAAAAAAAAACAAAGTAAAACTTAAAATAACAGAAAAAGCAAGATAGAGAAAAAATGTATATTATTTATAGATTATGTCACAAAACACAACCATACTATTCATATCATCATCATCATCGCCCTCAACGCCCCTCTCTGGAGCACAGGGCAGAAACCAGCCTCCTCCATTCAGAGCGTCTCTGTGCCAATTGCGTCACCTCTTTCCACGACATTCCTTGCGCTCTGATATCGTTGTCATAGGAACGGTGTATTGTGAAAGAGGGACGCCCGGGCCTACGGAACCCCTGCGGACGGAAGAACAGTGCTCTTTTTGGCCAACTATCATTGGGCATTCTCAAAACATGTCCCAGCCAGGACCATCGTCTCTCTTGGGTGCGCCGGCGCACAGGTATGGTATGAACTATTCATATAAATGTTGAAAATGACTATTCTCGCAGTTTCCGCAGGATTGGCGTCGTAGGGTTAAAATCAAGATCGTACGTATTTAGATCTTGTCAAAAGTATCCTGGCTAATCAGTCTACTCCAGTGGTTCTTAACCTTTTTGGGGGTACCGAACCCCACCAGTTACATATGCATTCACCGAACCTCTCCTAATTTGAAAAATAAAATTAGATTTTTACAAATTCAAAACCTGGTATACTTATATTTTTACGTATATAGGTGTACAAAATGAAAAAAAAAATAAAAAACAAAGATCAAAACATTAAATTTTAATTAATATTTACTTCAAATCAGTGTGACTCTGCTGTTGCCTTTCAGAAACCAATTCAGAAATTCGCGGCTTTACCTTGGCAAGTGCCACTCTCATGTCATTTTCACAACAAAGTCTATTCCTCTTCTTCGTTTTTATATCCAACATCTTCGAAGAGGATTGCTCGCAAAGATATTATGTTGTAACAAACGGTATAAAAATCTCCAGATCTTTCTTAGCAATAATAGGGTATGTTACCATTAATTGACACCAAAACGTTGAGAGCGATGTTGTTCTGAAGAGTTGCTGTTGAACCTGGCTCTGCTGAATTTCAATGATTTCATCAAGGTATTCATCACTGATGTTGACTGCTGTCTCAAAACTAAACGTGAACGGCTGTCTCGCCCATGCTGGATATGACTCTCTTGTAGGGAAGTATCCATCGAGAGAGTTTTTAAAGCTACAATTTTTTCTCAAATTGTGTACATACTATAGTATCCAAATGATTTCATATTTATTTCGCCTGTAGGTAAATTGTTATCAAAGAATTATCATACCTACGTACAGAATAATTGAACAATGGTTTGATTAAAGTGGCTTATGTCTTGTTGCTATTATTATTATTGTTGCAACAATTGGAAGTGACACTATAATAAATAATAATGCACTATACTAACCATCATGGCATATCCCTATGTATAAATATTAAACCATCTTAGATATCTACAATACTATTATGCTATTTTATTTAATACTAGCGATTGTATTTTAATTATTTTTAAAATAGATGGATTGGGTAGCTTTGTTAGACAGTTATAGGTAGGTACCTATTAATTTTTATTGTGTGTTTGTTTATTTATCAAATACCTAAGTTTAAAAAAAACAGTTGTTACATCCATAGTTCAGCGATGAGGTATTACGATCATTCTGAATGTGTTGATTTTTTATTGGCACAGAGACGACAACTTGCACTACGTTTATTGCTTGCAGTTCGTCCGCTGGGTATCCCATTTATGGAGTCGTGATGGTATAGATAGACGTTTTGCCGGATTTGGGCACACCACACAACGTGCAGATGGGACGCCTTTCTCGCTTCTTTCGATTGAATTTTACAGTGTTGCATTGTGTAAGCATGGTTCTCCAATTCATAAAAAAAACAATAGAGTTATTTTTGGCAATAATATTTCTATTTTAGGCACTTGCGTAGGTATTATCTGTGCCTAAATAGGTATGCATATAAATAGTAGGTATTTAGTAACGTAAATTATTTAAGTGTTTTTACTCTAATTAATGTTTCCTTACATAACTATTTTATGTCGAATTAAATAAGTGTCCTACATTTATGTAACTTGCTATTATTTTAGGAAACAAATAGAATAATGTATGGGTAAGTTGGTAATTGAGCATCTGAACGAATGCGAGTAAGCGAAAAATATTAGGCAAAGAACTTTTCACACGATGGGATACTTATATACTTACAGTTGAAATGATGGAGATAATTTATATGTCTTTTGTACACACTCATACATAACTGATGATTCAGATCATTCCGATATTCGGACACTTTAGTCTAGTCTTTAGAAAATCATCGGAATATATTTCTATGATATTTTGAATACACATATAGACATAACCCATCGTGTGATAAAGTATTAAACGTAGGTATACTGCAATAATATTGCATTCTATTTACACTACTTACATAGGTATGTACCTAGTGTATTTTTTAACTTTTGAGACAATGGGATGTCGGAAACTGGATTTTTAAACTTCTCTAGATAAATCTTCCAATCGATTTAACTTTGAATAGTAAATTCTGTTATTATAGGAATAAAGTAGGCTCATAGACTTGGCAATAGACCATTAAAGGATGACGTCACAGAAAAATCATTGAGGGGCATCAGGCATCCCAACACAACAGACGATTACGGTGTAATATTAGGTGGAACGCCTAAAGAATACCTAATAATAAAAAAAACTGTCAGTGTCGATTTTGTTATTATTTTGTCGTCTGACTTTCTTTTTTTTTCTCTTATGGCATAACATCTCACAAAGGATGATTTGCGCAATCTGACTGTTTGCCCCCCAAGCAAAAGCAAATCCATAGACAAGACCACGTGACTTTTAATGGTCTATGTAAGCACACCCAAATCTTTAAAGGCTTTACGTCATGTTTCTCTGGGTTTTATATGCATTAGTTCCCGTATTGTCCTTTTTGTACTATAAATATTCGACTCCGCAGTCAATTCCCCTTCCGCAGAACAACACTCCACATGACATGATAGTACTATGCAGCTAGATGAAGAAAAATAAGAAAATTCTTGTAAATAGGTAAGTATGCACTGAAAAGTTTTATGAAAATATCACATAGTACGCTACTGCCATCTACTAGAATATTTAGAAAGCAAAATTATTATGAGCGCAGTTTTCTACTTTACCGACCTGAGTCATTATAAACGTCAAAATGTGTATTTTCCCAAACGTCAAATTCTGTTGCCTTGTTAGTTACTCATCTTTTCATTGCGTTCAATCAAATTGCTAAATAAATGGCAACAGTGTTTAAGTGTTGCATTCAATTGTGTAAATCACGACGAATAGATAGTTTTCAATGTCATAATAATATATAATTTCATTAGTTCGTGTCATTAATCAATTTTAGAGATGGATTCATCTCATACCAAATACGCTTCGGCAGCGGATATCGGTATCACGGAGCCAAATGTTAGAGTTAAAAATCTCGCAGAAGCTGGGGCTTCGGTGACTGTGGACAACAATGTGCCCTGTAGAAGGTCTTATATATTTTATGTCATATTTCCGAAAGAATATCAGTTATATTATACAGCCACTTAATATCACTTGACATTCTCAGAATATCCTTGAGTTAATATTATTATTATCATAGAATCTTATCGATCCTTGTAGAAATAAAGTTGATATTGCATAATATACAACGTATTGCACTATTTTGTAGTGGAGTTTTCACATTGTAGGTCCCACATATTCCCTATGAATACAATTTAGTACCTATTATGATTGTATTGATTTACAAACACAACTTCATTGCAATATAATTTTTTCTTTTAAAAATGACTCATAGAGTGAAATTAATTTAAAATGCATAAAAAAATTAAGAATGCAAAAAAACATAAATTAATGTTATTAAAAAAAAAAAATGTTATTATTGATAATGATAATCTAAATACTTATTGTAGTTGATAAATACATTATCGACATTTCGAGTTCCCTGGGTACCGGCCCTTGTGGCCTTTTGGTGAAAATGGCATATATATATATATATGGACAATTTGTAAAGGGCCGTTTCCTCATAACATGACCTCAAGGGCGCCGTATATCATATCCATCACCCGAAACTCCCAGCAAAAAGGTGTGTCTTCAGCCCTCTTTTAAAACTCTCTCCATTCACCTCCTCTCGCAGACACAGAGGCAGGCATATCCCACAAGTAAGGTAACTAGTGGCCTGACACCTTTTACAGGACACTAGAAAACTTACAGAAAAGAGTCGGATGCCTGTTATTCCTTACTGAAAACTCCATGGGGTAGACCTTATTGAAACAAGTAAATTTTGTGAAGTATTTATGCATTCTTCAGTTTTTTATGTGTATTTCGTTTACTGAAATGCAGATTGCTGCATTGGTTTTTAAAACCTTCTATTCTGCTCAATGTTCTTTATAAATGCGTAATACCTACTTGCACTCAATATTGGAAGAATGGTACCTATATTATACACAGAACATCATATCAACGTCAACTCAAAAACATTTATAGAAATTAGTGAGAACCCCTATTTATTCTGATAACCGACGGTGATGAGACTTCTAAATATATGTAAATATTATCAGCAGTTTGAATAAGTTGTAATGAAAAGGCTTTTTATAATATTGTCAATAATTATTTAAAATTAAAGGCATTGCTCTCACATAAATCTTTCATTGAAATAAAGTTTATTTGTTTGTATGCAGTATGGAGTTCTATTCTAATATTGTGAAATAGATGGAATGACCTGGAATTATTGAATTTTACAGTGTTCTTGACATATTTATTGTACAGACATAACACTTAAATATTATTAAAAATAATAAAAGCATCACGGGTGAATCCATGTCTTAGGTACCCATTGTATTTTGTTTCTGTATTTCCAGGTATTACCGCTCCGGTCTAGAAATGGTTCGAATGGCCAATGTTTATTTGAAAGAAGGGAATCTTGAGAATGCATACACTTTGTACATAAAATTTATGACTTTATTTATTGAGAAGATTCGAAAGCATCCAGAATTCTCAGGCATTCCAGCTGACGTTAAGGCCATGAATCAAGTTCATCTCAAGGAGGTGATGCCCAAGGCTGAGAAACTGAAAGCCACACTGTTGGACCAATATAATAAGGAGTATAAAGAGTGCCTTGAAAACCAGGTAAATGTTCTGATATTGAAATGGTGTCAAGCAGATGCGGCTCTTTGATAATGAGCGGCAGTTCAAACGCACCCCCAGTTTAAAACCTAACAATAAGTAATAATTAAAATAAAAAATATTTATCAGTTTTCCCATGAACAATTTAATATTATTATTCCAGTAAGCATATGAACAAAACAGTCATCGCATACATTATTGCTTTTCAACATGCAGCGCTACTGTTCGTTAGAATATTTTAATGCCGATGTCGAGCGAACTAATCGGTGCAAATCTAAATCTTGCACACAATGCTACATACATTTCGAATCCCTTCCATACAAAATTCGTGGTGATAAAATTCTATGAGAATATTAAAAATGTATGAGATATCTTGAGCAATGAACACAACTACGCTCACACGTAAAAAGGAGTAAGAGACATGCCTTGTAGCATTTTGTCGTAATTTTTTTAACTATTGTGTTTTTTTTATGTGAAAGGATTCCTGTTATTAGTTATATTTGGACGCGATGAATTAGTACCTACCAAGCGTGCTGAAATGCACTCCTTGACATCATGAGGTTCAAAGGTCAGCCGTATGCACAGTTATTACTTATAGTGGTAAAATTTCTATAGACAGTCACCGCTAGTCGCGATTGTGTTATGCAGATAATTAGTTTTTTTTATCTGTAAGATATTTTGATTTCAGCGCGCTAATATCAAAATATAACATACAATTTAAAGAATCTACGATATACCTATATAAATAAAATTAAAATATTATCGTAGCTTATAGGGTACTATTAAAATGGGTGAATTAAACGTAGAATACATTAAAAACAGGAAACACCAGAGTTTAACCGTTTAGTAGCCGAAGTGTTCGCTAATGGTAAAGAGAAGAAGATATAACTTCTTTATAAGGAATAAGGGAGGGGTTTTTTATTTTATTGAACCCCCGCAAATGCATATTGCCGGCCGCCTCTGGTGTCAAGTTCGGTCAATGCCACATTTATGTTCTCAGTCTTGGACACATATTTTAGGTTTTAAATGCAATATGTAATCATTACATGCAATAAAAAAAGCATGTTGAAAAATTATTTAAAGGAATCCAATTCTAATTATTTGAAGAGCCCAAGCTTTGAATACCAAAGAATTGAGTGAATGCAAAATACCAAAGTAAAATTGTAGTTACTAAGGTATATAAATATGTATCTACAATCTTGTATTTTTAAACCATTTTCTGTTTGTTTCATCATTTTTGGTGAAAGTAAAAATATGTCATCATTCTTTTGACTATAGTGATTACAACTACGCGAAAAACACATAGTATTAGGCTTTGTTGTGATTAAATAACTCCACTAACTGGACAATCAAAACGCTTTGTTGTTTGAATTGTCAAGTTAGTTCTAGGAGCTTGCTACCCGAGAGATTATGTTTCGCTTTACAAGCATATATTTATTTATTTATTAAACTTTAAACGGCTATTGCCTTTTTTAAATACAAAATAAAATCCTAACTAATACAATTTACATCAAAACATATCATTACTCTACCCTCCATACAATTTAATATAGTCAAATAAAGGCTATTTTTTTTTATGTGTATTATATTTTATTTTTTTTCATAGAAAAAGAAGTTGAAGCAAGCAGAAGAAAAAGCCAAGTTAGAACAGAAGAAACGAGATGAGGTAGAGAAAGCTCTGAATGAAGCAAATGCAAGGAATGCGGCAGGATTTGTATTACCATCAGCGCCGCCTAGTAATGTAAGATTTTATTTATTGATTTGGTGGTAACATTGTGGTAGTTTCTAAATATCATTACAAATGTTTGAAGTCAAAAAACTTTACTAATTCCACCAATATTTTATTCTACGTTCTACTAAGGTTTCAATTGGAATCCTGTCATTCTCAAACACAATATGTGACTGATCTATCTATGTGATGCTTTCATGGTCTTGATAATGTCAATTTTAACAGATTTATAGATTAGGTTTGTGAAAAAGATTGTCAAATGCAGATAACTTAAATCAATTTCTGCTCATTCTCTTATCACTTTATGTTCCGACTATATTTAATGATAATTTTGTTGTTTCAGCCAATGTGGGATATTGTAAGTCCCGCTCCCAGCATACAAGGCATCCTGTACCCAGATGACTTTGCCACGGAGCCTAATCGCACCCCTCCAGGACTGCAGGATAAAACACTCATCCCTCCAATCATTCGAGATAATAAGCCTACCATGTGAGTCTTATCATCATTACTGTAATTATTTGATAAGTAAACTGAAATATCTGAAATATTTTATATAAGATATAAAAAAGAATGATGCCATGGAGTCCCTGGTAAAGAATAGGTTTACCACTCTTTTCTGCAAGTGTTCTAGTGCTTTGTAAGAGGCAAGTGTTTGTAAAATCTCACGTGTAAGACAATCAACATATACAATTCAGCGAAGAGATCTATCACCCATTCTGAATGTCAATTTTTTTAGTATGTATAAAAATTTGATCTTTTTTCTTGTTATTTCCAGCCCTTCGACTTCTGAAAGCAGTTACCCCACACCCCCTTCCACTACCTCCTCCTTGTTGAGTGGAGGGTCTTCCTTAAGGAAAGTGATTGTTCCATTTAAACTGATGGACCAGTTTCTCAACCTGGCCGCCCCTAATACAAAGAAAAAGGTGGAGACTTGCGGAATATTGGCGGGCACACTGGTTCGTATTTTTTGTTTGTGTCTTTACAATAGGTAGAATAAATAATAATAATAAACTTTATTGCACAATAAGGAACATACATAATTACAAAGTTATAAAATAATGAATAATTTCAATATGTTTCTGATATCAGACTGTATTTGTGTTTCTTTCAGGAGAGAGATAGGCTCCTAATCACCCATGTTATAGTTCCCAAGCAGACAGGGACAGCAGATTCCTGTGTCACGCAGAATGAAGAAGAACTTTTTCATTACCAGGACCAGCATAATCTCATAACTATTGGATGGATACACGTAAGAACTTTAACATTAAGTATAATATGCGGGTTATACATAAATTATACAATGTGGAATTGTTGTGTTGCTGGGAGCTTATGTCAGCTGTGATGTTCTAAGATAAGTTATGTTTATTAAGTTTTAAGATAAGTTTTGATGATTTAATTGTGCATGCTGTAGACGCTCTTAATTGGAGAACTTTAATTTGTATTATTTATTAGATTGTATTTTATTTTACAATTTTATCTTTCTGACATGTTTTTTTTTTACAATTTTATCTTTTTGACATTTTTTTTTTTACAATTTTACCTCTTTGACATTTTTTTTATGATTTTTGTTTTTAGTGATTTTTATGATTTATAGCGCCTGACATGCCATACGATTATATATATATATATATATATATTGGAGAACTGGCCAGATTTTTACAGTAAACGATGTGGCTTTGTAGTGAAGGTGTCTTGAAGTGAAATAAAGGTCGGGAGTGAAAGAATTTGAACCTGGATCCCACAAATGAAAATTTAAGATTTATTCATTAGGGTACGAACTGCCCCATCAATTTTGTTAATAAGTTCTATTATTAAGGAATGTTTAATCCATAGTATAATGTGTGGAACTATCAAAAGTAAATCCCGTGGGGTCCCTGGTAAAGAATAGGTCTTCCACTCTTTTTTGGAAGTTTACACGTGTCCTGTAACAGACAGGCATTCGTAAAATATCTTTTATAAGACATCTTCAATTGGAAATGCGTGATAGTATGGAAGGAAATGAAAATTATTATAAGAATTGTGTTTTACATCATGGTTCATGTTTTCTGTTATTTTAGACCCATCCGACACAAACAGCCTTTCTGTCTTCAGTGGACCTCCATACTCAGTGCTCCTACCAGCTCATGATGCCAGAGGCTATTGCTATTGTCTGCGCACCAAAATATAATGAGTAAATACCTTTTTTATCTTATAGCCAGTTAGCTCATTAGAATAATGTTATATAGAACATTTACACACATAATTATAATAATAAAATTATTTATTGCACAAAAAAAGTATAAGTACAATAAAAAAAACATGACAACATTACTACTGAACAAATAATTTTGTGCAATGGGCGAGTTTATTGCAGAAGCACAATATCTTCAAACTAACACATACACAGTCTTTACTACAGAATTTTTCTTTAATTATTTCAAACTCTCATTTTATCTTGTACAGTGACAATAAAGATCAAGCTATTCAAACCATATTGAAACTTATTCAAACTGCCACTAATTTATTTTCAGAACTGGATACTTCAGTTTAACGCCGTACTATGGAATGTCCTTCATATCCAACTGCAGGCAAACTGGTTTCCATCCGCATCCTAATGATCCTCCATTGTTTATGGTAATGTATTTATTATTTCTAACAATATTTACATGTACCTAATGAAAAAAGTGTCAGCAAGTGTGCAGTATATAACATTGTCAGTAAGGAATACACTGTGGGTGGAAGTCTGTTACACCTTCTTCAATTGGAGATGGACTAAAAAATAACAACAAAAGATTAACTAAAGATTAACTTATGCGTATAATAGCGGTCATTTAAAAAAATCGCCTTTCTTGACAACATTCATCAGACTCAGTTAATCTACTGGCTTCTCCATTTGCGGGAGTTGACGTGATGGTATAGATATAACGTATATGCTTAAATATCCATGGAAAAAGTTTTTGAGGGAAATTATAATTTAGATTATTTGTGAAAACTTAAAAAAATTACTGATACTTACTACTGATTCTGTGATATTTTTCGATTCATGCCTAGAAATTCAATATACTCTAAAATTTCTAAGACATCATTCAACTAACAAATCAGATACATAGAAATGTCATCCAGCAAAATAGCTGTTTTTTTCTGTGAATATTTTATATACATATATGCAAAAAGGAAATTTCATGAATACATCGATGATATTCTGTAGCATACAAATCACCAATTGCATAGTTGTTTTGATAATGTTGTATATTTTCCTTTCAGGATGTGAATCATATTATTTTGGACCAATATACATCACTGGAAGTTGTGGACCTTCGAAGATAGAAATAGAAAGGGAGAATTATGATAAAAATAAAATGACTATCGACTGATTTGTATTGAACTGTGCAAGGTTTGCCAATAAGCTTTATATTGATAGTACTACTTATTAATACAAAAAAGAAATGTGTTTCATTTATATAAACTAAATTTAAATGTTCAAATACTACACAATACATTTAAAATATATGTCTACTTTATTACTAACGTTACAGTTTTATATACTTTATTCCAGAGCTGAGAATTTTTATTAAGGGATTAATAAAAATAATTTATTTTGAAAAGCATATAAAGTTTAAAAAATACTAACATGATCTATCGTCTACTTCCAGATAGCTCACATACCTACATTTTATAAGAGTTCTTATTTTGAAACATTACACTCCTTCGTTACATACAGATCAGGGCCCGAAGTCAAAACATATTTTTACGTTACGTTTTCGTTCCATTAGCATTTGAATATAGACGGCGTTGCGAGCAAGTGTCAATTTTGTAGCTAAAATACACAATGGTTAAGAAAATTGTCACATTGGCGCAACGTCGTCTATATTCGAACGATTGTGATGCAAAAACGTAACGCAAAAATGTGTTTTGACTCAGGCCTCTGTTCTGAGGCAATGGGCGTTAGTTCATTAACATTCGTTAAAATTGTGACTAAGTTTTAGATTAATCTCAATTTAAGTCTACACTAATTTCAAATACTGTTCAATTAAATCAGTCCATTCTTAAAAAGGGGGGTTCTCCGGTGATTTTTAAAGAACTGGTACTGGCTTTTCGAAAAGCAGCCCCAACTGTTGTTCTGGTGACCTTTTTTCTAGCTCTTGATTCTCTAGACTGTAACATTCGTTACATTTACAGAATATTATGATTAATGAAGTGAATACATTTTTTAGACTATTTATTAGATACTGTAACATCCATATTCATATGCGTGTTTTCAAATACTTTCTCTAACTCTTTTAGCTTTGATTTATATTTCTTGGTGTCTTTTTTTTGTAAATAATGTAAAATTGATTAACATAACTCAGTTCTGGAAATAAATGTAGATAAAGTATATAAGGGTGTTTATATTTAGATATAACTTATTTTCTTACGTCATTGTTCTTATTTGAATTGCTATCTATAATATTATGTAGAGCTGAATACTAAAGTGACTGATGCACCTGAATAATATGTAAAAAACAACTCAAAATCATTGTTGTGACAGACAACATTCAGTGAGAATAGGATACTGTAAATGTGACAAAATTCTGACATTTTATACTTAAGTGAAGTTAGTCACAGGTGACATTAATTCGAACAATATAATTTATTACCATTTACTATGTCTACATCAGAGCTAGAAACAAATAAAATAATGTTCTTTTTTTAACTCCTTTTTACTTTTGGTAAATGTAAAAAAAGAGATTGAACTAATTGCGTTCTATCTTTTTTCTCTTTTGTATTTGTGAAAAGAGGAAATGAGATAAAAAAATAAATTATTCGCACTTTTGATGTGAACTCCGCTAGCAACAATAAATTTATCAACAGAAATCAGGTAATATTTTTTTGTATTTTGTTAAAGGACTAGGTATTATTTAATACCATGTGCTAAAATAATATGACATTAATCACAATTTGACAGATTTATTCATAGTGAAGTTGGCAACATATTTACAACTGTCAAAATGTTCATTTATCCACTTCTCATTGTAAGTATGTATATCCATTTTAAAAATGTCTTATGCCTTGTTCAGGTGAATTAATTAATAATTCTTAACTTAGTGTGATGTGCATACCGTAACTAGTTTTTGAAACGTACTTTGGTATTATAAAATAATATTAATTGTTGTTAGTTTTAAGGTGAATGTTTATTTTTCAATTATTATTTTTAATACTCTTCAAATTAAAAAATTATAATCAAGTCAAAATAAACACTTAAATTCAATTTGAGAACAAAAAATTAATGTTGTGAACAATAAAATATAGAAAACTGTTTCTCTTCTTAGAATGTTTCAACTGACAAAAATATTGATTGTTTCTGTATTTTGTAAAAATATTATTGTGATAATGATAAATGAGTGTTCACACGACAAGTAAAATTATTTTAATTGTTAACAGTTGTAAAGTTCTTGGTAAGTTTTATAAATGAGGGGTTTAGATGCAAAGGCACATTGATTCTCAAATTGAGAAAACATCACATTTCTATTTTGACCTATAATATTTATAATTGTGTTTTGAAAATGTTTTTTTCTTACCTAATTAATATTTATTTACATAGTTTTGACAATCTATTGTTTAATTAAAAATCTTAGTGCATTTTAAAAACAGTTTTAATAAATATTGGTAAGAAGGGTTTTCTTATCTCAACAGTGTGGGTTGAAGTAAGTTCACATCTTACATAAGTCAAATGACAGTTGGTCAGATACAATGCCTTGAAATGGCTAACAAATTGTGCAACATAGCTGTAAATGGGCTGAAGTGTTTTTGCTTCTTAGTCAGTTTTTTTTATAACAAATTGTCTCGAGGGTAGAGTAAGGTTTTTATTGTATTGATTAAACAATAAAAATTAGACAAATGTGCCTTTGCATCTAAAGCTCTCAAATATCTACCATTTATTTGACATAGCATTTATGTTTATCTTTTTTTTTATACACATCTAAGTCAATGCTTATAATACCTAATTGATTGTCTGAAAAACATAAGTATTTTTGTATTTTCTTTCCGTTTTATTTGAAGCTTTTCATTTCGCAATCATCCACCTTTTATGGTGCATTTTTACATTTCGTGCTACGTCAAGCAGCAACTGCGAGACAGTATGATTGTAATGAAGGCCAATTACAATACAATGCATTATGAATTTTTATGAGAACATTTTTCACAAAATCAGCACATACATGAATTTTTACAATGATAATTGGGCATTTGGTTCCTCAATATTCTCATATAAATCCATAGTGCACTGTATATCGAGCCCTAACTGTGAGGCACGAAATTGCACTTCTGGCATTTAGGTTAATATTGTTAACACACAAATATTTTCTTATTTTAATATTATACAAAAGTATTTTAAAAGTATATTTTTTTATTTGCTGTTTGATTGTTTTTTTTTTTGTATTTGTTTGTTGGGATCAATTATATACATTTTTTTTATTATTTATAATATATGTTTGATCAACTTGTTTAGGCTTTTTTTTCATCAAATTCAAAGTGTTTTGTATCATCATTAAATTGTTGTTAATTTCTCATCACGCCACATCAACACGCTTTGTCACTGTGCACTTTATGATTGTCCATCATCACAAAAAGCACACATTTTCATAGCAATATTCGTATTATAATTAAATTGTATAATTTTCAGGGATACAACTCAATAGATAACAAAGTTTTGAGATTACATAAAAATGTACAGGTTTTTTTTTATATTGGATGCGGTAAAGTTTTTTATTTAGACAAATATTTTGAAGCATTGTTTTTTAGCTGTCATATTTTGAAAGTTTTATCAATCATAGACAATATTGCAAGGACAAATTATTAATTACAAGTAAATTATTACCAGTGTGCTAAAAATGTTCTACAAATTATGTCTGTATGATGATTGTACTTTTCAACAAAAGATTTGAAACGTAATTGGATGGCATCCATCATTTTCTTACATAACCTTTAACTTTTTGATGAAAACTCGAGAGTTTGCTAACTATAGAGTTGTTGATCTGTAACCATAATGCATATCTCGATTGATAATAAACCTCAGTTAGAAACCGATCAATTTTGTAAAATGGTATATTTTTTTGATACAGAATATATCTTTTTATAAAAACGACTGGTTATCAACTGAGGTTTGTAACTATTTCACTTGATATGTCAATTGACATCCGATCATTATTGTAAAAAGGTGTATTGCTTTTCTATTAACTATCAATGTATACTGTATCAAATGCATTATACTTTTTTTCAAAATTGATAGGTATTCAGCTGAGATATGCAATGTGGCTATTGTACAGGCACTTATACTAAAAATTAATTTGTGATATTAAGTTTCCTTATAAGTTTATAAGTACATAAATTATGTTTTATTTATTCTGACAGATTTATAATTAATATCTACTATTATTATTGAATATAAAAATTGTTGTTGAATTTTTGATATTTTACTTAAAGTTATCCCTTTATATTTTAGTTATGTAACATTTTCTATAACTGCATATATTTTTGTGTTATAAGTTTCTGTATTACTATAATCCATCCATCTCATCACGACATCTCCCACAAGTGGGGTAGCCAGCAGACCATTTGCTTGTAATAAACATGTAAGTTGTTTTATCTTTCTAATAAAAGTTGAGACTTTCAGGATGAGTGGCATGTCTCATGTGAAATGTTTTAAAACATACTTTTTTACGAATACCAGTCTTTTATAGGACATTCGAAACTTATAGAAAAGAGATGGAGGTCTAATTTATACCGGGGACTCCTCGAGTTAGCTAGATTATCACTTAATAACTATAATTACCACTTTTAGTTTGTGTTGGGTGGATCAGCTTTAAAGAATAAATTTGTCGATAACTTTCATAAATTCCTATGCTAAATTGTCGAAATAATAAAAAATTAAATATGAAAGTATAATCAATATAAAAAATCTAGTTATGCCACCAATGCAAACAAACCTAACCTACTAATTAATTTTTATCAAAACTTTTCATTTATGCCAACAAACATAGCACTTTGGAACAAGTTTGGTAGATTACGAAATACATTTGGTCACTCAATTCCGAAGAAAATCACATAAGTCGAATTTTGTATGCCACAACGGCATGTAAGCTCGCCCTCAGTATATTGATTGTATCTTACCTGAACTTATACCTTCTATGTAATTGTTTGTAATCAATGTACAGTAAAGAATTAATAAATAATAAGAAGTGTACAATACTCAGTTCTGAGAACAAAATCTTTTGTTTTGTTACAAATGCAAGGGTAAATAGAAAAATAATATTTTTTGCATGTTTATTATAATATATGTCATAACATTAAGGTACATTATGAAATAGAATATCAATATTATAACATTGCAAATGAATTGTGAAATAAATTCAGTAAAAACACAATAATATATAATGAAAGTAAAAATTATAAAACCAATGTCACAACATTTACCAAATATTATACAACTATTGATTGAGTTGACGTTTATTTTGTGAAACGCTGTGTTTATATATGGAAGAAAATACAATTGGTTTTAGTTTTGCTATTTTACGTAACCATTGACAATATTTAAAGATTCGTGCTTAGATACTAAAGGTACTCAGTTCTCAAAAAACAAAAAGTGTTTTAATATTTGATGTAGTATAATTGAGGATTATTTAAAGAAAGATCTTAAACAATATTATATGTCACAAACATAACACAACTTTAATTTCACATCATAATTGTCAAAGAATTATTATAATTACTGAGACTATGGCAATACGTCTTAATAGGAAGATTTGTACCATGTTCAATGCAGAAAGAAACTTATGACTGAAAATAACAGCAAAGGGAGAGAGAGAAAAAAAACAAAAGAACTTTGAATCATCAATCATGAATTTTGAAAATAGAACACAAAGTTATATTGTAATGTTATTAAATTTAGTGGATTTGAGAATTTTAAGATATATACCTATTGAAATCGATCCTATACGCGGCAACACTGCAACACAATATATTCAATGAATACTGCGGACTTCAGTTATTGCTAGATGCAAGTTGTATGCACCCTTATTGGAAGTAAATGACTTACTCCAATAAGGGATGCACAAAATAATCAAGTAAATATTTTAAAATGTGCACTGTTTAAATATTTAGTACATAAATATATTAGAAATACACTTATTAGTGGTGCAAATAAACTATTTTTATACTTAATATATTTTTCTTTGCACATTCTATATAAAATAATAATATTAATAGCATATTTAATATGGATAATTCATTTCAATTCTTTGGATTTAAAACTCTTACCTCAATAAATAAAATAAATATATCAACATAACACAACATAATCACAGATTAAAGTTAATTCTAACAAATATTTTAAATTATAAAATCACTAAAATTAACCTAAAAACAATATATAATGACAACATATAATATAAAAACTGGTCTGTGTATAAAAAAAACATTCTGATATTTTTTGTGGATTCTGTCCTCTCTGCCTAGCCTATAAAAAACTAGCCTGCCACTTGGGATATAGCATGAGGGTAACGTAATAGTTTATTTATTTAAGTATCTATATTTTTTGATGATACCAAGAATAATTACTAGAATAAGTAATGAATTTGGATGTGCTTGACATTAACAAGATTATGATGGATAAAACAGTACATGTGGGGTAACTACTGAAGCCCAAAAAAAAAAACACTGGTATAGAGAAATTGGTTAAATAGAACTTGAACCTATTTCATTCCGTTTCTGGCTGAAAGAGGCCGATGTACCGATTAGAGTACTGACCAGCTACAAACAACCTACATTATTTTTCTCTTTTATAAACTGAAGTGACATTCTTTCACATGCTATGCCCACTAAATACACCCATTTTTTTTATTCAATACAGTGTATTTTTTTCATCAGCTGACATTATAGTATTTAATATTTACCTATACCCCAAATTTATGGAAATGTACCTAGTAATAAGGATGATTTACAGTTTCCTTGGGCACACACAAATCTGACAATCAATTTGAGTTATAAATGATTGCTTAGTTTGGTGACAATAATACAGAATATTTGACAGTTCATCGCCGTGTTATAATTTTTAAAATTGATGACAGAATGTTCATTTTATTATTTAAAAACATAACCTAAAAAGTATGTGACAGATAGCGACAAGTACAACCTAGATTAACCTAATTTATGTTTTAAATAATAATAATATCTACAACATGCACATAAAACTATGGATAAATTACAACACATCTATTTCTGTATGTCTGAGCGAAATCACACTCTGTTGAATTTTGGTCAAAGTGATTTGTCTATGCCCTATTTGATGTCATATTTTTATTTGTTGAAAACACTATATTTTGTATTATCCATAATGGAATTGAATTTTAACCTGATATTGTTTAATTTGAAAAAAAGAGTGTAGCATTCAAATCAAATTAATTTTGGCGAATAAACTTTAAAAAGCCATACTGAAAAATGACGTCTTGTGATTACATTGTGTGGTTTCGCTCCGATGTACAAATTTATATTAAAGCACGAAGATTAAAAACAAGGCATTCGAGATTATTATAACTATAATTTATAAAATGGCAGCATTTTTTGTTACGAATATCTTTTTGATTAGAACGATATAGCAAAGAAGTCTACACACATATTATAAAATGAACACAATTTTTTCAATAACTACAATACAAAATGGAGTTCAAACTTTTCTAAATCAAATAGCTTATAATTACACTTATAATTTAATTAATATATGTAGTTTTGGAATAGAAGCCATGCCAAAATTAAATCGTTTGTGTTTCATTTCTGATTAGTTATTAACGTAGAAGTAATGTGTCAAAAATAGTTTCATTATTTTCATTTGGCATGTGAACAAAATAGACATTTTTTTGCCCATTTGGCAACTCACACAATTTTAAAATTTTATAATATTAAAATATTGCAAATTGTGTAATATTTTTCAGAGAATTGTTAGATTATTTCACAGAAAATGTTGTCAGAAATCTTGTATTTCTACTTCATTACAAAATGAATTACTTGGACATTGAATACGATACAGAAATTTAGAAAAGGTGTAAATGTAAAATATTTTTACATGGGTGTTAATTAAAACTTACTCAATGTGTCTGATTTGAAAATATGCCAAAATAATATATTTCAATATTTGAAATTAAATTAGGAAATATTCAAACTTTAACTCGAAAAGTTTTATTCAATGAAATAACTCCGAAGTTATTATTTGTTTTTCAATCATTCAGGTTTATTACAGAGGTTTACTAAACAAACTTAATATGTAATAGGAGTCGGTTTTTATAATCTGTCTATCCATCATTGTCAGTAAAAATCTTATACATTAAATTTTAACTGATAGTAATAGATGGACATATTATTTATCTATCTATCTCTATCCTTACATCTTATCCACAATGGGATACTTCTCTCGCTTTCTCCTTATTCATATAATTTCTTATTCATGTACTCAACACGCATCCACCCTCGAGAACTTGATCTATGTGATCAAGCTACATGTTTTTCAAACGTCCAGGCTTTTCTTTTTCTACACTCCCTCTTTCAGATAAATACATCCTTTTTGTCATTCTTTCATTATCTATCCATTTGCTCCACATATCTAAACAATCGCAACTTATTTGCACATATTCTATCCACAACACTCCCCTCTCGCATCTGTTCATTCTCCCAATATCCTCATCTCTCTTTTATTTTACCAACCATTCAGAGATCGCATCTCCACAGTATTTATTCTACAGATTATTGAACCGACTATAAATGAGTGTAAGAATAGTAATGATATATAAGAAAAAATAATAATAACTCAAAAATAAACATTAAGAATCATAATCTCAATCAAAATATTGTTTTCATTGAACATAAGTACATAAATTAATAATAATTTATTTTTCTACAGTATACGAAACTAGGCCTTAACTTTTGCGAATGTATAATGTTTTATGTAGATATAGTCATTTTTTTTTTAATTTTATATCATTGATCCAAATGATATCAAACTCGACATAGGTAATATGAATTGCTCTCTAGAAAACGCGAGTTTTATAACTTATGTACTTATGCCGAAAGTTACAGAATATAACTTATGTACTATCTTATTGTAACGCATCATATTTTACGAATTAATATTATGTTTAACTTTCAAAGTACATACAAAAGCAAAGAGGCACATTCGTAAGGAAGTCATTGATAATATACTAATGATATAATTAGTTATCAAAAGACTTTTTTAAGGAATGTTAAGCAATAATCATACACCTAAATATGAATACATTTCTTTCTAATGTATTTTTTAATCGTTTTCGTGGGCTAAGGCATAGACAACAGATCATATAATTCGGGTAACAATTCGAAGTAAATCATGAAGTAAGTAATTTTGTTTAAATTAATTGTTTTAATGCATTACTGTGCATATAACATTGTTCTTTTATTAGTTTATAAACACCCATTGATTAAATAAATACATAAAAAAGAAAAATTGATTAAATACATGGGTAAAAATAACAATCTTCTGACATTCCATATTTGAAATAAAATAGTTGGGATTGATCATAAAAATTTGAAATAATGATAAAAACTCTCTTTCTGTAGGAGTTGAAGTTTGACACCCCACATGCCCATATTTTAGTAAGAAATAATATTCTAAAACTCCAATATTTGTTTTATATCTGCAAATTTAATATTTATATTTGTTATTCAACATTCATTCCTACTTTGAAAATCAATTCAAAGTGTTTCTAATGCCTTTCAGTTTCACATTTTCTATCATTGTTCATTCACTCCACATGTTGGATTATTTTATTCATTTTAGTAAAATACAGATGCATACACATAATGAAATATAAATAAGTAAATAATTATCTACAGCCTTGTTTTGGAAAAGAAAGTAGAAAGAAATAAAAATAATATACGAAATATAAGGGTTCGCCCATTGTAATAAGTATTGCCACTTTCTAATGAAACTAACAATTTATTTAGAAATGTATCTTAAAGTATCCAACCAATATTTGATGCATTTGCTAAACGTGGACACCATTTATCAAATATTTACCTTATATATTGTTAACTTGTTAATGAAAGATTAAGTTTGTTACAATTTACAATTAAAATGAATAGGCTCCTGAGTTTCAAGAAAAATATAGAGATTTCATGGTGATCTTTTTTTGTTTGTCTTAAGGTTCCAAAAGGTTGTAGTTTTTAGGTTGGAGGTAGTACCAGCTTTTTAAAAAATATTAAGGCTCCACACCATAAACGTAATGAAAGCCTTTTTTTTCTGGAAGTTAACAACTTAATTTAGTTTTGTTAATTAAAAATTAACCGATTTTAACTTTGTTAATTAATGATACTTGAATTTCAACTTTGATTATAAAATATTCACGGATTGTTAGGTTAAAGGCCAGCTCTAGTCGTAATTAAAAAACCTTAATAGAAGATATTTCTTATGAGAATGTAAATCGTCATTCCTATGATGAAGAATTTGGAGACCTGTATATTGTTTGCGCCGTCCACCAGTTCCGGAAGTAGTACCGTCTTATTCATCATCCAATGGAAGGCCTTCATGTTTTTCTTCTGTTTTAACTCATGTCCGATTATGTTTCTTATGCGAGTGTTGTATTCATTCAGCCATTGTCTCTGGAAAAATGAATTCATTCTTTTAAAAAAGCACATAGTAATTCTGTTGCACATGGCTATCAAATTAAATATTAAAATAGTCAGGTTAGATTAAACGGATTTCGCTTTTCTTTTGGATTGTATTAATTAAGCAAAAAATTAAAATAACACAAATATTCCATAAAGTGTGCAATATAAGCCAAACACAACGGTGCTTTCTTCGGCCAACCCATGATGATGCAAAATTGCAGACACTCTGTATATTAAAAATTACGAATCATTTAGAGCACCTTGTGAGTGTGCTGTAATTGCAGTTGTATTGATTTTGGTAATGCACTGCCTAAAAGATGACTTTTTTTCAAAATTAAAATATTTATTGTAAATTACTAAAAATTAAAATAATCAATTCTTTTACCTGATTTTGATTCAGCAGCTTAACATCAATTAGTTTTGGTTCGAACGGGACTAGAGTTACATCCACAAATTTAAGATACATCCCATCCTCATCCGAGCGTTTACCTAATGTAAATTCCTGGACCTCCAAAATGTTCTCTAATCGTACTCCAAATTGTCCTTCTTTATAGTAGCCTGGTTCTGTAAAAAAAACACCACAGATAAGTAATTGAGTTCTATTCTAATCTATACTCCTAAGGCCATATTCCAAGTGAGGGTAAATAGAGAGAACAGAATCCCATAATAGTCTCCACATTTGTGCAATTCGATTTCTTAACTCACCGTGTGCACATCCTTGAGAATTTGATCCACGTGGTCAAACCACGTAGTTCTCGGACATCCACATTTTCTCACACTCCCTCTTTCAAATAAGCTATTGAGTTCATTTCTAAATATGCATGTTCATAATGATTATTATGCCCATTTATTTGGCAAGAGTGAAAAAAAAATAAAACCTTGTTTGCACGACGACCGATGTGGCGCGGAGGCTAACGCACTTGCCTTTGAGTCACGAGGTCCCGGGTTCGATTCCCGGCCAGGGCAAAATGAAGAATGACCTTTTTCAAATTGTCCTGGGTCTGGGTGCTACATGTATATGACAAACATAACACGTATAGGCAATTTACACAGACCGAGCTAGTCCCAAACTAAGATATGAATCATGTATTTTGGGTACTAACACGACGATACACAAATACATTGCACTTAACACATTGTGTTAAGTGCAATGTATTTGTGTATCGTCGTGTTAGTACCCAAAATACATGATTCATATCTTAGTTTGGGACTAGCTCGGTCTGTGTAAATTGCCTATACGTGTTATGTTATGTTATGCTAATTCCCATCCGTTGGATACGTTTCACAATGCCTAACAAAATTGGACTTATTTCATTTATTGACAAAGATACTACAGCTAATGTGATTCCATGTCACTAAATTTGTATTTATTATTTGTACTAGGTAATCACATTTTTTCCAGATTGTAATAAATAAATAAAATACCACACATACCATTTGAAAAGAAATATCCAGGCTTGAAGTAAATATTATTTCTTTGTCCAATAGAGATCTGAATTGGAGCTGAAACAATAAAAAAGTACAAAGTTTATATATTTTTTTAAATAACCTATGTTATTGTGAGGACACATGCAAGCCATGTGATTCTTGGATGCTCATAATAGATGTTCTTAAGTCCCATGGTCAGACACTCTGACATATACACTTTCTTCACTATTCATTTGTTCTACTTGTATGAACCATTTCAACTTATTTCTCGTTTTTACTTTCATGCAGTACCAAAGTATTAGAAGCACTTGCTAATTTATTTGTGGTTTTGGTCAACCTTAATAGTGGCTCAAAACATTGAGACATAGCACCTCCGAATATTAGAAGTTCGAGTTGTTGGTGATTGGAACTGGACAATTTGATATCACTATATCAGTCCCGTCCACACTATCGATAAATGCAATGAATGAAAAGTTCTGCTTCTCTTTTTTTCTCACCATTTATATGGAAAAAAAAAACAGAAATATTTTTCATTTCTTTTTTATACAAACAAAGAAAAGAAACTATATAAAATTCTTCATTTACTGCGTTTGCCGTACAGTGTAAACCTGGCTATTATAAAACAGTTTTTTTTTAACTTACATTCATGTGCCTCTAAAAATGAACCGATCCCATGTCCCGTCCCATGCATATAATCTTGTCTATGTTTCCAGAGATTTTTTCTAGCCATGATGTCTACATCATTGATGTTGAGATCCGCAGGAAATACAAGAGAAGCCAAGTCTATAGCTGCTTGAAGAACCAAAGTGTATGCTTTCTTGTGTTCTGCTGTAGGTGTACCATAGTGAACTGTCCGGGTTACATCTGTAGTGCCATCTGCAATTATAAATTAGTAGATTATATTAATTTATTTATTCTTAATACACATTAACAACACGAAAGAGAGGTGTTCAGTAAAATATCATCAAGAAATCCCAGGTTAGAATATTTGCCATTGTTGACTTACTCATCCTTCTGTATCAGGGTTTATTATAAACCCATATTCATTTTGAAAAAAATTGAAATAATAATTAATAATTATTGTAAACTGTGCCTGTTTATAATATTATGTAGGTTCTTTTTAATAACGACACGGATATTATATTAACACAAATATATATATTCAATAATAAATCCTACTTATAATTGTCGAACACAACTTAGTCAATCACGCAGCGAACCAGTGCAAGTCAAGGTCGTATCTATAATGAGTGTCGTTCCCTATAGGAAGCTAACCTATATGGACTAAATAATAAAGTATTGCTACTCATCAATATTCCTTGCTTCACTTGTAAACAAGTGCAAGGTTCAACTCACCGGTGCAGTGTACAAAGTCCATACACTACAATAATCAGGTCAACAGGATGTCGATCTGCAGACAGACTTTTCTTCAAGGAGCACATATATTATGTGCTTTTTTTAATGGTGTACCCCCCTCCCCAATAAAAACAGTATTGAAGAATGGAAAAAAAATCATTACATCGTGGAGTCCCCTCAAAAGAATAGGTCTCCCACTCTTTTCTGCAAATTTTTCTTACCATCATACTGTGCACCAGAATCCAACACAAATGTAGAATTTTTCTGTATGGGTATTGAAGTCTTATTAGTCGGTTGATAATGTGGTAGAGCGCCATGGGCTCCATATCCAGCTATGGTTGGGAATGACAGACCTCTGTTGTTATCCTGAGATTTCCTTGTTATATCCAGTACATTAACCACCTTCAGTTCATCCCAGTGGTCATCCACTTGCATCTGAAATATATATGTTAAAATTTATTTCTACAAGAAAACTTATATTTAATCAATAGACTTCCATTTTTATTTGTGACTATTTCATATTTCAATTAGCCCTTAGTGTAACTTTTATCCCGATCCCCTCTCGGAGTGGTTTGTCCTCAACGTTTGGACAAACCACTCTCTCGGAGTGGTTTGTCCTCACCAAGGGAGTGAAGCAAGGTTGTGTCATGTCTCCGTGGCTGTTCAACCTATTCTTCGACTACTGTATGCGACCTGTGAAAGAGATGGATGTTGGTGTCGAGCTGAATGGGTTTCGGGTGAATGCATTGATGTACGCAGATGAATTGGTGTTAATGGCTGAGAGTGAAAGGGACTTACAAGAGATTGTTACGTGTGTGTATGATAGTTGCAATTTGAATGGTTTGAAAATGAATGTTATGAAGACGAAAGTTCTAGTGTTTGAAAGAGAGAATGAAAAAACGATTTGCGAGATCAAAGTTGGTGACGAATGTTTGGAGCAAGTAAGTGAGTATGTATATTTGGGAAGTATGTTTGCGAGGGATGGAAGATGCGATAGGGACATTGAAAGAAGGAAAGTGGCCGGTGCTAGAGTGAACGGTGCACTTCGACCCATTGTCAGCAATGGCAATGTGTCGAACATGGCTAAAATGCTGGTGCACAATACCATTCTGGCACCGTCACTTACGTATGCAAGCGAGACATGGACGTGGCTGAAGAAGGACGAAAGTGGAATAAATGCAGTGGAGATGCGATCGTTAAGAAGAATGGTTGGTAAAACGCTGCGTGATAGAGTGAAGAATGAGGATATTAGAAGAATGAGCGGATGCAAGAAGAGTGTTGTGGACAGAATGCGCGTGAATAAACTACGGTGGTTTGGACACGTTGAACGAATGAACGAAGTAAGAATGACAAAGAGGATATACTTGTCTGAAAGAAAAGGTGTGAGGAAGCGCGGACGTCCGAGAACCACGTGGCTTGATCACGTGGATCAAATTCTCAAGGACGGCTGCGTGTTGAGTAAGAGGAATCGACGTGCGTGTATGAGAAACTGTATGAATGTGGAGGAAGCGAAGGAAGTCTGTAAAGATAGATCTGTGTGGCGTTCCGTTCTCTCTGCCTACCCCACTTGGGATACGGCGTGAGGGTATAGTATAGTATAGTATAGTTTTATTTAATTAAAAAAATAATAAAAGTAAAAATACTTTAGAGTTTTAAATTTATTTATTCACCAGTAACATATGTTTCGGGTAACAGGCCCATATTCAGTCTTTTATTTGTCTTTTGTATCGAAACAGCTTTATGACATAGCTAGGTCAGATGGAAAGGGAGTTGAAAATTGAAAATTATTGTCCATAAAATATATAATTACTTGAGATAGGGTGTGCTTCAGAATGGGGGCTAACTTAGGTTGACCCTTAGGGGCACATTGGAAAATCTTGTCTTACCCTTTCTTCTAGGTATGACAAAACATCACACATTGCAGCTCCATCTCTGATATGAGCTCTCCTCATTCCTTGTATCTCAGTTGGGTTCTTCACAGCCTTCATGTGGATGATTGGTGAGGGAATGTAGAGCCTTTTCTCATCTGGAATAGATGTATAGATGGCTTCACTGACTCCAGCACTAAAGGAGTAGGAAGATGGTAACAGGACTTGCTTCCATGCCTGGGAATGAGTGCGAAGGTTGCTCCAAACGTTGTCATAAGGATGAACTCTGAAAGCAAAGAGTTAAAATGTAATAGTGGATAAAATGGTATCTTGGGTTTCTAAATCCAACCCCCATGTCAATAACTTTCTCAGACGAAATATACCTACACTGAGTAAAAACATCTCCAGTTAATGAAATTCGACTCTCGGTGAAATTTCAATCCTACTGTTGATATTTATCTCTCTCAGTGAGTTTGGGAATTTAAAGGTTATTGTGAAATACTTACTTGGTGCAGTTGGGATTGAAACATGTATCTGCTCTCAGACTAAGTTTAGCTTCAATTGAGAGTTTGCCAGGATCAACATAAATGTGAATGTTCTCATTGGTAACGACCAGGTAAGCTTTAGCCACTGGAGTGTATGGAAGATCTTGTCCTCTGATATTCAGAAGCCAAGCTATTTCATCTAGAGCTGTGACCACCATGGCATCACATTCCAGTTTGATCAACTGTTGCCGAAGTTCTGCTACTTTAGTCTGCCATGGTTTACCTGGAAAATTTGCCTCAATTTTAACAAAGTAGAAGACTTACAGGAATATTCCTGCATTGGCAAACACATTTGAAGAACTAATATGTTTTCAAGATCAAATTAGACATGAGAATGCATCCTGAATACAAACTATCGATATGTTCTCGTCAACTGGATGATATGTTGGAATAGCTGGAATATTACCTGCGAATTCTTTATGATGGACGTATATCTGCACCCTGGAGAGATGAGGTCTCTCATCTTTGTCCCACAACTGATCAACCAGATTTTTTCTGACATGAACCAACAGTATATTTCTAGCAGCCAATCCCACTTCCCACTGCTCCCAAAGATGATGTGGTACTAAAGTAGGATCTGCACCAACACGAGCATTCTCTGGGAGATGTTTCTGGAATTACAAATACGTTTAATGCAGGTACTTATAACCGTTTCTTCTAACATCTGAATTTGACCTAAAAAGATATTTAGGATAAAAACTTGTGACTAACAATTAGCCAGTCCGATATTGACGGTACTTCAGGATCTTCTGTCTTCATTATAGACCAATGGCATGTTAATTCCTGATCAGTCTGTAAGACGTAGCGCCCATCTGTCCATAGAGCGGCTGCTCCCATTGTGATGACGGCTGTACCATCGCTACCACTGAACCCAGTTAGATATCGAAGACGTCTGTCTTTGTTACTCGGCGTTTCGCTCTGAAATAAAAAAAGTGGATATCATACCTAACATGAAATTATTGAAAACAAATAGAATGGATTGCACGCTTCGAATCTGAAAAGCGATTGTTCATTATCTACCAGTTTCACCATTGTCGGTCTTAAGATGGAAGTTACGGTCTTAAACGATCGTTAATCTGTAGGTATTGTTTTTGAATATTCTTCTACTTTACCAAGATTAAGACAATTCCCGACAATTACTTATTATCTTTCTAGTTTGCAGACATGAGGATGTATTTTGAAGTCTTCACATAAATGGTAGGTACCGGAAAACATCATTTTCTCTTCTGTCGGTGTGGCTAGCTGGGTTTAGCTAGTTGATAACGCCAATTTTATAATCCAATGTTTCTGATGGAATGAAAGACCTCTCACTGTAGAATTCTATGGTACCACTGTTCTTATAAAAAGGGGAACAATGGAGCAGATGTGTACGAAAAAAGGGTAAAAAACCAATGAGTACGGAAAAGGATTAAAAAGGAAATAGGCGATAAGTATGGAATAAAGATAAAGAATGATAAAATAAGTTTGGAATTTTACCTGATGTTCATCATAACTTGGAAGAATATATGCATCCAAAACATCTCCCAAGACAGCAGATCTGTCTCTCATCTCACTTCTTAAGAGTCGCAGTTTGAGATCATCTGCCGGAGCCAACGGGGTCTGGCATTTCAGTCTAGGAGTACTTCCGTCATTTTCCATTCCAGAGTTGCTGCAACTTATTGGCTTATCTGGAAATTAAAACAACGAAAATATTAGCAGATTTGCTTGTAGGTATTATGCTACGTGACTCCTTACTTATGACACAAAAAATATCTTGAGTAGGTCCACCTATGTTGAAATATCTTTATTTCTCGGATATTTCAGGAGTCCAATTAAGGACTCCTACTTATCCGTTTAGGTCCACCTATATAGACTTATTTAGGTTCAATCAGGAATAACGCAATGAACTGCGAATAGTAATTCACAGTTGAAATACAGATAATAATTGGGACAGCCGCTTATTTGGGACAAATCTCAAAGAACAGAAACCAAACCAAAAAACCAACAGTAAATTTATATGTTTAATTGGGACAACATTCCATTGGGACAGTAAATTTAAGATCACAGCACATATTATGTAACACATTCTCAAGAAAAAATATGTACAAAGAATTCGATATGATGCGTTGTCTCACAGCTGATCTTATTCAGTCACCAATACACCAGCTGGCACGTGAATTAAATTGTATGCACCTACCTATTTATTATTTTAATTAGGATTTTTTTTATAAAAGTTTATATTACATACTTATTTGTAATTTATATGATAATTTATATTACCTATATTTAATTTACAGTTTCCAAGAGTTTGTAAAATAAAATTATTGAAAAAAATATGCATTGTTTAATTTTATGTGTGTATTACTGGTTAATATGGCCTTAGTTGCCAAAACCAAATAGATGAATTTGAAAAAATGTGAAATTCGCTTAATTGGGACGAAATGCCCGAGTCCCGATGTGTCCCAATTAAGCGGAATCGACTTTACATATTTTTTACATTGACCTCAAAGACTGGTACCGCTGTACAAACTTCTCATAAACTATGTTCCAAAATTGAAAATAATTATAATTATGTATGTATTATGTTGTTTCACTCCATAACATGAAGATGATAACGATTTCTTTTCTACTCACATTAAGTATACCTACATACATATCTGTTAACTCAATAAAAATACCCCACAATAAAAAAAAACACAATGATTGTCCTTCAAATCTGGAACACAAAAGATATTATGTACTTATATGAACATAATATAAAGAAACAAAGGTGATTAGTGTAAAAAGCAAATATGCAAAAATCGTACATAAAAAAATAATAGGAGTAAAAAACACTATGAAATACTCTTAATTTATTTATTTATAATAATAAACGGCTAAAACAGCCTTTACAAACATAATAACAAAAAAGAAAACAGTCAAGTGAAAAAACAATGTACTTATATCATATAAGGAGAACAATATAAAACTTAGATACTAGCAAATGATTTCAAATATATATAAGCACTACGGTTCTAACCAAAAGTATATAAGAATTTATACAAGTATAATTCATTCTATCTAATCAATTCAACCTAAGCCAATTCGTAAGATTAATTGCATTTGAGTACCTACCTACCTATATTACCTAATTTAATTTTTGAATGAAACATAGTGATACTGTGGTAGAAAGAAGACAACATCAAAATCGTAAATGTTTATCTAACCTACATAGGCAATAATTTAGCCCTTATTTATAGCAACCTTCTAAACTATTTTTAGTCCTCTAGATAACTTTTTCTATACAAACTATATTTATATGTACACTATATTACATTAATAATTTCGTAGGCGGAGTTTACAAAAAATAACGGGGAATACTTTATATATTCATCTCTTTCCGTTACAGGAGACCAACGAAAGGGTTAAACGAAGTCTACTCTAAAAACGCGGGAATTTATCAGGCGAACATACTTGTATGGAGTAATTCTATACAGAAACGGGGAGATGTTGTTATAAACGAAGGTGGTAGGGTTGGTACATTCAGCCTTAAAGCCCCGCCCTGACGTAGCGGGTGTAGTATATAGTCTCTCACTTTCACACCAATGCATCGTTAAGGATGCAGTCGAGTGAAAGACAAGGATGGACATAGTAAGTATATTGTTTATCTCACAACACAGAGGTTTCTCTTTCTGTTTGAGTATCGTGGGTTTTTGGATAACATCCTTGTATTATTTATATCATTCTATATTATGTATTAGTTACTATATTATTTCTACATGTGGGGTAAACAGATAGGATGGAGCGTCATATAGATCTGTCCCTACATACTTCTTTCGCTTCCTCCACATTCATACAATTTCTCATATACACGTACGACGATTTCTTTTACTCAATACCCGTCCGTTCTTGAGAATTTGATCCACATGGTTCTCGAACGTCCGCGCTTTCTCACGCCCCTCTTTCAGATAATGTTCATCATCCATTCGTTCCAGCGATGTTTATATTTTCCAACGATTCACGTAGCGAATGTGTTATTTTTTATTCCTAAATGTTGTCAAACAATAGTGACGTTGGTACTGGTGTCAAATTTTTTTTCGTATTTTGAAATGAATTTCATTTTTTCAATTTATTCAGGGTTTGCAATACACTCTCATAGTAAGTTATATGATGAGCAGGAATTAATACAAAATAGGTTCTATCCACCGGCACAAATCATCCTTGTAGGATGTTATGCCACAAGTGAAAAAAAAGGTTCTATCCATGTTCTGTGTAGTCAATCTATCATTATTATCCCCTAACGCTGCATTCTTTGTGGCTTAGGTAGAAAGGATGTCGAAAATAGGTACCTGCCTATATCAGTTGTGTAGGTATATAATAAATAATAAATTATTATTATTGTACCGCAACAAAACTTTCTAAAAACGTGGTTGGGTGAATTGCGACTAAATGCGTCAACTCAAAGGTTAAGAAAATGTGGATGATAATTACTTTATATAGGCACCGATTTGGTTTCAGTTATGTCAGTTTTTAAAAATGTTTCCAAAGAACAGCATTATTATCTAAAAAAAAATTTTTTTTAATGTTGTTTTTGTAATAGTTAAATTTCGACCGGTTTTATTTTTTTTTATTTTAACTTTTTCAAAAGGTTGTGTAAAAATTGTGATGGGAACTGAATGTTCCATCCCATATGACGTCAACATGTAACAGGACACCATATGCAATGAGGATGTAAATTCGTAGAGAAGCATCTTTTCTGAGCGAGACAACAGGATATGATGAAGAGTGTAGAGGAATGTGTTTCGCCGCAAAAACCAGCGTGGGAAAATTCGTTAAAGGGTTGATAATGGGCGTGAGAAATTGTTAAGATGACGTAGAAAACGTATCAAGGCAACATAGCCTATAGTGGGTCTCTTACTCACATTCCAGATTCCAGAGTCAAAGAAGATAAAGCGTTTATTATTTTCTAGTCCCTTGAAATGCTTCGAGGGGGAATAAAATCTGTTTTTTTATTTAGTATCATTCTAATCGTCTTCGATTCTTGTAAAATATGAGCATTTGAATTTTGAAGGAAGATTGCCAATATTTTTGTTGAGCCTTAGAGCTTTTTGGCACGCTGTGATGAAATTAACTTAATTTCAAATATCTATGTTTTTGTACCAAACTTATTATGTCAAAATATTTTAGAAATTGGCCGAAATCAGATGTATCTTTAGATAATATTAAAATCATTACCAAAAGCCAAATTAACAAAAGTTGAATCGATTTTGTATATCTGTCACTCAAAGTTGACAGACAAGATAACCTAATCGATACAATAGCGGGGGAGTCATGGTAATTATTAAGTGAAGACCTAAACAAAGTAGGCCAAGTCCTTGGGCATAGTTTTCTCTGGGTCAAAAATGCCAGGGGTTCATACACGTCAAGAAGTAGTTACTTAGCAGGTAGTTACACGCCTATTTACAACAGAACCTTTTACAACCTACTACAAAATATTTATTTTCGGATGACAACAATAATATCGTAGTAAGACGTGACGTAATAATGTGTATGACGTGTAAAAAATATAAAGGAATTTGTAAGTATGTAAATTATTATCAACCCCTGCTGAGAATTTTATGAGAATGTCGATAAAAAATAACAATACCTACTCAGAATCACAAAAAATATTATGTACCTGATGATTTCTTAAAGAATTTTTATAAAAAAAAACGGTTGCATGGGAAAAAAGGACGAGAGGACCGTGAGAAAATGTGTAACTGAACTGAAGTTCTGGGCTAGGAGAACAGAATCCAAAGAAGATTGGATTTACATGATGTAAGTCGAAGAAGGGCGGGTAATCAACTAGAACATGAAGATGAAAAATGGTATTTATTTGAACGAAATGAATAGGTAGGTAGGTAGGTATGTCCCATCTTTTTGCAGAGATAAAAAGTGCGTGTGCGTGAGAACAATAGAATGCCCCCTTTTTGTACCAGACAAACATAAAGTGATGGGAGATGGATCCAACGGGTACCCTCAGGCATTGCAGCAGCCGCCGAGACAAAGGGCGGGCTCAGTATTATAATAATGAAATATATCCCGAACAACGATCGCTATTCGTGGAACTGGAACCGTCTCCCTTCGTTTGTTTGAAGGGGACTTTGTTAGCAGTTCAGAGAACAATGGAGTATGTAAACAACATATATCAGGAACGCAGAGATATGAAGGATAATTTTTATTATTTCGATTCTCTCGTCCTCACTACATAAAATTTCACTGCCTACAAGCACTATATAAAATATTAAACATAGTAGGTATATGTAATATTAAATAGGAACGAATATCGTACACAATATCACACAACCATGCATCATACGATCATTCACACTTACCCATACATTTTCGAAGTGAATACAGGAAAATAGATACCTAATATTATATTACGTAACTATTTATTGATTGTGTCGGTATGTGCGACTACTTTACCTATAGAGCCAGGTAAAATAAAAAAAATTATAGGAATTTTTATTGAAAATATAATAAGGTATAAGATGCTTCTTTGTCAAACACACCCTAAACGCCTTCACATTTTGCAATAATATTCTTGTGCTATAATAAAGGTAATTTGTGTTATAAGAAATAAAATAAAAGAATGATGCTCGGAGACGTGGCAGTCCAAGGCTTAAATGACAAGATCATAAAAACCAGATCCTATATGAAGGACACGTGTTAAATAGGAGAGCATATTTTATGAATTGTATGATAGTGACCGAAGCGAAAGGTGTATGAAAAGATAGGAGGAAGTTGCACTCGATTCTTTCTGCCAACCCCACGACGGAAGCAGCATGATAATGTATGTATAAAAAGGTGAAGGTTTTTAGTGGGATTCGATCCCAAGATCTCCCGATTGAAAATCCAAATATTTGCTATCATACCGACTTGATTAAACATTCATGGCATGAAAAGAATGAATAATTATGTAAAATTTACAAAGAATATATTTATGATTTATTTAGAAAATGTCCAGAAATTGTATGAACCTATCTATAGTCAGCCTTATTTTTACTTTAAATAAATAAAATAAGTATACACCAAAGATCAAATAAGCAAAGATCAAACAAATAAGTATTATTACATACTCTATGGTATACACATTAATTGGCAATGTAAATTATTAAATGTTTATTATTGTATTGTTCATTGTTAAAGCTGTTGTATCTGTTAAAATAAAATAAGTGAAATAAAAATAAAATAAAAAGATTTCTGTCACTCTGAATCCCAAACGTCGGAACATATTTTGTGGGATTGTTCCCACACCGACATCAGTAGGAAAAGAGAGGAGATGCTCGTTGCTGTTCGTGGTCCATCCTTTGGACCTGTAGGACATGCGGACTTAGTGGCCACAAGGAAAAACTTTTTCGCCTTCAAAAACTTCTGCACTTTCTTTGGTAGCCTAATATCCCCTTCAAGTAACTAGCGATACTGCATAGAGAAGAAGGCATATTCCCATTTCTTCCCTTCCCTTTTTGCACCAAATTTTTTTGGTGTGTGGCCGCTAAATCTAGAGTGCTCCCTCGGGGCAGCATTTCTCGCTTTAATGCGACATTAAATCCTGTTTGTGCATGTGTGTGTCGTTATGGAGATACATATCTCCAGGTACGGCACGAGGTATGTGGCGGGCGCTGCCCTTATAAAAAAAAAATAAAAAGAAATGTTTTTTTCTAGTTTTATTGAGAAAGATGAAAGACGTCTTTCTCCATAAAAATCGAATAGTAAAATCTTTTTTTTTAATTTCATTATAGAGTTCTACCTAAACACTAACAGTGAATATAAATGAAATGAAAATGAAATTATTGCTATAACGGCATTTTCCACAAGTGGGATAACCAGTATATAACAAATATACAGAACATCTTCCCCGTGACATAAATATATACCTACCTAAAAAAATCAAATAAACATAATATATACGTAAATAATAAACGAAAACATACCTAAATTATTTACTAAAAATATAAGCATAGTTTTGTAATTTGGATTAGGAAACAAAAATCAATGAGGAGGCTTTATTAAATGAGTTCAATTTACCAGGGCTGCAGGTAATTGAATAGATTGCCTTATATGTTTACTGCTAAACTGATAGAAGTAAGTGACGGGCGGTGTTGTGTGGAGGATATTGACAACAGGAAAGAATAAGAAATACGGAATGAAACATTCAAACATAGTAGAAAATTAAAGGGATGTTTATTCTCCTTTATTTATTCAAGAGTTAGTTAGAAGTAAGAAGCTCTTTGAGATAATTTCGCCCTCGGTAAATTGTTTCTTGTTGTAGATATCTAGATGTACATAATTTTTGTTGTTTGTTATCAAAACTATGTAAGCAACCACAGGGATAAGCATTATTCCGACTTAATTATTCCTTATAGGTAAATATAAAATGTATGGCGTATGCTGTCTTGACACAATCTTAATATTCTTAATCTTGTCTAGATCTTAATGCTACGAAGCGCGAAGTGATATAATCCCAAGAATTCTGAGCTCTGTGTTCTCAAAAAACATGCAAGTAGAACTCTACGCTCAGAAAGACATCCACCAATTATATGCTGGACGAGATCGATAGAGCAAACTAGTCCTACTTCTATATGACAGGGCTTTTGGTGTCGCAGGACCCCTTATCTGAAAGCGACTCCTCGAGGACCTTCGTAAAAACCAATCAATAACAACCTTCAGGAGCTAGTTGTAGACATCGCTCTTCCAACATATAGTTCGTCGGTAGCCTGGAGGTAGAGTCTCGGCCTCGTGAACGAGGGGTCCGTGGTTCGATACCAGGTGCCGGCAAACTCCCCTTTCACGACACAAGCTTTTAGTAGCTTACTGTGAAAGGTGTATAAGGTTGTATTTGGGTTTATAACAAAACCCAGATATATCTTTTCTAAAAAAAAAAAAACATAATTTCCCGCGCCCTTGAGATTAGGGTTGCCAGATGATAATTCGATAAAGGAGTACATAAATGGGTCTAAAAAGGAGGATTTTTTGTAAAAAAAGAAGGACATTTAAAAATTAAATGAATTTTTTTATATTACTATTTTAACTTTATATTAATCATATTTAGCTGAGCTGCCAATTTTGGAAAAAAGTTCTTGGTTTTTTAACAAATAATTATTAAAATCTTCACATGTCACGTTTTTCAAATTGTATTGAGTAAGAACTAAAGATTCAACTGACTGCACACTTAGTCTATTCCTCTCTTTGCTCCACTCAGTTTTCTTCTTCTTCTTCAAGTGCCCTGTCGGGTCCCCCCAACGTTGGCGATCACCTCGGCGAACTTGTCCCTGTCCTGCGCTGCTCGGAACAGCTCTTCCACACTTCGGATGCCGGTCCACTCCCTTATGTTTCGCAGCCAGGACATCTGTCTCCTACCGGGACCTCGGCGACCCTCAATTTTCCCCTTCAATATCAGTTGGAGAAGGTGGTATTTTTCTCCACGCAGAACATGACCCAGATGTGAAACCTTCCGAACCTTGATGATTGATAACAGCTCCTTGTCAACTCTAGCTCGCCTCAGGACTTCGGTATTGGTAACCATGTCGGTCCAGGGAATTCTGAGCATACGGCGATGGAGCCACTCAGTTTTAATCAGTGAAAAAACTCTTTCCACATTTGCGTTTTGTGCGCTTATACAAAAATAAAACTCGCAGATCTTGAGCAGTTCCGATGTTTAGCAAAAAGGAGGACTTCAGTAGGTAAAGGAGGACGGGAGGACTACTACTACTACGGCGATGGAGCCACTCAGTTTTAATCAGTGAAAAAACTCTTTCCACATTTGCGTTTTGTGCGCTTATACAAAAATAAAACTCGCAGATCTTGAGCAGTTCCGATGTTTAGCAAAAAGGAGGACTTCAGTAGGTAAAGGAGGACAACACATAAAAAAGGAGGACATGTCCTCCTTTTGGATACCATCTGGCAACCCTACTTGAGATGGATACTATATTAAACGGCGCCGAATAAATCATCCAAGATAGGTACATATATATGGATGTCTTAGCTGAGCGTAGAGGTCTACTTGCAGGTGTTTTGAGAACACAGAGCTCAGAAAGTGACATACAATTACGTCAGTAGACATATTGAAATTGCTATATTTCACAAAATTATGTACAAATTTGCCTTGAGTTTATTACTGTGTCCTCAATATTATGTCACTTATATCGACAGGTTGGAAAGTATTCAAAATAAGATTTTGACATACCTACCTATTTGGATTTCGGATGCTTTTTGTCTTTTTATCTCTCTACACATCAAGTCACAAGTGGGATTACTAATATTTGTTTCATTTAATTTCTTATTTCCACCAAGAACTGTCGGTCGATAAATTAAACTTCATATGTTTTGTTTTATGTAGATACTTATTATGTGTGATTAGTAGGTAGGTACATAAAACTCTCATTCTTCCGAATACTGTATATTATGTATGTATCTATGTAGTTTTCTCCTTCACTTGACTCGTTTCGAACTTGCATTTTATAAGAAGTATTGTAATCATAATATCTCCTTTTATTTATATTTCACTGATACATTCGATGGAAGTGGTGCACCCTAGAGAGCCCTTTTCTAAATCATCGCCTGTTATTGGCCGAGACTGAACCTCCTATCACCAAGTTCTACGCCCACTACAAAATTACAATATCGAAGGGTCTCGTGGCCCTTTACAATCTCTTATGCATTCATGTTTGCCTGGTGCATCGTATTCATTTATAAATAAACACAATGGAAATTATCTTCTTTTTATCGCCCTCAGGGGATTTGAAGAGTGTATCCAAGACAAATTAGAGAGAAAGGGAAGACATAGCCATAAAAAAGGGACGGATGTGTGTAACTGGCCTTGATAGGTCAACTGACTGCACTTGACCACTAAACAAGAAAAGAAACGTCATATTTTATTGAATAACTTTGTTGAAAACTCGTAACCACCTGTATTGTATGTACCCATATTAGGTCAATGCTCGTTACTCTAATTTGTTGCATCGAGTATCTTCATTTTTTATTTTTAACGTTTAATTATGTTTCTACTCTGTACTTTGTAGCATGTTTGTAGCGTATTTTTATGAGAACAATTGACGTTTGAAAAGTTTTTTAAAGCGCGTGTGTGCAAACGAATTTAAATACATTCGCAAAAAAAAAAAAAATCAATAAAATGTGAATTTCACACTGATATTTGGCAATATCGCGCCCCTCTCTGATGATACAATTGCAACATCCCTAATAATATTCAACAACTGAGTGTGGTAGGTATTGCCTATGTTATATTATGTGGGGCAACAACCCTCAATGCATCATGATCTCCTAATATTTGACGAACCACATCATAAACTATTGACGCGCCTTGACACGTGTCATAACCGTCTTATCTCGTGAGGCATTTGTCCCCAAGTCACCCAAGTGTAAATGAACGCAATGGTTCATCAAAGAAGAAGAATGGACGTGTCACTCTCAATGACTTTACTTATTAGGAGAGCATAACGTGGGCAACGGTCGCTCTGTCGACTGCGCGCGTTGCATTCTGGTGGGAAGAATGGAGAAAGTAGGGTTACCACCCACAAATTATGCGACATGCAGTTACGATAGAATCGTTAAATTGAATAAAGTAGTTTTACAATACAGTAATAGGTACACGAGAAAAAAATTAATCTAGTTTTTAAATTGTTGACACCCGTTCCTTGCAGGGTAGGAAGAGAAGTATGACGCCACACAACATTCTTATTCTGGCATATTTCCTTGTTTGTGTCATATCATAATATTCACCCTTCATTAAAAAAAAAAAAAAAACATTCATCTCTTCACGGCATCTCCCACAAGTGGGGTAGCTAGCGGACCAACTGCTTGTAAAAAATATATAAATTGTCCTCACCGTGTAATAAAGTTAAGATATTCAGGCAACATCCACAATGTTATGTAATTAAAAAAAAACGGAAAAATATTTTTATCATCATAATAAATACATGAAATATTTTTATTTACATAAGAAATTTGAATGTAATATTTTTGGAAAATAAATAAATAAAAAAAAGTAATAAAAAAAAATAATATAATAGTAAATTTTGGTAACCCTGACTACCAAACATAAAAGGGATTGAATTCCTGTTTATATTGTAGGAGTGCGACAAGCTCATAAGCGCGGAGTGCAACGGAGTGAGATAGAATGTAATGCAAGAGAGAGATATTGCATGCACGGAGCGGGATGCACAAGGCAGGAGTGCAGCAGGATAAACCTGTGCACTTGTTAGAAAGAGATGGATAATTTATAAACAGTATTATGGTTATTGTACATAGGTGCTATCTTTAGGTCACATTATACATATATATTTTGAGTTGTTCCAATATTATTATTATTCTTATTATAGGTAGTTATGTATAGAGTTGAGTTGATTAACCTTGGTCTTGAAACAATCAGCTAAATATATACGATGATGGATAATTTTTTCAGCGCCATTTAATTTATTTATTTTATAAAAAGGTTATATAACATACGTACATTATAATATAAGTTGCTCATAAATACATATGTATTAGGATTAAGTTACAGGTTACACAATATTTTAGGACGCGCCCTTGAAGTGGATTTATTCCACAAAACGGCGCATTATAAATTGTCTATTATTATTATATTACGGCGCATTATAAATTACATGCCACATGCCATCACGCCGCTTCCATCGCGGGGTAGGCAGAAAGGATCGAGCACCACTTCCTTCTATCCTTGCATACATCTTTCGCTTCCGCCACTGTCATACAATTCCTCATGCATGCTCTCCTGTTCAATGTGCTCAACACGTGACCGTCCTGTAGGATTTGATTTAAACGATCTTGCCATTTGATACTTGGACGTTCACGTCTCCGAGTACCATTCCTCTCAGCCAAATATATCTTCTTGGTCATTCTGTCCTCATTCATTCTTTCCACATGCCCAAACCATCGTAACTTATTTACATATTATACATGTTACTTTACCACTCAAAATATGGCATCTGTTTCTTAGTCCCTTTTCCCACCTATTCATCTCCTTTGTTCCAGTAAGATTTTCTTTATGTGAAAGTTACATGAAATTGGGTTAGTACTAAGAAATCGCGCCTCTGCGATAAACTCGCCCTCTAGTTTATTGATTCTATGATTGTATTTGTTTGAAATGTATTTTTGTGTGAATTTGCTTGCAATCAATGTTCGCAGTAAAGAATAATTAATAAATAAAATAAATGTTATATAACACACAACTAAGAAAGCTATAACCTAACAAATGGAGAATAACCAAACATTTAGGCAAATTAAATCTACAAAATATTGAATAGACAAAAGCATAAAAAATAAATTAAATAGAAAAAAAATAATAACTTGAAATATAGGCATGTAATAAATTTTTTTTTTTTTTTTTTTCTTTTTTTTTTTTTTAAAAAAGATATATCTGGGTTTGTTATAAACCCAAATATAACCTTATACACCTTTCACACTAAGCTAAAAGCTTGTGCCGTGAAAGGGGAGTTTGCCGGCACCTGGGATCCAACCACGGACCCCATGTTCTGAAGGCCGAGACTCTACCTCCAGGCTACCGACGAACTCGAAATAATTAATTCATTAATGCATAATTAATGACAATCAATATAATGCAAGTAGGTATATAGGTAATGCGGAGCAGAGAACATCTTCTAAACCAGGTAATACCTAAAAAGTTAAGAAAGAATTAATCTTCCGCTCTTTCCGTAAGTTCTCGAGTGTACTGTAAAAAGCAAATGTTCGAAAAAATAAAGACATTTTACACATCCTGCTGAAATCGCCTTGGCCAAAAGCTGTTATGGTCTCAGCGCAGGGTGACATTTTTAAGATAATAACAATAATCTTGAATTCAGCGATGAGGTTTGCCACTCATCTTGAATGTATTAATATTTCGTTGACACGGAGAGTACAGTTTGGTTTTTGTTATACACCTTTCACAGTAAGCTAAAAGCTTGTGTCGTGAAAGAGGAGTTTGACGGCACCTGGGATCAAACTGCGCACCTTCGTGTATGAGGCCGAGACTCTACCTCCAGGCTACCGACGAACTCGATTATCAAATTTACTAGACACAACTAGACAAAACTATTCATTTCACTGCGATAAAGTCAAAACCAATTATCTATACAATACACCTATCAGAAGGATTCACAGACTGGGAAATGAATATGGGTACTTGGCTGATAATTTCGCCGATTCCATTACCACTTATAAAAAATCATTGATGAGAATTCATTCATAATGTCCAGTTATTTTTTTGATATTTTATTTGTAAAATTTTATGATAGTAACACATTTGAGATCATAAGATCTTTGAATGTTTTATATGTACCTACCTAGTTTTAATTATCTTTTGTGTTTTAAGCCGTTTACATGTTAAAATAAAATAAAATAAATAAAAATAAGATATAAACTAGAAAGAGAGATGTCCTAAAGTCACTTTGGCCTCAATTAGACATAGTTCAGTATCTCTCCCACATAAAGATAAGTATATTTATTTATTTATTTATTCAAAGGGCTCAAAAGCCTACTACAATGGCATACATTTTGAAATTATCAGAGATGTGACGTATTTGAAATAAAAGTATTTGAAATACAAATACAAAATACGTATTTGTATTTTGTATTTCAAATACCTTTTTGTAAAAAGTATTTTGTATTTTATTTGAAATACTTTTTTTGAGTATTTTGTATTTTACACAAAATACTTTTACAATAATGGAGATGACATCTTAAGAAGTGAATTTGATATTGCATTAGCAAAGCTGAAAGACGGCAAAGCACCAGGCATCGACCTGATTCCATCAGAGCTGCTTAAATGCGCGGGAAAAGGCATGCTTGATACATTGTATAAGCTCGTCTGCAAAATATACGACACAGGAGAGATACCTGAGGACTTTGCCAAATGTCTGATACGAGCGCTTCCTAAGAAGGCAGGCACGACAAAGTGCGAACAACACAGAACCTTAAGCATGATATCACACGCTTCTAAGATACTCACCAACATTATAATGAAAAGGGCGGAAAATAAAATAAACGAAACACTTTCAGAAGATCAATTTGGATTCCGCAAGGAGACTGGTACAAGAGATGCAATCCTGAGTCTCAGACTTATTCTAGAAAAGAGAATAACAGTTAATAAAAACACATATATAGCATTCATCGACCTAGAAAAGGCATTCGATAAAGTAGAATGGGAACAACTTTTTAACATCCTAAACGAAATAGGAATGAGTTTCAAAGACAGAAGAGCAATCTGGAGCCTATATAAGAACGAAATGGCCGTAATTAAAAGCGGAGAGAGCTGCGCAGAAGCAAGGGTCGAACAAGGCGTAAGACAAGGATGCTCAATGTCGCCAGCTCTCTTTAACTGCTATATACAGCGAGCCATTGATGAACTGAGAGAAGAAATGAAGAACTGGACAGGAGTCAAAATAAATGGGAAAAAGGTCGACATGATCAGATATGCTGACGACATAGCACTGCTCGCAGACTCCGAGATGGAGCTGAACGAAGCCTTAGGAAAAATGGAACGTATTCTGTTGTCAAAGTACAACATGAAAATAAATAAAGAAAAAACAAAATGTATGGTCGTTGGAAAAGAGGAAGCGACTGCGAACATTGCCATAAATGGAGTGAGCATCAAACAAGTAAGTGAATTCGTGTACCTGGGCAGCAGAATAAACCAGGATGGACGCTCCAAATCGGAAATTGTAAGCAGAATAAACCAGGCAAGGATTGCCTTTAACAAAAAATCAAAGATATTGGAATCCCCAAATATTGACTTAAGCGTAAGGAAGAACCTTACTAAAGCCTTTGTATGGAGCATTCTGCTTTATGGTTGTGAGACATGGACCATCAGCAAGAGTGAAAGCGGACGGTTGGCGGCCTTTGAGATGTGGTGCTACAGACGCATGCTCAAGATCCATTGGTCGGAGCACGTCGAAAATGAAGAAGTATTAACCAGGGTAGGCGAAAAAAGGCAACTCCTTAAGAGAATCAGCCAACAACGAGCTAACTGGATTGGCCACAACATCAGGCATCCAGGACTACTCATCGCCATCGCAGAGGGTAAGACCGAGGGGACAAATGGCAGAGGCCGACCAAGAGACGCATATATGGACCAACTGAAGAGAGACATGAACTGTGGCTCATACGTAGGGCTAAAAAGACTGGCTGAGAATAGAGACGAATGGAGAAGAAAAACCAAACTCGTTGCAGACCAATCCAGTGGATTGTAACTCATTATATATATACTTTTACAAAATACCTTTTTATTGTTTGAAACAAAATTCTGCCATTAATTGATATGCGCTTACACAAGCTTTTTTTGCCAATTTGTTGAATTACAAATACAACGTTTCCATTAGTGTACTCCATTTTTGAGATATACACACATAATAATGATGATTGAACAAATTATACATGACGCCGTTTAATGATCCATGGCCATTTCAAGGGCGCTGTGATTTCTCCTGAATGGTAGCATTTTCAATTTTGTCTGAAGGCAATCTATTCCAGGCAGATGACGCTGCGACTTTGTTTCTTCTTTCTGCAAATTTAGAGGTATTTGCCCTTTTGAGTTCAACGAGTTTAAGAAGCTGAGCACAGCCTTCGCCACACATTTTCGACAGCGGAACAGCTCAGTGGGTGGTGTGCTACCTTGTGGACAGTGAGACACAGTTTAAACACCAGTATCTCTAGGACTCTCAGTTAGTGTAGACTTCTTAGTAGTGAAGTTATGTGGCAGCTCTTATTCTCTCTGTAAATGATCCGGAGGCAACATTAAAAACCACCTAAAGACGATAAGGAAGAGTCTGGAGCAGTCCTGTATATAATATGATGTTACAGTAGTCCATACGATTTCAGATTTGGATTATCCATTCTGATTTATTTTGCAGCCCAAGTCAAGAATTCTCTTACCTGCTTGATGATACTCAATCCATTTATGACATTTTTTGGCTTTTCTCTTCGAACAACCGTACATTTTGTCATGACTTAATTAATTTTTTTCTATTTTGACGGTTCTTCCTAAGGCTCATCCTCATTGTCTGCAAGCAATGATATATCGAATCATGTCAACCCTTTCTCCATTTATGTATACTTTTGTCCAGTTTTTAATTTCTTTTTCATTCATCAATGGTTTAAATATTAAATACTTTTGTCTTACACCTTGTTCGACTATTTGTAAAAAGTATTTTAAAAAGGTATTTTAAAAAAGTATTTTGAAAATACGTATTTTGTATTTAAATACCATTTTGAAAAAGTATTTAGTATTTTGTATTTGAAATACAAAAATTCAAAAGTATTTGAATTTTGTATTTAAATACTTTTTTGAAAGTATTTTGCACATCTCTGGAAATCATCACAATATGCAATTTCTTTCGTAGGTATAATCCTATACATTTTTGTGATAGGCCACAAAAGGCCACGTGCAAAATCAAGAAAAATAAGTATCTTATTTTGTAGGTAAGTATGTAAAATTATTTTGACACATCAAAGTAAAGCAATGTGAAAGTAATTAACGACTTTTTTACCTCCCTGATAGCAGAACAAACATAATACCAAACTCTCCTGTCGGCAAGGCTATAAAATCGTTTTGAATGTTCGTGTCGATATTTTCAACATTTATTAACATAAATATAATGACTTTATCGCCAGGATAGAGACTCATCTTTGATTCTGTTCCTTTTTTATTAATTTATTCAAATATACACGGCAATAACGTCAACTTTTACATGTCAACAAAATATAAAATACATAGGTACATAGACATAACAATGCTTTTTGTTTTCGTTTTTTGGCTTATCATTTCTTTTTTCCTCATTTATCCTGCTTAGATCGTCTTGGTCAAAAGCCGTTATGGTCTCAGTGCAAGGTGATATTTTTAGAATAATAATAATATTCCATGTAGATAAAATGTATTGCAAAACTCAACAAACTTGCCTAATTAGTATCAGTAAAAAATCTTGTATAGGAATGAAAATTATTAAACGCATAAAAACATAATTTTACAAAATATACCTATAAAGTACAAATTACAGAGTACCTAACTTAATAAGAGTATCTAAAACTATTCTACAAAATTGTACATTCCCGATTTGCTGACATTCTACATAGTGTAATGTTATTCTACTGTGTATAGTTAGAAAGTTTGTATTCACAAAGAGCAAGTAAGATAGGTTATATATACACCCTGTCTCTTTCTTTATTTTCCATCTGTTTCCCTCTGTAACTTAAGCACAAGCATCCCCCAAGCATTTAACATTTTCTTCGTCTTCAAAATAATATATTCTTTAGTGTTTTCTAGAAACAGTATACACGTTTTTCAGCGTTTGTGTCTAAGGGGAAAACTCAAGAAAATTCAACGCATTTCCTTTGGGCAACCCAACTTTCCTTCGTATTTCCTTTCCTTAACTTAAGAAAGTTAACGGAAAAGCTTTCCCTTGTATCAGGATTGCATGTCGGACAAATGGTGAAATGGAATAATAAAAGCGTCGAGACGACTGCTGTACTGCTTGCTACACAGGGGTTGACGGGGGTGGTTTTTCGAACGATTTAATCCACCCTCGCCGCCGTTATAGGGAGTAGTAGTGGGCGGTTCTTGGGTGGAAATGTTGAGCGAAACAGTACGGATAGTAACGGCCGTTTTAACGAACAATGAAAGCGTTATATTCTATCAGGGTAGCATGTGGAAAAGTGGGTGAAAATATGGCGTCCCGACGCCTATCGAATTGAACTAAAATCAAATTGAATCATTATGTCTGCATAACATTTTTATTTGATTGTCTTCAAAACAGATAAAATATTTATTTGATTTTAAGCACAGTAGGCGTAAATTGTAACGGGAGTTATGGATGTTGTTGAAAGAGTGGCAAGGTTGAAGTGGTCATGGGCAGGGCATGTTGCTATACTTAAAGATCAAAGATGGACAAAAAGGGTAGTGGAGTGGAGACCTCGTGAAGATAAAAGGAGTAGAGGAAGACCTCCAACACGTTGGTCAGACAACATTAAAAGAATCGCTGGTGACTGGTTGCAGAAAGCTCAGGACAGAGATGCCTGGTGACATATGGGGGAGGCTTATTTATTTATTTATTCATTCTTTACTGTACATTGATTACAAACAATTACATAAAAGGTATACATTCAAATTAAATACAATCAATATACAGAGGGCGAGTTTATCGCAAAGGACAGGTTCAGCAGTGGACAGGAATAGCTGCATAAGTAAGGCGTAAATTTTGATGTAAATAAACTCTTCATTCAAACTCAGGCTCTGTATATTATGGCACCTCAATCATTTTCTGAGCTATGTGTTCTCAAAATATCTCCAAGTAGACCCCTACTCTCAATAGACCTCCCACACTTTTCTGTAAGTTTTAGAATGTCCTGTAAAAAACAGGTATTCTTAAAAAAACATGTTTTGAGACATTCAACATCTTCAGTTCAGCGATGAGCTGAATGTCTTAACTTTTATATGCACGGAGTCGACGACTTGCATGTTTATTGTGAGCAGTTGGTTCGCTGGTTACCCCACTTGTGGGAGATGCCATGATGGGATATGGAGTTTTAGTTATGATACTGTGCAGATTTTTTAGTGAACGGGATATAAAATTGAAAATATAGGGATGTTATTTTCTCCTTTGTGATAGAATTAGTAGAAACCTGCAGTTTTAACTGCAAGTTTTTCCTGGTTAAAAATACATTCTCGCTTCGTCACTTTTTGTATTGACATGTTTTGATATGTCTACAGTTGAGAGAAGGATAAAGATATACTTACCCAGACACTTCTTCAAATTAATAAGCTGCCATCTAAGCAACCTTCAAATACTCGTACTTACCTACTTTCTGAGATTTTAAATGATGGAGAGCTCGTAACCATCGGTTCAACGGACGGGTAAAATTAGTAACTTTTCAATAATTAAGGCTGTACGCATAATGAACCAATTCTCAGCTTACATCGACACATTTGAAACAACTAATTACGATTTTACTAGCAAAGTTGAATAACTACTGTAATTGATCAACGCAAATACTTCAGGGGGGCTAAAAAGGCCAATATATTAGGAATTGTATAACGATTTAACGGCAACATTTCATCAAATATGAATTGTAGATGAATTGCTCAACGTGGCCATTTAAGGCCCCCAGGCTGTGATGTTTTACACGTTATAGGTTGTTATGCTTTGAATGTAACATTTACACATAATTTTAATGTGATTTTGATCTGTTAGATATTTATGCGTGCGAATTTCGTTTCAATGAGTGTTAGTACCACAAAGCAAGTTAGAAATATTAGAGTACTGAAGTTCAACAGCAAGTTAGAAGTTTGGTGCCAATATCCTTCTGGGTGCATACTGGGCATCCCACCATCTTAATATTACGGAGTGAAGCAGCAAACGTTTAGTGTCTTATTTTTGATTTTGGAACACGTTTTTTACTTGGACACTACTCCACCAGATGTATGTATGTATGTATGTATGTATGTATGTATGTATGTTGGATGATTTATTCGGCGCCGTTTAATAGAACATCCATATCAAGGGCGCGGGAAACTATGTTGAAAGAGCGATGTCTTCAACTTGTTCCTGAACGTTGTTATCGGTTGGTTTTTACGGAGGTCCTCGGGGAGTCGGTTCCAAATGACGGGTCCTGCGACACCAAAATAGAAGCAGGACTTGTTTGCTCTGTTGTTTTCGTCCAGCATGTTAGTGGATGTCTTAGCTGAGCGTAGAGGTCTACTTGCAGGTGTTTTGAGAACAAAGAGCTCAGAAAGTGACTGAGGTGCCATTTTGTTCAAAGCTTTGCAGACTATAAGGCACAGTTTGTATTGGACACTTTCACTAACTCTTAACCAGTGCAACTTTTCCAGTAAAGGTGTGATGTGGCAAGCCTTATCTTCGCGGAAAATAAGCCTTGCAGCGCTTTTGATGCTGAATTGTTTGGAACTGAGTTCCTATCTATATACTTACTGTACCGGACAATGGCTCACTCCAGAGAGCCGGGTACACAAAGACTGTGTCTCCGTGATGTGCAGGAGTGGAGGTGAGTGAGGGGTTCACCGGTTCTTCGATCGCCGCGGGCGCTTCCACAGGGTGCAGGGAGGGTACTAGGCTTCTAGTACCGCGGCTGAAGCGTAGGTCGTGCAGGGGTAGGTCGGGTCGCGACGTCGGGTGTGATGCCACTCGGCAAGCACTTCAACGCCCGTCGGAGCCGGCCTAATAGAACGCAGGCAGAGTTCGCAATCCCGCGCCTGGACACCTAGGCACACTACACTAGCTACTCTATTTGAGTTGTACGACCACAGGCAATGAACCAATGGTCAACTCTTTCAAGCAACTAGGCAGCGCACGGCGGTTGTCACGGTAAGGCACTTCGGGAGGCGACCACTACACTGCAGAACTACGTCGGAAAGCTCGTCGGAGAGGTGAAGGTACTGCTTCGTGTAGTCCGTAGAGATGAATCCAAATCCAGGCCAGGTCGTATGCAGCAATGTAATCCTCCAAGTCCAGTCCAGTGTCAGCAAAGGTGATCCAAAAGCAATTCCAAGGTAGGCAGGTAGTGGTAGGTAGAAATGAAACACGTCTGTTCAGTAGCGCTGCTCAGCAAGTTCTGACGACTACTGAATCGCGTCCCCTATATATATCCCTCTCGGCCGGCGCGCACCGTCTCATCGGGCACCTCGCCTGGGCGGTATACCGTGCGTTTTCTGCATCACGGTGTGTCGGGCATTCTCAACCCAACACACCGCGTGCCGCTTGGGCACCAAAACAGCAGCCGTCATTTCTTTATTATTCATAATATAACACATTTTACAATATATTTTCATTTACCAATGTACATTACAACAAGTTTACATAATAATTTATACATAAGGACATTATTTTATATGATCACACATGTTGCTTAATCTATCTAATTCGCACCAATGGTTTGGTGCCCATGATGCGGGTAATTCGCCGCCCGCGTGGATCGAAGCCACGCCGGGCGCATGCTATACCGCATACCTCTCTATGCGCGTCAAAAGTAAGAATTTTCGCCAAACCTTACTTATCCAATCGATCCCGCGGCCGATATTAATGATTCACATATCATTTTAATCAGCGTCGCGAGACCGATCGGCTCGTGTGAGGCTCGCTCATAAATTCTCACCCAGACGCGACATAGCTGTGTGTGGGGGAGGACCGCTGTTCGATACACTCCCCCCGTGAGGTCTCCGCCTCACCCTTCAACGACGAACTCGCGGTCCGTCCGAGGCTCCCCCCATGTGCAGCATACTCGGCGCGATGAACTCTCCAATGGTTCCTTTGGCCGCCAAGTAGTCATCTTCTCCGGGGTCCCTCGTTCCGCTGTCATCCTCTGCGAGGCAGCTTTCAACGCGTTCAACGGCGCTCAGCTTGCCCGCCACATCTGTTTGCACGGCGCGCGTTGTGAGGCATGTAAATAGCGCCTCGTCTTTCATCTCGCGCCGGCGTCCCACCACCTCTTCCATCGGCCCAACATAGTATACCCCACAGTGGGTGAAGGGCCGTTGGTGGTGGGCTGGTCTTACCGCGGGCCATGCCCCCATCAAGGGCTTGTCGGGTTTAGTATATTTCACCTGACTTTTAGTGCACCCGCGGTTTATCTTCTTGTGGCCGGTGTCGTGTAGCTTCTGGAGCCACAACATCACATATTGTTCATCTCCATCCAGCAGGGGTAGCTCTCCTTTGGCACCTTCTATTGCTGCTAATCGGGAACACACCATGATGATTCCATCTTCATTCAGCTTCGGTGCCCTGGCTGCCAATCTGCTGCCGAGGTACACTGCGTCTCTCGTGCGCAGGGCTTCTGTTTTGGCCCTGAAGGAGTCTCTGTTGAACTGTAATGAGCACTCCCTCTCTGCCATCTTGAGTTCCGGCACCGCTGGGAAGTCCTTCGATCGCTTTTGCCAGCGACAGTTGTCCACGAAACGCCTTACATAGGCTGTGGCCCTCACCATCTTCATCCATGATGAGACTCGTTTCGCTTCGGGCACTTCACGCCCCCTGCCGCCGCTTGCGATCGATCTGACAAGGCACTTCCTCTTCTCGATGTAGCCGGGTTTCTTGTCGGGCCACTCTTTTACAAGCCTGCGGAGCAACTCCGGACCATTAATCACTATCCGGTCCGGCATCTCCGCGTCTCTGGTGCCCATATCTGCGGAGTTCTGCCCCTCTGGGGCCCACCTTTGTTCACTGGTCTGGGTGAGCTCCTTCTTCGTCTTGTTGTGTAGCTCGATATTCGCTGTTCTTGCATCACGTGGGTACTCACTGGTCTTCCCATTGTCGATCGTAACAGCATCGCCGCTAACACTCTGTGGATGTTCTTGAGCCTCTCCACATGGACGCATATTTGCACACAGTTGTCTATTACTCGCGCCTTCTTTGACTGTCCCATCACGTAACTCGGGATTCACTGTCCTGTTGTGTCTCATACACTTGACAGCACCGTTGTTGACATCCGGACATCTATCGGCGCTTGTTCTCTCGTACAAACTGCTGCTGAATGCTTTCCGGCTCCGTATAACAAACGGACCGGCTATGCTGGTGACGCCTCGTACTCTATTACGCTTTCTAACTTGCGAGGTGAGTACGCATTGCGTCGCTTTTCTCAGCCTCACGCTGAGTGTGTTGCCGTGCCGCCATCCATTCACTGTTGGCGCGGCTATATAGGTCGCGCATCGTACCCTCTTCTTCCCCATAACATGCGGGATGGGCACGCATTGCGCTATTCTTTTCAGCTGATTCATGCTGATTGTTCTGTGATGCCGTCTATCTTTCATTGTCAGACCGGCTATGTTTGTGACGCCTCGTACTCTATTACGCCTTTCAACACGCGAGGTGAGTACGCATTGCGTCATTCTTCTCAGCCTCATGCTGAGTGTACTGCTGCGACGCCGTCCATTAACTGTCGGACCGGCTATGTCTACAGCGCCTCGCGACGACATCGCCCGCTTCTTCATACACGGACCCTCGTACGCGAGTAAACATCGGCTTGTCACTGCTTCACTCGTTCCTTCACTGGAATCACAGCCAGCGTTGCCGGTAAGATCATTTCGACCTGCTTCATCACTTTCGGTCGAGTTGTGTGGGCGTCGTGTCATTTCAACAGCAACTCGTATCAATCCGCTATGTACTATCGTGTCACAATTCTCTCGATTGTCCACTTGATCCGTACACACGAACGAGTCTGTATCACCTACGCTCACTACGCGGCATTTTGTTTCACTTGCCGCGGCGGTATTTGCGTCCACTGACGCGGTTGTAGAACTCTCCTCCTTGTCATTAAGAAGCTCAGTTCCTGTTTCATCCCACAGCTGGCCGGTACTGCGTACTCCATCTTCCCGCTGTGAGGTACGTTCTTCTAGCTCTCTTGGCTCCACATTCTTCCTTCCGGACGGGTGGCAGGTGTAGGCCGGCCCTTCTGGTTCTTCTCCTCCATGTACCGCCCATCCTAAGGCGGTTAGGGAGACCATTATAGGGTCACCGGCATCTTCCAATATCCGGCGTGCCGCTATCAACCGGGCGTTGTCTTGTCCAATTAACAACCCCGGTGTCACATTCGGCACGCGCGTTCCTTGCCGAAACTCGTCCTTGCTGCGGACCATCGGCTGTTCGGGTAATTTGAATCGAGATATTGTATTGCCGGCGAGTGAATAAGTTTCGCCCTTCTGGCCACTTATATTCAACTGCACTCGCCGGGAATCTGGTTCCTCGACCACTACGCCATGCACGCCGTATATTGTTAGACCGGTAAACATACCGGTCGCTCCTACGGCGTCTGCGATACCCTCGTCCAACAGCGTTATCGTTGAGCCTTCGTCTAGTAGGGCGTGTGTGTCAACATGCCCGGTTGGGCCACTAATTCGCACAGGCACTACTTTCAACAACACATGTCCTGAATGCCGCATTAGGGCCACTGTCGCCGATACATTGTTCTCTCGGTGCAGCGTAAAATGGTGCGGTTTATCACACCCTGCTACACCGCATGCACGCGACTTACACTGCGGGGCCGCATGGCCGACCCCTAAACACTTAAAGCACACTCGTTTGTCTTTTACTACGCCCCACCGTTCGTCTATTGAAAGTTTCAAATAGTTCCGGCACTTAGCACTTTTGTGGGGCTTTTTACACAAGGAACACGACGGCGTTCTATCCGCCTTACTCACGTCACTGTTCGCGATTTCAAAGTCCTCCACTTCTTCAGTCACTGGTGCGGGCACTACATTAAACACTTTCTCTTTTCTTCTGTTTGTGGGGAGTTTTCGCGGGTCTCCCTTCTGCAAACTGTTACACACTTTCACACAAAAGTCTAAGACGAATTTCAGGTCGATAGGGCGCTTAACATCCGAGCTTTCTTCAATAACGAGTATCGATAACCACGATGCACTTATCCACTCGGGCAGCTTCTTCACTATCTTCTGTACGAACTCTCTGTCCGCGACGGCTGCTGGTGCTCTCGCACGGAGGGTAGTATACGCTGCCCGCACATAGGCAGTGAACTCCCGCATCTCAGCTAGGCTGGCGTTCTCTAAGTCCGGCCACCTTTGCAGTCGCTCCTTGAGGTGCGTGATGATGTACGCTGGATCACCGAAGGCGTTCTCCAGCTCGGCTATGATTGCTTCACAATCACCATCTCCACTCAACATGTCATTCACCACCTTTCTTGCGAGGCCCTCCAGGGCTCTGTCTAGGCGGAGAAGATTCTCAGCGTTGGTTAGTGAGAGTAGGTGCGATGTTTCATAGTACCGCCGCCGGAAGTTTTCCCATTCCATCGGGTCACCACTGAACGTACGTAACGTCTTGTCACAGTTCTGGCGTGCGAGGATGGCCTCCACCCTCTTGTCTTCCAGACTGCTAGATAGGGCAGCATAGTCCAACCAGTCCGCCGTTCTTCTATCCCGGGCTATTCTGCGTTGCTCGGGCGTTGGTATCGGCGTGTGAATGGGTGCTCCCGTAGACGCTGCATTGTAGACTTCGGGCGCCGGCGGTGGAGGCGGCTGGTGCTGCGGCGGTTGAGGGCGTGAATCCTCCACGGCCGCACGTGTTGCCGCGCTCGTCCCCGGTGCGTAGAGTTGTCTTGCAGCTGCGGCGGAGGCCTCGGCCTGCGCCTTCTCTTTCATCATCTGCTTCACCAGCTTCTTCAGCTCCCGAATCTCCTTCTCGAGGCCTCTCTGTCGTTGACGGGCCGTCTCATCTGTGTGCGTCCGGTCATCCGATGTTACAGAGGCTGAGGAGTCGTGATCGCTCTGTTCTATGTCGTCTAGCAGCTCTGCAGGGGCTGGTGGCTCTCCTGTGGCGGCTGTAGAGTCTCCTGGTCGTCGATCACGGTCACTACGTCCTCCTGAGCGTAGTGATGGCGCCATCCTGAAGAAGTAACCGCGGTGTCAGCGAAGATCCGACGTCGAAGGACCACTTCATGTACCGGACAATGGCTCACTCCAGAGAGCCGGGTACACAAAGACTGTGTCTCCGTGATGTGCAGGAGTGGAGGTGAGTGAGGGGTTCACCGGTTCTTCGATCGCCGCGGGCGCTTCCACAGGGTGCAGGGAGGGTACTAGGCTTCTAGTACCGCGGCTGAAGCGTAGGTCGTGCAGGGGTAGGTCGGGTCGCGACGTCGGGTGTGATGCCACTCGGCAAGCACTTCAACGCCCGTCGGAGCCGGCCTAATAGAACGCAGGCAGAGTTCGCAATCCCGCGCCTGGACACCTAGGCACACTACACTAGCTACTCTATTTGAGTTGTACGACCACAGGCAATGAACCAATGGTCAACTCTTTCAAGCAACTAGGCAGCGCACGGCGGTTGTCACGGTAAGGCACTTCGGGAGGCGACCACTACACTGCAGAACTACGTCGGAAAGCTCGTCGGAGAGGTGAAGGTACTGCTTCGTGTAGTCCGTAGAGATGAATCCAAATCCAGGCCAGGTCGTATGCAGCAATGTAATCCTCCAAGTCCAGTCCAGTGTCAGCAAAGGTGATCCAAAAGCAATTCCAAGGTAGGCAGGTAGTGGTAGGTAGAAATGAAACACGTCTGTTCAGTAGCGCTGCTCAGCAAGTTCTGACGACTACTGAATCGCGTCCCCTATATATACCCCTCTCGGCCGGCGCGCACCGTCTCATCGGGCACCTCGCCTGGGCGGTATACCGTGCGTTTTCTGCATCACGGTGTGTCGGGCATTCTCAACCCAACACACCGCGTGCCGCTTGGGGACCAAAACAGCAGCCGTCATTTCTTTATTATTCATAATATAACACATTTTACAATATATTTTCATTTACCAATGTACATTACAACAAGTTTACATAATAATTTATACATAAGGACATTATTTTATATGATCACACATGTTGCTTAATCTATCTAATTCGCACCAATGGTTTGGTGCCCATGATGCGGGTAATTCGCCGCCCGCGTGGATCGAAGCCACGCCGGGCGCATGCTATACCGCATACCTCTCTATGCGCGTCAAAAGTAAGAATTTTCGCCAAACCTTACTTATCCAATCGATCCCGCGGCCGATATTAATGATTCACATATCATTTTAATCAGCGTCGCGAGACCGATCGGCTCGTGTGAGGCTCGCTCATAAATTCTCACCCAGACGCGACATAGCTGTGTGTGGGGGAGGACCGCTGTTCGATACACTTACCTACTGTCTTTTTTATATGTGGTTGCCAGGTTCTTTTGAGGTCGAATAATGTAGACACAGTAGCAGTAGCAGAATAAAGTAGGTACACCCGTACATCACTACTTGTATTAATGTTGTACTAGTTGAGAGTACAGATTATAGGTACGTAGGTATGTAAAAACACATCCGATAGATGTTACTTTTATCAAATCATAATTTACAAAAATTTAACTCATAAAATTTATGTAACTTGAAATAAATTTTGAAAATATGTAAGTAAGTACATATTATTTCGTGCATCGTGGCCACTGTACGTGAGTTTCAATTTCAAAAGCGTCCGGAAAATGGTATTTCCGTTATAAGATGGCGGATCCGTGGAAAGTTTAGAAGTAGTACGTAGGCGTCGGAATAGCCGGAAATGGCGACGTCTGATAACAGGGAAACAGAAGCTGCAACATGTAATATGCGGTGCAGTATAAAAAATCAATATCCGGCGTTAGTACAATATGTCAAGTAGGTACCTACATACATACATTACCCTCTCTCTATCTCTCTGAGTTGTACACACAGTTAGGTATATGCAGTAGAAATCATAGGGGAAGATAATATAAGTGACGAATACATTCACACAAGAGTAGGTACGTATGTGTGTATATGTGAACCCTCATATTATTATAATTTTATTTGTACCGTTTGTTGTAAATTTAGTGTTTGCATAGTTTGTAAGTAGGTAGGTACCTACGTTGAGTCAATGTGAAACATTTTGTTTTGTAATTTGTTTGTCAAAGGCACCAGTTGTTTATCGGATAAATAAAAAATATCATGGTGTTTCCTTGTGTGCCAATTACTCCACAAAATACATCATACATACATACATACCATCACGCCGCTTCCCTCGCGGGGTAGGCAGAAAGGATCGAGCGCCACTTCCTTCTATCCTTGCATACATCTTTCGCTTCCGTCACTGTCATACAATTCCTCATGCATGCTCTCCTGTTCAACGTGCTCAACACGTGACCGTCCTGTAGGATTTGATTTAAATGATCTTGCCATTTAATCCTCGGACGTCCACGTCTCCGAGCACCATTCCTCTCAGCCAAATATATCTTCTTAGTCATTCTGTCCTCATTCATTCTTTCCACGTGTCCAAACCATCTTAACTTATTTACATTCATCCATGTTATTACACCAACTTTCATTCCACATTCCTTTCGTATATCACTGTTACGCACACGATCTCTCAGACTTTTACCACACATCCTTCTCAGTGATCTCATTTCAACTGCATTTATGCCACATTCATCCTTCTTTAACCATGTCCACAAAATAGATAAAACATAATAAGGTATTAATTAGGAACATATACATAAATAGGTATATTGCGCTATAATAAATGTTTCGATTGACAACTACCTACTACTACTACCAAACCATATCCCACAAATGGGGTAGCCAGGAGACCAACCGCATGTAATAAACATGCGGGCTGTCCTCTCCGCGACTGCAAAAAAATAAGACATTCAAGATGGGTGGCAAACATAATCTCTAAATTTATAACTCCCCTTTCATGACACAAGCTTTTAGCTTATTATTGTGAAAGGTGTAAAAGGTTGTGTTTGGGTTCATAACAAAACCTAGATATATAAAAAAAATGAACTGCCTTTTACAGAACACTCAAAAGTAGTTTAGTAGTGACACATTACTTTTACAAATGCATCTGCAAAGAGGGACTCGAGAGATATGAATGTATAGTTTAGTAGTGACACATTACTTTTACAAATGCATCTGCAAAGAGGGACTCGAGAGATATGAATGTATAGTTTAGTAGTGACACATTACTTTTACAAATGCATCTGCAAAGAGGGACTCGAGAGATATGAATGTATAGTTTTGAACCAACGCTTCTTGAAAACTGATTGTTACGAAATTATTTTGGTCGCTAATCGGTCGCATTTCTAGTCTATATTGAATGAATAGATAAGAGGCGATTTCTTTAAAATGATAACTAAATGTTGTCTAAGTATCATTTTTATTATGAGGATGGGTACCTACTAATTGTACCAATTGTAATTTAGCATTGACTGCATAATAAGGGTTACGTTTATACCTAAATACACATATTGAAAATGGAGTCAACTTAAAACTATATAGGTACCTACTATTCTATACCCTCACGCCATGTCCCAGGAGGGGTACATTGAAGGAGACCCACCGACCACCCGGATAGCGCAGAAGTCTGGGGACTTCCATTTATCCGAATTCTACACTGCACAAAGTTTGTCCACACCGGAGGCGCCATAGTGGGCAGCCTGAGGGGCTGGCCGGCCAAAAACAACCCCGTGTGTGGAATCTTTTGACTACACTCCTTCGATGTCCCTCTAGCCGAGAGAAGCAAATACATTCATAATTTATTAAAAAAAAAACTAACAATATATTTATAAAGGCATTTCCTTAACCTAGATAACAAATCAATACTCAAAACAAAATAATAGAAATAAAAATTAAAAGAAATAAAAAATGAGCAGAGAGCCGAGTTGAGGTGTCCGGAAACTTCTTTAGGTATTCATGCCGGTGAACCCGAGGGTCGCTGATACTGGAGTCTTCACAGACACGCTTCCCTCCCCAAGGGACATCCCTCCCAGACCTAAGACTCTCCACCAAGGGAGACAGGACAGCACAAAAGACGAAGAAACGAGTTCGCTCGCGACAGCCACGATCACACAAGGCAAAATCAACCATCAAGCTCATCCAGGTAAGCCGGGGGTAAGCCCGGCTCACGCAGAAGGTCCCACCGAGACACCCAGACATCCGTAAATTCCAAGAAGGCCCTGAAATTTCTCGGACTAATCATTAATTCCCCAGACCAAACGGGTCTCGGAGTATCATCACTCAGACTATCAATCATTACATCCCTCGCATCCGTCATCATTGGGCACTCCCACAGGATATGCCCCGCAAACTGAGCTCCCGTCCCACAAACACACCACGGGTCGTCCGTCAGCCCTAACTCAAAGAGCTTGGCTTTAAACTCCCCGTGTCCCGTCACCAACTGCACGGCAAAGTGATTGAAGGACAGGAAGCGCCTTTTAATCCTCTCTCTTACTTCCGGAAGAAAATCGTAGACAAGTCTAGCGGTTCTCCCCCGGTCCCATCTTTCCTGCCACACATCCAAGGTTCTTTCTCTGATTTGGCTGAAGGCCCTACTAATTCCCCTGTTCCCGGGTTCCGTCTGAACGGAAATACCAAGATATTCAGTCCCACCATCCGCCATGATCTTACGCCTGGCCACACTGTCTAGGACTTCCAAATCAGCGGGTAGCACGCCAGCGATAACAGGAAGGCCATCGCTAGCGGCAGTACGATACGCACCTGTGACGGCGAGCAGCGGGAGTCTCTGTCCCCTCAAGACTGCCGTAGATACGGAGCCTACCGAAAGTCTATGAGACCAAACCCGAGCAGCATACGTAACTTGCGCCACGTACGTCGCCCGATATATGGCCCTTACAGTCCCCGAACGCAGGCCCCATGTACCACGACTAAGTCGGCGAAGGGTGAAGAAAAGTACCTTCGCCCTCTCGGCAGTCGCTCTCACGTGAGGAAGAAAGGAAGAACCCCTGTCCAGAACAACTCCCAAGTACCGGACTTCATCGACCACCCTTACGGGTGTTCCACTCATCCGGAGAACCGGATTTCTGCCCCTTCCAAGCGCTCCCTTCAACCACATCGCGGAGGTCTTGCTCGGCGAGAAGACAAGCCTATTCACACTGCCCCACGTCAGGATGCGCTCGATCGCGGTTTTAAAATTGTCCTCAATCGCTCTCCTCGTGCTGCCAGACAGCAAGAGAAGAGCATCGTCAGCATAAGCGAAAATCGTACAGCCAGGAGGAAGATCTATTTTCAAAAGGTCATCGAAGAGGACGTTCCACAAGAATGGTCCGAGGACCGAGCCCTGCGGACAGCCCATATCTACAACCCGTTCAACCAAGTGTCCCGCGTGGGTGATCACAACTGACCTGTCGCTGAAGTAGCTGCTGATTACATTAAACAGCCAGCGAGGACATCCCCGTATCTTCAGTTTGGCCAGTATGAGTGGCCACCACGCATTGTCGAAAGCCCCAGCTATGTCAAGGAAGACACCCAGCACATTTTTCTCCTTACTGTCATCCCTCCACTTCATGCAGGCATCAATGGCGTGCTCTGTGGATAAGCCCCGGCTAAAACCAAACTGCTTAGGATCTCCCGGCACAAGGGCCCCATCTAGCCGGTTCCTCACCAAGATCTCAAGTATCTTGCCAAAGGAAGGCAGCAGAGTGATAGGCCTATACGCCTTGAGATCCGACAGAGGCTTATCGTTGCCTTTGGGGATTACCCTAAGCAAACCTCTCTTCCATACTTTTGGAAACACTCCCTGTCGCAGACAGGCCCGGAAAAGTCCCAACATTTCAGCCGGACAGAATCTCCAGACCTGCTTCACAATCACACCATTCACTCTGTCAATTCCAGGTGCCTTCTTTGGTCCTAATCTTTTGACGATTTCACCCAATTCTTGATGTGTCACATCGTCAATTTCGATTACTGACTCATCGGGGGGGCAGCGTGATTGGAAACGCAGCGCTGCATGAAATGGTGTGTCCCCCGACATTGAGTCAAGGGGCACCAGACCATCTAATAGCGCCCTGAGTGTGCCGTCAATACACACTGTTTCATTATCGCCAGAAACAATACTGGTAAGATAGTGATCAGCAGACCTCTTAGACTTAACCACAGTTCGAGTCACGGACCAAGGGTCGGCGTTTCCCGTTTCTGTTATCCACTCCTTCCAAGCCGAGGTCTTAGCATGCCTTATGGCTGATTTGAAAGAGCCCCTCGCTCGCTGGAGCCGCTCAAAGAGTTGCCTCCCAGCTGGAGAGTCCCGCAACACGCTGCCTTTTCTCACCGGGCAGAAGGCCCGTTCGGCGGATTTAAATTGGCGTCTTAAAACCGTGAGTTCCGGGGTCCACCAATTGGTGGAACGACGTCCCCCAGGCCTGCACCTTCCCAGCGCCACTGTCGCCGCTGAGACGACCGCTGAGTTAAATTTTTCCCCAGCTACTTCAGCTCCATCAGCCAAATATACATCAAAATCTCTCAATTCTTCTTTCAGACAAATTCCAAAAGAATTCCAGTTCGCCTTCGAACGCTTGAAACTCCACAGACCGTATGGTTCAATTCCCAACGAACCCCCGACAGACCAAGTGATCAGTCGATGGTCGCTGACAACCTCCCCAACGTGGACCCTCCAATTGGAGAGATCCGCAAGCAGATCATCGGTGCATAGAGTTAAATCAATCCAACTCTCCCCCATTGGCCCAGCAAACGTGGCCGGTTGACCGGCAACATTGAGAATGTTGAGGCCAGCGGAAGATATAAAATCCTCCACTGGTCCACCACTCCCAGTGCGGTCCGTGCCAGGTCTGTCGTGCCAGAGAGGCGAGCGTGCATTAAAATCACCAGCTACCAAGACCGGTCTGCCCTGCAAAGCGTCAAGAGTCCGTCTCAAGCCCCGGAGGTGTATTCCTACATTATCAGAGAACTTAAAATATACAGATATCAAGAAGATCTCGCGGCCATCGATTCGGAGGCATATACAACACCGGAACTCATCCGAAAGTCCATCCAAGAACAACGGCTGCACCTTACTGGTGTCCACCAAGAAACCCGCCATGGGACGAGACCCCTTGTCGATCACGGCAAGCGGTACATCGGCACCATCGAGGATCACTCGTGAAAACAACTGCTCCTGAACAAAAACCAATGGAACGCCCCCGCGCTGCACGGACCTTACCAAATCAATAGCAGACGCGCGGCATCGCCCTAGATTGATCTGGCCCAGCACGACGGCAGCCTCACTAGCCATTGTAATTCGTTGACTGCACCATCCTGTCAATTGCGTCCCGTAGAGCGGGACAATCCCGATCACCCGTGGGGTGGGCAGCATTCTTCCTGAAGGCTGTGCACGTGGCACACACCCTTCTTGCAATAGGGACATTGCAGTCCCTCTCTTCGTGCCCCTCTTTAGCACAACGTGCGCACACTGGAGCAGCGTGTTTGCACTCCCTCTGGGTGTGCCCATACATATGACATTTGAAGCACCTTGTGGCGCCTATGTAGTCTCTGGTTTTACAGCAACTCCAGCCCAACAATATTGCTCCGTTGGCCAGAAGCGCGGACCTGACCTGCCCGCTGCAGATCAGTATGCTGCCTATTCGTGACGCAGTCTTGGGGCCAAACTTAGCCACTCTTCTTGTCGTGGACAAAAAGGCTTCCCTACTGATGTCAGTTTTCCCTTCAATATTGGCCCTGTAGATCTCTTTCAGGAGATCCTCATCTGAAAGATCTCGTGGGGTGTCATACACCACAATGCGCGGAGATCTTCCCTTTGGCTCGGCAGCAATGAGCCCTTTGCTCTTAAGCTTCTCAGAAGCCAAGAGTTTTTGCGCACCCTCCTTGGTGGCCGTCTCTACAACGACTCCAGCACCATACGCCCTACGAATCCTCACCGGAATGAATCCGTCCTGGACAGGGTCCAGAACTTCCTTTAGGACTTGCTCCGTCTTTTTGGACGATGCACCCTCTTGGTGATCAGGCCTGATCACAACTGCAGCATTCTTCCCCTCTGTAGCTCGGGATACCACCCGAGCTGCCCTCTCTGCATACGTCTCCTTGGGCGCACTAGCAGGAGCCAGTGACGCCTGCGACACAGCGGAGGATACAGCACGAACGTCCCCTTTGAGGGAGGGAGGGTCCTCTCGGAGTGCCGACACCATTGCCTCCGCCGCGCTGGCCCTCGAAGCAGCGGCCACTTCACGAAGATGACTCCGCGCGAGTAGTTCCCCCACATCGGCAACCAGGCCCCTCAACTCCGCTCTCTGCTCTAACTTGAGCCGGCCTTTTTCTTGAGACACCATTGTCTCCAACTGGGTCACAATTTTCTTGAACGCCTCCTTGTCATCCACGATTCCACCAAAAACATTGGTGGAATTCACCACTTCAACCGCAGCAGATGTAGTGGGGCTGTTCGCCGCTCTTCGTCTCTTTTTTGATCTTTCGACCGTGAGCACCCCCATCGGCGGATCCCCCGAAGTCGGCTCCCCCGATGCAGCCGCAACCGAATCATCCGAGTCTTCATGTTTCGCTTCTCCCCGAACAGCTCTCCTTGCCAGATACGCTCCCGAGTGTTGTGGGTGTAATCCACCTCTATTTTCCCCCAAAACAGCAGAAACCCCGGCTGAAGCCTCTTCATCACCTCCCCTAGGTGGCGTCCGACTTAAAGACATTCTGGGTGTAAACACCCTTTCTGCATCATCGTCCGAAGACATTCCGCAGCCTTTCACACCACAACTGTCACCGGAAAATCACCCACGAAAGCTATTGTCCGCTGATTTTTTTATTTCAAATATGACACTTAAAAGGTTTTTCTTATAATTAATCAGTTTTATGTATATTTCAATGAAATATAGGCCACTTGTATTGCACTCGTAGTTATTACCACCAAAATATTTAGTTTGTTACACTCCGGATGCCTCAATCGGTTAAACTTCTTTCTTTTTTATTATAGAATTTTTTCATACAAATATGACACTCATAAGGTTTTGCCAGATTATTACAATATGGATTAAGATTTTTCATACAAAAACAACATTCACAAGGTTTTGTCATATGTCCGACTATTACAGTAGTAAACAGTTTTTCTTTTTTTTTCATACAAATATAACACTCAAAAGGTTTTGTCAGATTATAAGTATCTTCCCCTCTCCTTCCCATCAATATGTAGATATTAAAGATTACAACACACCTCTAAGGTAGCCTCAAAGACACCCTTGTAATAACATGGGGGTACCCAGCGGGGCACCCCAGCGAACAACAAACACACAATAAAATAAAAATAAAAATAGTATCTTATTCACTATATTATTCATACAAATATGACACTCATAAGGTTTTGCCAGATTATTATAAGGCAAAGGAAACACAACACTCACAAGGTTTTGTCATATGTCCGACTATTACAGTATTAAGCAGTTTTTTTTTTCATACAAATATAACACTCATAAGGTCTTGTCAGATTATAAGTATCTTCCTCTCTCCTTCCCATCAATATATAGATATTGAATATTACAACACGCCTCTAAGGTAGCCTCAAAGGCACCTTTGCAATAATACGGGGGTACCCAGCGGGGCACCCCAGCGAACAACAAACACAAAAATAATATCCCACTAATTCACTATATAATGTAGGTAGAGTTTTATCCACTATTACTAATACTATTTGTAAAATATACTTATTTTAAGAAGACAAAGAAAAATAGAACGAAAAGAGAATATACAGAAACAAAATAAAATCAGAAGCTTGTAATTAATAACTAAACTGATCTCAAGCACTGCATGTCACATGCGCATCGCATGACAGCGCAGAGCGAACTCCCCGGAGGGGTACGAACTGCCGAACCCCAGGAGGGGTAGGCAGAGAGAACGGAACGCCATATAGATACACTTACATACTTCTTTCGCTTCCTCTACATTCATCCAGTTTCTCATACTCAACACGCCGATTTCTCTTACTCAACACGCGGCCGTCCTTAAGAATTTGGTCCACGTGATCAAGCCATGTGGTTCTTAGACGTCCTCGCTTCCTCACGCCCCTCTTTCAGCTAAATACATCCTCTTCGTCATCCTTTCATATTGCAATCGCTCAACATGTTCAAACCATCTTAACTTGTTTACACGCATTCTGTCCACAACACTCCCATCACATATTAACTAAATAATCATATCATCAGTATCATCACTTTGTACTAACATACTTTTTAATTTGCCTACAGTCTTAACCAAACATAACTATTTATTTATTTACTAGGTATTTCTATTATGATAAAACCATAATAACAGATAGACAAATACATCATAATAGACCCGATTTAGTATTACATGATAAACGTAATAAAATAACGTACCTAATAGACATCGCTGTTCCAAATACACATAATATACAAACAACCGTCGCAGAAAAAATACGTAAATATACAGAACTAGCAGGAGAAATAAAAAATATTTGGCATTCTAGATCCGTATATATAATACCTTTAGTCATGTCAGCTACAGGGGTAACTCCGAAATCTTTAATAAATAATTTACAAAAATTAGATTTACCGGTTAATTTGTATATTAAAATTCAAAAATCTATTATAATAAACACTTGTAATATAGTAAAAAAGTTTTTGAACACAGATATTTCAGGCACAATGCTGGTATTTTGATCCCGCGTTTGAGCCTAATCTTTTGTTATCCTGTATATCTGGATAGGTGAATTTTTCCCGGCATTAGACTGTTAAGTTTTTGTGTGACCATGACTGATCATATGGAGACTTATCTGGTTGTATAATGCTGAGAAGTGTGGATGGCAATTCTGCCGCCGCGTTAAAAAAAATAGATAATAATAATATAATAAATAATAATAACAAAACACCGATGTTAACTTTTCGCTACTGATTTTATTAAGTAATCTTGATTGAGTAGGTAGGTACTTTCGTCAAGTTATGATCGACTTCAAACTTTTATATCAATTACTCTATCTACTTCTCTGACAATCTCTCGAAATTGTCAAGCTAACTCGACGGAAGTACCTAATCGAGATTAATAAAATTAATAGTGAAAATTTAACAGTGTTTTGTTTTAATATTACCGAAGTAAATATGTTTAAAATGTCATTTCACAATGTGAACACACAATCCCTAGATGATAAAAAAAAATTACGGTTATTTTATTTTTATAGTTTTCTGTTGTATAAAGGAAATATAAAAAATGATAAATAAACAGTGTCTAATCAAAACAAATAAATCCCAATAAAAAAACCTATGAAATAACCTTAAAATTATTTACAAATCCACGGCGTGAGCCTTTTACATGTTTAAAAATATACAAAAAAAACATACAAATCAAATTTCTCACGAGATGTCAAGTAGATAGAAGAAAGAAAAAAAATCTATGAGAAATGGTACAAATATTTTAAATGTCATAAGAAATGTAGTCAATAGTTGAAATGTCGTAAGAATTAGTCTATAATAGATTAAAATGTCAATAATAAAATAGAAAAATGTTAATTATAATTTAAATAATCAATCATGTTATATCACCTATACCTGATAGGATAGTACCTATTCTTACTTACCCCAACGCATCGATTCCATTTCATATTATATTCTGTGCCTATAGCGAAATGAAAATGTAGGTATATGTACGAGTAGGTGAGTATTTATAGGAAGGAGTACGCCGAAGCGATAGTAGGTAGGTACTTGCAAGTATCATGTACATAGGTATGGTATAGCAGCTAGGTATCTATAGTTCACCTATCGGTTGAACGGTTTGATTGGATGTTCGATTGTGTGCGTGTGTGGCGCGGTAATCGAAGTTATTGAGAAAGTATCGGCGATTACCGATGATCGGTTACCGTTCGGAAAATATCAGGATAGCATAAGTGCGAGAAGAAAATGTGACCGGAAATCAATATCCCAATAAATTCCCGACCAGCGCCAATATTCAGCATTCAGGTAGTGAAGTTGAATGAACCGATTGGATGATGGGGCGCATGCACCATGCACGGCGCATCGATACGTTCCCAATATAATATCTATCTATTGGATAGGCAACCCATACATTGTCAAGCTACCCTCACACATATGCAAGGCTAAGTACCCGCTGAAACACCATGAATGAAAACTAGGATCCGAATAAACCATCGCTTTCGATTAAGAAAAATCCTTTTGCATCTTGTTGCAACTTCTAGAATTAACAGAATTTCCTTATCTGCATTATCGCATAAATATAGCTAATTTTTTTTTAAAATAAGCTTGATAAGTAGGGTACATAGGTTCTAGTTATATTTTATCATAATTACAGACGACCGTTTAAATTATTAAATTAAACAAGTAACTTGATTCGATGTTAAAAAAATATTGCTAGAGATCGGAACTTTTTCTAATTTAGAATATCGTTCGTTTTTTGAACTTTCGATATTTTTATCGTTCAGTTATTTTGTTTCCAGCTCTCTGGTTCGTACCCGCCCTTCAAGGCGATAATGATATGCGTAATTAGACCACAGAACGCACAGGATAGCATAGCTGAGCAGGGATATATTTAACACTACACCCATGCGAGCTATGAACTCAAAACAGTCTGATCTGCGCTCCAACAAAATAACCGCCAACATCACTAAAATAATCAACATTTTTTCAAGGAACAACCATATAGCGTATTAAATTCGTAGATTTAATGTATTCCTGCTGAAATTAGGAATGGGTGTATTCGAAGCGAGTGTCTTCCTTCAACAACAAAAAAACATGGTTACGTTATTGGAAATCAGTCCTAACGGAGTATCAGGGTTGTATGAAAAGAGTAGAGCATGCACGTTTGTACGGTATCGACTGCAATGCCTCTAACCAAAGCGCGCGCGTGGGAGTCGTTATGGTAACAACATCGCGTTTTTATTAGGAGCACAGAAGTGATGGGGGATTACTGAGGGGAACTCCGCTACAATCGTTTGAGCGCCATCGCGGTGGAGCGAATCACGTGTAAAGTAACAATAATGCAATTTATGGTCAAGACAATGTATTATCAGAAAGATAAATGTTATTACACCACTTTTAAAAGCTGAGAGTTTGATTATAATATGTAAGATAAAGTAAAATGATTTTTGAATCTTCAAATTGCAGAGCCATCTATATTTGAACCCCAGAAATAAATATCAGAGGGATTGGAAAGGGGGTTAATATATACTTCAACACCCCAGAATGCTTTGCCTATTCAGCTTGTGGTGGCGCTAGTAAAGTTTTTGCTTTGTCTATTCAGCGTGTAGTGGCGCTAGTAAAGCTTTGAAAAACCTCAACGGGGTGGCGGTAGTGTATGCCAGATGAATTAAACAATAAATTATTAAACAATAAATTATTATGCCTAAATTATTTATTAAATTACTAAATTATTAAACAATAAATTTTCATGTAATGTTAATAAACATTGTTGTTAGCACATAATTATACCTACAATACGTCTCCATATGGTGCCTACCTGTCCGTTGACATACACCATTCTACCTACCCATTCAAACCGGCATACAATCGTGTTAACCTAAGAGTACATGTGTTAACTCGCTTCATCTGCCATACACTACCGCCACCCCGTTGAGGTTTTTCAAAGCTTTACTAGCGCCACTACACGCTGAATAGACAAAGCAAAAACTTTACTAGCGCCACCACAAGCTGAATAGGCAAAGCATTCTGGGGTGTTGAAGTATATATTAACCGGAAAGGGAAAGTCAAAAGAATGTTGCGCGTGCATTCCGGACCGAAAGGGTAAGGACTTTTTGAATTCATTCTATTAGGCGAGCATAACGGGTAAGAAGTTTTGAATTGTTTCACTGAGTGAGACAACACGTGTGAAGTGAACGGGTAAAATTGACTGCTATTGGAATGTGGTAAGAATGTGAGAATCGTATGTGAATGATTTTGATACTTATTGAAATGTGTATTATGATTCATAATTGAATGCTTCTGTATGTTACATGGCTTCGAGCATTTTAAGTCTGCGCCGAAGCGACGAAGTGTGGACGAGAATCAGGAAAGCATGCAATAAGAAGATCATGTTTCAAAGAATTTAGCGGGAGAACAAGGTATGTATTACAAATTTCAAAAAGATTAAAATTTATTACCCATATGGGTATTTACAAAAATGTGTCTAGTATTTGAAAATATTTGAATAAGTATGTACAATATTATCTAAATGTTGTAAATATAAAATTTGTTTATTTATTTTTTACTGTACATTGATTGACTACAAACAATTCTATGAAGAAATATAATATTCATATTAAATATACAACTAACGTAGAGAGGGCGAGAGGCGTTGGAGTAGGTCGGCAGCGTAATTTGAACCATAAATATTAATATCATCAAGTTACTGACTTCTATTTTTCACTTAAATTATAACAAATTAAGGAGACCACACAGAGCTCGCTGCATGGGCCCCTGCACATGGCGGAGAATTGTTCGAGGGGAGACAGATGGTGTATAGAACAAGGGATGATGGTCACGATCCTCAGAATTGCAGGACCGACGGAGATAATGATGATTTTAACACTACTACTACTACTATACCATCACGGCGTATCCCACAAGTGTAGTAGCCAGCAGATTAATAATAATAATAATAATAAACTTTATTGTACAAAATATATGGATACAAATAAATTTACATGGTATAAACGAATAATTTTGCACAATGGGCGAGTTTATCGCAGGGACGCGATATCTTCCAACTAACTCAATTAGCTGCATATAATAAACATGCACGCTGTCCTCTCCGTGTCAATATAAAATCAAGTCATTCCGGACGGGTGGCAAACCTCAACGCTGATTTTAAGATGTAAAATGTCTTAATTTTTTCGAACACCTGCCTTTTACAGGACACTCGATAACTTATGGAGAAGAGAAGAAGAGTGGGAGACCAATTCTTTACCGGGTGCTCCACATTTACCTAATAATGAAGGAAGTGATGGAATAATACCTACAATTTGCATACTTGTGTCATTTTTTTGGCTCATGTTTTTGAGTTTCATTCTTCATTATATTTTTTACTTGTTATGTATCTACATCTACTGTTATGAATAAATAAATAAAACTCTAGCGCTTGCATGAAGATGATTGACATTATGTCCATAATTATATTTAAAAAAATGAAATGAAAATATATTTTTTGTCCTACATTTCTGTGTAAAAAGAGCCATGGTTTATCTACCTGCTTTATATAACATTTTGTCGTCTCATTGCTCATTCCATTACCGGACCGGATGTTGTAAGGGAAAACCTAAAGAAGTTTATTGTCTGAGAACTTAGAGGTACCTACATAACTTATCCGTAGTTATGGGGTGTTCACATTTGGCGAATATCGCCAGCCGAATTTCAAAATATATCGCCAGGCGAAAAAACAAAATTCGCCGGACATCTATTGATCATCACACCTGTTCACACAGTCCACCGATATAGAAACGATCTGTCAGATGCGCTTTGATTTTGACACTGTTTTCAAAATGGCGGACGTCGAGATGGAGATCGTGAAGTGCTTATTTTTAGTCGAAAATGTTATAGTAGAGGTTATAAGGCGCCTTTTAATTAAGGAAACAAACGCCACAAACCAACAACAAAGATAACAGCTGTCACGAAGCGGGAAACATTATAGAATTTATAGGTTATAAAGTTTTTACCATAGATACGAACTGGTTTTTATCGTTTCAGACTAGCTGTCATTTTGTTCACACGGTTCCATAGACTTTTATACGGTATAGTATTAAAGTCTATGCACGGTTCAAATGGCTGGCGATATTTTGGTACCCTGGCGATATTCGCCAAAGTGAGAACACCACATTACACGTGTAATAGCTTCAAGACATTATTTTCGTTTTTAAGAATTTGTAAAGTTTGTCTATGAACACCTAAAGTCATCTCATAAATGTCAGCTTAGACCCAATTCGTTGATACCGAACAACTTTTTCTGGCTTTAAATAAGCGAATAGAGTTAGATTATAATATTTAGAAATACACTAGCACTCAAACTCGCAATTATAGAATAAATGTTATTACAAATTTTATGACTGGCTAAGTGACATGTTTATAATAAACAGAGTTTAACATTAGCAGCGTCCACACAGCTGGATGAAAACGTCAATCATCAATCTTTATCATTCGGTGACAAATCGCAGCATTCTCCGAAGAAATTATTATTCTCTATAAATTTGCTTTGCACATCATTACAGCTTTTGGCCAATGCGATGTGCAAACAGAATGAAACAAAGCAAATATATATTTATTTATTCATTCTTTACTGTACATTGATTAAAAATAATTACATAAAAGGTATACATTCAAATTAAATACAATCAATATACAGAGGGCGAGTTTATCGCAAAGGCGCGATCTCTTCCAACTAACCCAAAAGTATTAAAAATATTCGAATGATTGCCTACGTTACCCTCTTTGGGACGGATAATGAAGGCATTCATTCGAGTATTTCTTCGGAGGATGTTCCGATTTGTCACCGAATGATAAAATATTGATGACTGATGTTTTCATCCAGCTGTGTGGACGCTGCTAATGTCGAACAATATTTTGAAAAATTACAATTTAGAGCAGGGGTCGGCAACCTTTTAGCTGTGGTGTGCCAAGCCACTCTACCAATATGATTCAGGGTGCCGCCTTAATTCTAAATTATATAATGGGGTTCTAGAGGAGAAGAATTTTATATCAAATTTATCTTTTAAACATATTTATAAAAAAAATAACATAAAATTCTAACATAAATGATTTTTTTTTAATGCGAACCTTGTCCCTGATTACTTTGTAGAGTGCCATTCAGAACCCCATCGCGTGCCAAGCCTGGCACGCGTGCCATAGGTTGCCGACGCCTGATTTAGAATATACCTAACCTTGAGTGAGTATGCCATAGCACACATTGTTTTGCGAGAAGGGTTTTGGTTTAATCAGGGATAAATCTATTCTCAAATTAGCCAGGCATAGTAAGCCAGGTCTAGAAAGATAATCTGTGAGTAAGGGTGTAATTTTTTTTATCTATACCTACTCTAGAATGGGGAAGGGCAAGGTATAAGGTATTATGTATCCACTATGAATTAACAGGGGTGTAGGGGACTGGGGTGGTAGATTTGACGTTTTATTTTAAAAAGATTGCGTGTTGTGGTTAATAATATTCCTAATAGGTAGGTACGTAATATCTGAATCGGTGTGAGTGCGGTGATGTTGTCTGACAGACTACTGGCATTGATGGATTGAAGACAAAGGTGGGGCATGCTTTTGAAATATGAAGTCAATAAAAATATCCATCCCCCTGTTATTAAAGCTTGTTGTTGTAGGTAGGTAGGTACTAAGTATTCTATGTGATAATTTCTGATCGCTCTTGGAATCCCCGCTGAAACCTATCTATTTTTAAAACTTTAAATTAGGCTATTTTTCTGTGGAGTCTTCGGACTTATGTGAGATGCCGTGATGCGATAGATGGATGAATGCTATTTACTACAATACATAGATAATCCTATTTTATTTTTTTGTCCTTTAAACCCTCCAGAGCACAGGATTGCAAGAAGTTTCATCAGTCTTCTGTATATTACTAGGACAGTTTTGTGCTAATTGAGTAATCTCTTTTTACGAAATTCTTACAGCTCTGTTGTTATAGCCGTTATTATGTTCAGTAGGTTAATAAATAAATCAACCTTTATTGGCCATAATTTATATAAATATACACAACATTACAAAACGTGATAATCAACAAAATTAGGCCAAAAGGCGGATTTGTTGCTGAGCAACGTCTTCCAGTCAACCCTAAATTATGTGGATGAAAAAATAGCAGCTTATCGATCTTTTAATTTTCCCCTCGATTTTCAAAGAATTAATACTTTTCCATGAGATTCCCATTTAATCACAGATCGAATTGGTCCCAAACTAAGATATGATTTTATTTTATGGGTACTAACGCGTACATAAATGCATTGGTCGAGCGCTGTTTCTTCATCTCCAATTGTTACCTTTATGTATATGTGGTTTATACTTTAATATGTATGCTGTAGACACGCCTAATTGGTAGGTTGGCCTGATCAGATCAACATTATTCTCTCTTTTTTTTTATTTTTCATATAATATGTTTTTTCAAACTGTGTGTGTCTCTATGTAATAAATAAATAAATAATACACCAAGCACAAACATATGACATACTCAGACCTAATAAGACTATTTAAATAAGGTAATTTTTCACTTTACCCCGGCCTAAAAAAGGTCTAGTAAAAATCTGAAATGCCTACTTTAGTAGTTTAAATATTTTAATATAGGCACATATTGGAATAAGTATCAGACACAATATTAAAATTAGATTCAGCATTATTATATTAGTTACATGTCATCACAGATCAGTATTGATTGAAATCTCCCATGACACATTTCGTTAATTCTATCAGATTTGGCAAAAGGCCACAAGTATAATATTATGATAGGATTAATTGAAAATAATGTTACAGATATTTTAAAGTTAAAATATAATATATATATCTTCTTATCTCCCAGAGACATTGTAAGACGAAATAATTAATTTTGAAATAAAAAGGTTTCAAATTGAATGATGTTCCCACTTTAATTTGTCAGTTATGCCTTGAAAATAAAGAAGTAATATACAATATGATGATATCATGTAGGGATTCGTATTTTCTGCCATTGTTCATTGTTTTCACATTTCCAAACCAAATTAAAAAATCCAAGTAGTTTCTTCATAATGAATGTAGTTTTAAATGAAGTCAAACACATTTGTTTCACAGACGTTTCTCCGGAAGATTTCCTCTAAGGAGGGGGGAGGGGATAGCTTGGAATTTTTTATAAATTTCTACTCCCCCGTCGTCAGATTTTCAATTTGATGTTTTTAGGATTTGGGGAAAGTCTCCATCCCTTAATTTTTGTAATATTAGAAACTTTTAACTCGTAGAGGAGGGTCGTTTCCCACTTCGATACCGATTTCTCATACTTTAATACTCATCTCTTCTACTTTCCTACTATGTATTTTCGAGATCCCAGGGGGGCAACTGACCCAGTTTGTTGCGTGTATTTATATTGAAAAGTAATGGTTTTTGAATTTTTTTAACAATCTTTAGCAACAATTAACTTGACCGAGATAATCGGTTGCCTGATGGCATAGTTTTGGTATTTTATTCAACCGATTACAGTTTTGAATCCTATTCTACATTTATGTCAACCGCCCCAGTTTGTCCCCCCCCTGTCCTCTGGGTACGCACATGTTTGTTTAATGTGTAATATTAAATTGAAACTGAAATGAAAACATGTAACACAATAATTCATAGTGAACTCGGTATTGGAATGCGAGTACTAGGTAAGTATACCTACTTTAATAAATAGAGCAAGTAAGTACCTAAGTACCAACTTGCCTATGTATGAGTAAATAATATAATTATACAACATCTAGGAATGCATGTATTTATCTAAAGCGCATCGGAATAAATAGGTACCAATATCTATGTATTTCTTAATATATTAAGTACATCTTCTTACACATATAAAATAATTAAATGTATTTACTATTCAGTATTTGTTAGGTGTATTTTCGCGTAGAGTTTTCGGCAAAGAATAGGTATCCCACTCTTTTTTGTCAATTTTCCCACTGTCCTGTAAAAGATGGGTATTCGTGAATATCGCGTATATGGAATTTAGCATTTTCGGTTCAGCGATGGGTTGTGTCATGAATTTAGAACGTGTTCAATTTTTATGTGGCACGAATAGAACGATATGCATGTTTTTATATGGAGCTGGTTCGCTGGCTACCCTGTTTGTGGGAATTTACATGTAGTAATAACATTAGTTTGAAAATGACTTTATAAGTCGAAACCAGTTGACTATTCAATTAAATATTAAGTAAAACTAAAACCAATTGTGTTTTCTTCCATATATATACATGGAGTTTTACAAAATAAACTTCAACTCAATATGTAAATAAAAAAAACCTATTAAATTATTACTTTTCATAATATATACCTAATTAATATCAATGGACACATTAACTTATAGTAATGGATAGATAGATCATCGTAACCGACTGTTAACAAAATTAATGACAAACTTTGTATTATCAAAAATAACCACTATACCTACTAGAAGATTTTTTTTTTAAAAGATATAGGTATCTGGGTTTTGTTATAAACCCAAATACAACCTTATAGAATATTGCATATTGATTAGTTTCTCATGTTTAATATTTCAGTTTACTTTTAAAGAAACTTGTCTGATTCAAAACTAATAATCGATAATATTAATGTAATTAAACTTGTTATTCAATGAATCTATTTTGGTCTACAAAACTTTTATAATCGCGTTTCAAGTATTTTATTTACTTCTCAAACTAATGGTCAAATGTACTCAAATTCTTGTAGCTCTAACTGTACTCACAAACACGGAATAATTGTTATTTCGACTGTTACATTTATCTAAGCGACAAACTTACCAACAGAGATTAGCGTTGTTCTCACTTAAATTATTGTTTAAAATTTCCACCATGGCATATCCCACAAGTGGGGTAGCCAGCAGACTAAAATTATTTATTATAAATGCGAAATTCGTAACTGGGAAACATAAGAGATTGGTCAGGAATTGCGAGTGAGGGGGAGCTGTTCCAGATGACACAGGACAGATAGGCGTACCTACGCCAGAGTGAAAGCCGTCGTTGAGACAATCTGGCATGTCACTAAGAGAAGAAGATTGAATAGATACACTATGGATAAATTAAGTTTGTGTGTTGAGTGCAACTTGTTTTAGGAACTTCAATCTAGTCTTAAGATAATTTGTATTAATTTAGGCAAACAACTAGTACGTAGTAAATACGTAACTGTAAGTTAATTTAAGCAAATGTAATGAGTGGGTGGACATAAACGGTTGCACCTATTTAATTTTGAGGAGGATTTTGTCGGAGATAGCCCTTCAGGCGAGCCTTGAGCCCTTCCTTAAGAAGAATTTGCAAGAAGAGTATGGATGACATAGGAACTGACATTTCTGCAACATCTCTGGTTGAGGGAGGGTGCAACCTTAATGTGTGTGTTGAGCTTTTATTTAGCCAGGGATAGCACATTGTTTCATGGGTACCTACGATTTACAATTTAATCAGGGTTAACATTATGTACGTCTAGTTATGCAAGGCTAAATATAGGTATATTATCTTTGTGAGTTCGATTGAATATTATTTTATAAATAGCTGATAATGTTTTTATTGCATCTAGCTATGATCTTCATAGAAACACATGGCCTACAATAATTATAATGATAATAATTATCAGATATTTCAATGTGTTCTTAGGGCGACCCTTATCCTGAGATAGCCCTTAATTTGATAATTTTGTCTTAAAAATCCAATAGACTTTAATCTAGGGCAGATATTTAACACCAAAATTTAAGAGACATATAGAGTAACCTACAGTGACACGTAAAAACCTTCATGGGTAGCTTTTTTTTGCTAAAAATAAGGATAATACCTCGATTGTACGTACAATCAAGTTTATTATTATTATTCCATATCACATTTATTCAACAAAATAATATTGCATTCAACATTTTGAATATAACGTCAAATAAACGATATGTAACACAAAATTAAAATATCAATTTATACAAAATGTAGAACCTCAAGAATCAGTTGGAAAAAATGGTGCCTCCGCAATAAACTCACCCTCTGTATAATAATTTTACTTGATTTAAATTTATTCTTTGTAATTTTGCTTGTACTCAATGTACAGTAAATAATAAATAAATAAAAAAAAAACATTATTTATAGTTAATTATTATTTGTAAGGGCAGATGTGTATCACCGAGAGTCACATACATTAAAGTGTAAAATAGTTTATTGAATGTAAAAGCAAGTTAAAACGAATTAAAAGCTAGCTTAAGATAAGAGCTAGCCTCAAGGCACATTGAAATATCGGGTTTATGTTTGATATTGATTAATGACGTTAGAAGTGTGTTACGTTGTTTGATTCTGATTTTGAGTTCGAAATGTTATGCTGTGATGTTGAAACAATCCATAATAGACCCCCAACGTCACTAAGCATTAGTAAAACTTAAAATCCACTCCCACAAAGACAGTGCTAGTCCATACATATTTTCCGCCCTGGATAAATTGGCAAATTGTGCCCTTGTTATTTTCTTTTATAGAAACATCAATGTCTACAAAAAAGACATTTTCTTTAAATACATTTTTCATAGATATAAATCAATACAAAATACAAAATAAAATAATGGTTGAAACTTGAAATACTTGTATAATAAAAAAATACGGAAAATTGTTTCAATGTTAAAACAACAGTTGCATACTTTGCTTACCGTGAAAAGACAGGTATTTTGTTTTATAAGTGAAAACCGTGTGTGCTTACTTATATTTGATTTTTGTTTTATTCAGTTCAATGTGATACACTACAGATGGAAGATAAATAAAATGAAACTTCTAAAGAATTAAAATATTCCATTAATTTTACATCTAAACAGTGCACATTTCAGCGATTTGATGCATGAATTAGCTGTATATGTACCTACCTATACCCGAAAAGGTATTTGTAAATTCCGGTAATGAATATGTGCGTCCACTGTTCATTTGTCAATTTGTTTTTCAAGGTATGACTAAGTTACCCGTAAGGATCCATTTTTTACACTTATAAATTTAGCGTCCTAGGCAATAGTTTAGTTTTCCAATTTATAAGAACCGACCCTGTACACTGATGATTATAATTATTTTTTGAGTATTAGTAATAGAATGAATATTTAGATAGAAAAAGAAATAGATAAATGAAACGAGGAAATTATTAAGTGTTTTTATTTGACATGAAATATACATTCTTTAAATATTTATTACATAGACGTCACCTGAAAATGTGAATGATCCAACGCCTTACATATTATTGTAATGACGCAAGTTGGAAGTCTTTTACCTAGACGCAGTATATCCGCTGACTGCTCCATTTATGTTAAACGAAGCGAGGAAAAAAGAATTATTTTAATAAAACGAATATATTATTTGAAAATAAATATCAAATTCAATTGTTTTCTCGATATTTATTGACAAATCTATCCACACATCTATACCATCACGGTCTCTTCTACATGTTTGTAAACTGCATGTAATGAATATTCAGATTATCCTCTTTCAGCCATTCTGAATGTTTTATTTTTTACGGCAAGAAAAATACATCTCTACATAAGTAGGTACGTTTATTCATACTCATGAAATTAGCTTTTGGTCATGAGGTACATTTTACATCTAGAATTTGGCGATGAGATAAGTATGCCATCAAACCTAATTTTTACTGCCACAAAGAGGACGACTTGTTTATTTATTACATGATGTTGGTTTAGTGGCTGCTCAATTTGTGGAACATCCCGTGATGATATCAATAGGTAGATAGGTATTATGTACGTAGTGAAATATAGCGGGCCATATTGCAAGCCCTGAGGAACTCCCGAATAATGTGTTTTAAACTGATGCGTCATACAATTTATACCTACAGTAAAATTTGTAACCAGTCATATAAATCTTCTGTTTATCTGATGTGGGTATGTAGAAATATAGACCAGAAGCTGTGTGGATGTTTTGATCTATTTATAATAAACATATATAGTGGTACATTTTTATAGTAGGTACATCAAGTTTAGCTACAAACACTTCGAAGTTGGTGAAGTGATTTATGGGTATTGTGCAACAACAAGATTGAACCAATAATTTTTAACTTTTGAAACAAGTGTTAAAATATAGTGACTGCTGATTCATTTCATGATCTCATAGTCTTTTGATAATTATAGGTATATGTATATAGCTACAATATACAATTTTCCAAACACGTGCAATAAATTAAGATGATGGAAGTTATAAAGTCCAGAATCCCTTGGAAATTCATATACGGCTTGCACAAAAATCAAAGAATTTTACTAAAGGAAATTATTTTTTAATATTATGCCTTAAATATAGCACGGTCCACTTAACAAAAATCTGTAGTCAAGTACATCCAGCTAGTCTGCTGGCTATCTCACTTGTGGGATATGCCGTGATGGTATAGTAGTAGATGCAAATTTCCTTTGTGTTGAATTTTAGATGTTATACAAACCCATATCTATCTTCAAAAGAAATTTAAAAACTTTGTAAAACGTGGAACTTCTAATGTATTCCGTAAACTCCACCATGACTGATGACGACATCTTCCACGTGGGTTAGCCAGTAAATCGCGTGGGGCACAGCATGCAATAAACATGTACGTAGGTCTTTTTCTTGGTGCCAAAAACTAATTGACATCAGAAAGTAGGCAGAAAATCGAGCGCCATTTCCTTCTATCCTTGCATACATCTTTCGCTTCCGTCACTATCATAGAATTCATCATACATGCTCTCCTGTTCAATGTGCTCAACACAATCATGACCGTCCTGTAGGGTTTGATTTAAAATGATCTTGCCATTTAATCCTCGGACGTTCACGTCTCCGCACACCATTCCTCTCAGCCAAATTAATCTTCTTAGTCATTCTGTCCTCATTCATTCTTTCCACATGCCCAAACCATCGTAACTTATTTACATTCATCCTTGTTATTAAACTGACTTCCATTAGATGCAGCGTTTCTTTAAACGTAATAAAAAAACACATTTTTTTTTTTAAATTAAGTGGCATTGATAATATGATAAACGAAACGGTTTGGTCACCTACTAACAACTAATAAAAATGTAACAATATAAGTCATAAATGAACTATCTACAAAAAGAACAGTTAAATCAACATCTTAAAATAATTCTGGCATCGCAAACCTTTAGCGTGTGAGTCACGATTGAGTTCTTCATAATATCGCAGTCACATATTTTATTTAAATATCACACCTGTATCGCGAACTGTGTTATAAGTATAGCTTTACAAATATGTTGTTGTATAAATCGAGGGGCGCTTTTATTCACATCATATTATTCTGATGACTATGATGTTCATTTTAGTTTCAGGATTCCAGACTGGCAGATAATGTTTGCTGTACAATGCATAGTTGTGTCACAGACAGATTAAAATTTACGTCAAATTAATGTCTGTTATTCAGATATCAGAGTAAGGCTTAGGCAAGGTGATGCCCAAAAAAATAAACTCTAAATTCATACATTATAAGAGCATAACTTTGTATGTAAGATAAGTAAGTACGACTATACCATCACAACATATCTCACAAGTGGGGTAGCCATTGACTAACTGCATGCAATTAACATGAAAACCATCTTCTTGGTGCCAACAAAAATTAAGACATTCAGGATGGGTGGCAAACCTCATCACTGAATTTGAGATGTAAAATGTCTTTATTTTTTCGAACACCTGCCTTTTACAGGACACTCTAAAATTTAACAAAAAACTCTAAATGTCTAAATTTAACTACTACTACTACTACTATACCATCACGGTATATCCCACAAATGGGGTAGCCAGCAGACCAGCTGCATGTAATAACCATGCAAGCCGTCTTCTTGGTGTCAACAAAAATTAAGACATTCAGGATGGGTGGCAAACCGAGATTTGAGATGTGAAAGGTCTTTATTTTTTCGAACACCTGCTCGAACACAGGACACTCGAAAACTTACAGACAAGATCGAGAGACCAATACCAGCAAACATTTTAAGTTGAACACTGCCCTTTGCCGGGTGCTCCACGGCCCAATAACAAAAAACTCTAACTTTAATTGTTTCGATTTTTTGTTAGGTATTTTTATTGTACATATTTTTAAAATATTTTTGTTTCATTAAATATTACCTCGATACAGGTGTAAATCCAGTGATGTAGCATTGAGTGTGTAAATATGAGGATAAGGTTTGGCTTCATGTCTATTGTTAATAAGGCTATAGGACAAAGTAATAAGGACATTTAGAAAGAATTTTATTAAAAATCGAGGCTAATGCTCTTTCGTTCGTCTACCTTACATCGCCTCTGTCACTCTCACTTACTCGCAATTATAACAGAGCAGCAGGTATAACATTATGATATTCCAAGTATAACATAATTTATGTAGGTATAAATTATATTATACTCGTGTAAATAACTATTATAATTATATCTTATAATAATGATCGTGTTGTGTTTATTTATATGTAGGTATGTTGCGGCTAATGTATGTACGACACGTTGTAGTTTCGCCCACGATCTGATTTGAATTTGGCCGCCGTTTCAAGAATAGAATTGTCACACGCCTGCTACTGCAATCATATTATTATATACGAGTATAATAATCATATTATTAAAATTTCTTCACATCACTATGTCCGTGGGGTGACTAATATTCAATTTTGATTATTTATTTATAAAATAAAAATATTAAAATTATCAGGTGATAACTGCGGAGTGATGATTCAACTGACAGAGGAAATGGAAATCGTTTCAGTGATTGAACTCTTTTCGGTAAGGTAAAGATCTGTTGGCCTAGTCAAAACGCATTTAAGTGTTACGTTTTCGTTCAAACAAGACGAGGTTGCGAGAACGCGTCAATTTTCGGAGCTAAAATACACAAGTAGCTCCGAAAATTGACCCGTTCTCGCAACGTCGCGTCGTCCGCGTTTGAACGAAAAGGAAACGAGAACGTAACGCTTAAATGTGTTTTGACTAGGCCCACTGAGAATAAATGAGCCATGGCTCAGATTAACTGGATTCAGGTATCATTCCGAATGCTTTATTTTCTATTGGCACAAAAGGGACAACTTGCATGTGTGATAATATTTTTGCTCCACACGTGAGAAAAGCCGTGATAGTATAGAATAAACTATAAATGGAGGTAGATAAAATATATTCATCTAAAACAATGCGTCCTCGATGTGTCCATGATGCTATTCAACAATGAGTTGAATCATTTTGGTGAGTGAGTCGAGATAAGTAGGATCACTTTATAGAGTCACATTGGAAAGCTCTGCATTTTCTTGTATACTGTGTTGAGTATTACGTTTTTAAAATTATTTTCAAAACATCTTCTAGCACCCGAAATTGATTGAATATGCTTATTAATTAAACAGGAAGAGCAAGAAAAAAAAAACAAAAATAGCATATAAATATATACATAAATACTATTTGTTAACGATTGATTAGTGTGGCGAGTTCAATTCAAGGACACGCATTAACGTTTTGAAATATGTAGTAACTTTTTGATATGAATTGTTTAACTGTTAATAATTTGTGGTCACTATATTCCTTTGTGATTATATCAGTAACACTGCTATTAATATCGGTGAAATATTGTGTGAAAGATGGTCCTAAACTTATAGAAAGAATGAGGATTTATACATAATTAATATCTACAGCATAGATAAATACTTATTTTGTGACATAAAATTCACATGATAAATCTCGTTGCATATACTTAGCGGAGCAAAATGAGTAGATTGGGCATTATGGGCTCATATTATTTTTGAGTAAAGAATATCGATTGCTTGATGTCATATTGTTATTTGATGTATTAAATCATGTCGATCTATTTTTCTCAAATAATAACTAACCATGCAGACTATCTTCATAATAATTATCTCTGTAGTTTGATCGATACAACGAAAATTTGACCCTATTCTAGATAAATTCTAAATTAAAAAAATAAAATTAATCAGTTCTAAAAAATTGGTTTAGAAGAAAAAATAATTAAAGTAGAGATATAAATATACCGTTTTCTCAGTTTTAATGTTCTAGGGTTGACGAGAATTTGTTTCTATATCACTCACTCATTATCATATCTGAAACTGTAATCTCTGTATCACAGTAGGAGAGATGAGAGCCATGGCTGGGTCACATTTTAAGAATATCCAATGATAGTTGACCAAAAAGTGTAATAATCTTTTGTTCAAAAGCTTTCCGTTAGTCAGGATGTCCCTTTTTCATGTTGAAGGGCAAATGGATCGGAACGAATCTTTCTATTTTACTTTGGTTTACATCAGAGTTTCCCAACGGGGTTGATGATGCCGCCTTGTAGAAGCTGAAGTCTTTCAAGGGGCCGTCGAAATTCTAGAAAGAGTTTGGGGGTGCTAAGGCAATTTACCGGGGCGATTTTCAAAATGTAAAAAGTCCCTAAATTTTGGAGAGCTTGCTTTTTACATGACACTCGAAAACTTACAGAAAAGATTAAGACACCAATTCTATTCTGGGTTTTCCACGGAGCGAAATAATTACATATTATGTTGAATACAATAACAGTTCGAAAAATAAAACAGGTGTTTTATTCTACTAAAGATTATATTTTGTGAGAGAGACGTCTTTCGTCTTATGAGGACATTGTCAATCTCCTCATAAGACGAAAGACGTCTCTCTCACAAAATATAATCTTTAGTAGAATAAAACACCTGTTTTATTTTTCGATATGGAATTCTACTACCTTAACACCGACACAGTGAATACAATAACAGTTACATTTACATATAGATACATCTGGATGATGTATATTCATGATTCAATAAACCATTCTTAATGTTTGTTTATGTTAATAAACCATTCAGTATCTATCAAATTATTATTGAGTATTGAAAAAGTTTATTATTATTTGCACAAATGATTTGAAGATTGATATAAGAGTAACACAGAGTTACATATTCATGACTTCGATTAATAGATATTATCATTATAAAAAATATATAAAAGCAAAGACCTTTATAGTAAAGACTAGTAAAGCAATAGTAATTCTCCCAGACAACATGTTCCAAAATTAATAATTAGACAATAAACGTGTGCTGTTTCATTCTACATATTAAGATGGTAATGTTCCAATACGGAAGTACAATCCTAGATGCCTGACAAAGTCATAAAAGGAAACTTTTTGAACAAAGCTTGTAATTAAATAATTTTTAAAATGAAACACGATATATACATAGTAATTCCACTATTGACTTTATTTATTTTTGCGAGCCGGCTTTCAAGAGCTTCCGCTCTCATCGTCAGGCAAAAGTGAAGTTTACTTCTTAGACTTTACTTTTGCCTGACGATGAGAGCGGAAGTTCTTGAAAGCCGGCTCGCAAAAATAAATAAAGTCAATAGTGGAATAACTATATATCGTGTTTCACTAAAAACAAACAAAAAAAATAACTAATAATAACAAAGACTAATAACAAAAAAAAATAAAGATAATTTAGTAAGAACATAGTTTGTATGAATATTGTAGTAGTGAGTAGTGCCTTGTATTGAGTATTTCCTCCAAGGGACATTAAGGGTTATACCTAATTTAGGGAGGATTTTGCCGGGGGGAGACGTTACGGCAAATCCTGAGCCCTCCCTTTGAATTTTTCTTTTTTGTTTCGTTGAGTCTGGGTGATATAGGAGCTCAGCTCTTAAAACATCCACGAGGAAACCACTTAATAATCAATACAAAATTGTTTTGGCCGCAACAGAGTTTCCCGCGCCGTTGAGATAGATACTCAATTAATTGGCGCCGTAGTATTGTTGTTTATGATTGAAGAGTACGTACAATGGTGGTAATAACCAAGACAAATAATTGATTTTTCTTTTGTTATATTTTGAGTAACCCTGATGTTTGGAATAAAATGGTCTAGGAGTGATTATAAATAAATTAGATTTATCATTTATTTTATTGTTCCATAAATCATTCTATATGTCATATAAAATAAATACCTCAATAATAGTTTAATTGAGTCACTTGTAAGCAATCTTTAAAGTGAATTATTATAGTGCGCTCATCTAATTGGTTCCGCCCCATATAAATGTTTTTTATAATATTTTATGACAGATGCTGTGTTTTTCGTCAAAATTCCTGTAAATAAATTTCAATAAAACACACGCTTTATACTACAAAATTATTTTAATTATAATGAGTTAATAATATATATTTCATTTTATTTTAATATGTAACGATGACGTCTCTCTCTCAATTAATTAACAACGTGTAGGTAAAATATATAAAAATAAAACAAAATATAAATACACATACTATAGAACATTAAAAATACTATTTACTAAATTTGTGCATTTTTGAGTATTTTAAATAAGGTACTAATTAGGCTCAAATTACTCAGTCCTTGGGTAGATATAGAGAATAAATAAAATAAAAAATAAAATAGATAGCTTTATTACAACAAAAAAAACTTTACACATTGAATAATATAATGTACCTATGCATTAAATTATTATTAAACATATTTCTATAATTATTTGCTATTTCACTCTTAAAATTCAGCAAAGATCGTAATTTAGTAGCTACAATACTATGCTCTACAATCACGGTATATCTCACAAGTGGGGTAGCCAACAGACCAGCTGCATGTAATAAACATGCAAGCTGTCCTCTGAATGCCATTATAAAATCAAGACATTGAAGATGGGTGGCAAACTTCATCGCTGAATTTAAGATGTAAAATGTCTTAATTTTTTCGAACATCTGTCTTTTGCAGGACACTCAAAAACTTACGGAGAAGAGTGGGAGACCATTTTTTTACCGGAT